>OZ005657.1:147304865-147802365 GCA_963930645.1 Salticus scenicus | reverse complement strand
ATTTTTACAAAATAATTTCTAACTACGCATGTGGTAGCTTAAAAAAAAAAAAAAAAAATCATTTCCATAATTTAATATTCAAATGTATTGAGCAAATAATATAAAACCCCCAAACAAATATCAGGTAAATTAAAAAAGTTATGAGTTATAGAATGATCAGAATTTCAGTTCCTCTCAAAAAAAAAAAAAAAAAAAAAAAAAAAAAAAAGGAAGATGATAGGGTTTTTTCATCAGTATTTATTTACAATCAGCGAACATTCTATTACCATTGGGCATTGGTTAAATCCCAAACGAATATTGTGTAAATAATAATAATAATAATAATAAATATGAGAATTAGAATGGTCGGAATTTAAGTTCTCTCAAAATAAAAGCTAAACTACAAAGGGATTTATTTACATTTTTATTTTAATTCAATTAATTCCCAATGGTAAGAGAGTGGTCGCTGATTGTAAATAAATATTAATAAAATCTCCTATCATCGACTTTTTTTTTTTCCTTCTATCTCACATAACTTCTTTAATTAACACGATTTCTGTTTGGGGTTTTCATCTAAGTTTCTCAATACTTTTGGCTATTAAATTATGCAAATACAATTTTTTTAAATGTAGCGCATGCGTAGTTAAAAATTTTAAGAAAAATACTGATATTTCGTAAGATATTTCACATTTTTTCATTATGATTGCAGTATGCTGTGTCTAATGTAGTACGCCAAATTTCTTAAAAATGGCTTTCACTGTGTCTACGTGTTATAATTAAAAAACAGTCTCTCCTTTTTTTCAATTAAAAAATAAACCGTTATATCTCTATGAATATATGTTGTAGACCCAAAACAATTTTTATAGTTGATGATAAAAATCCTCTTAATCACATGCTAAAGCCAAAATGCATTTAAAACATTACTTTTTACAGGGTGATCAAAAACATTTTGATTTTTGTTTAATTTTTTACTGGTCCCCTTTTCCGTTTCAGGACACCACTTTTACTGGAATATATGAGGTATTACATGTTCTTTACACTATCAAAATTTCAAGATGACTCCTAAATAACTTTTCTAGATATTTGACAAAACTTGTAAAGTCGAATGTGTCCAAATACTTATTTGTAGAGAGTGTATTTCTTCATATATTTAATATTTTTATGCCGTAAGATGCTGTAACGGTAGCGTTAAGGGCATAGCATTTTTGTTAAAGTTTTTATAATACTTTTGAAGTTAAATATATTTTTCCATTGTATTTAAAAACATAATTTTCACAAGAGATTAACAAATCAATGAAAAACAAAATATATCCACACACACACACGATTTTGCAAAAATATTAAACAAAAACTGCGATGACTTCTCCCAATCTACGCAGTCCTGTTATAATACATATGTTTAATTTTAAATGTTTGTATATATATACAAATATACATATATATCTGGGTGTATGTGTGCGCACGCGATTTAAAATTTCAGGCTGAAAACACAATAGCATATGCAAGTACATTCATTCTTACAATACTTCACACTTTTCTTTATTACTTGAGATGTTTTATGAGTTTTCAAAATTTATCCTCATGCGAGGTATGAGTATAATGTAAGTAGTCTAACAAAAATGAATGTACAAACGTTACGGAACACTCGTTGAGACTTTTCTGAAAATAGTACTGTGAAAACACTAACACATATATCAACTATGATTTATTTGGAGTATAAAATTATTTTTAAAAGTTACATACGGAAATCTTTCGATCACATTGAATTCAAGAATTCTTTAACTAATTAAAAAGATTTATCAATGCTGAACATACTAAGTGAAATAGGGAACATAATATCGCTTAAACTTGAAAATGTCTTCACACATTATAATATTAAAGAAAGCACTACCAGTATATTTTGTTGGGGGGTTATAAAAACAAGGCAAGCAACAACGTATAGAACTCCATAAAGAAATAATAGGAAAACAGAGAGCTGTTTTGGTAGCATTTAGCGTACCGTCTTCAGTGCATCAAAGTTCACCGTCAGTGCACCAAAATGCAGTTCAGTGCAACGTGTTCAGTGCACTGAAGACGGTGCGCTAAATGATACCGAAACAGATGTCTGCTTTACTATTATTTCTTTTTGGCGTTCTAAACGTTGTTGTTTGCCTTGTTTTTATAAAGCACTACTGGTTTCGGAAAGACGTGGTCTTTCTTCTTCAGGTGCAAAAACACGTGCTACTGCCTTGGAGGCAAAAGCAAGGCTCTTTATCAGTATTTTTAAGCAGTCTTTATAAGCAAGACTCTTTTCCAGTCTTGCTTTTGCTTCTAAGACAGTAGCAATTTTTTTTTTTCCACCTGAAGAAAAAGGCTACGTCCTTTTGAAACCGGTAGTGGTTTCGTTAATTTTATGGTGTGTGAAGACGTTTCCACGTTTAAATATTGATTGCACACCAGTTTTTTAATTTAGTATTCAATTGGTATTGTTCTCAAATGACTCAAAGTTTGCGCCTTTATTATTACACATTTCTTCTATCAAAAAATAGGAAACAGAATACACCTTTATAAAATTGAACCAGAAAGAGAATTCAAAATGTTATTTTTGTCAAATTATATATTTTTTGTCTGATGTTTAATTTAATTAACACACATATATATACATTTTTTTTTTTTTCACTTATTTTGGAGAGGCATACCAGAATTTTGGGGATTCTCCCCTTATTTTGAGGGGGTATTTGGTAAAGTATATATCGAATACTTTTATTTTACTTTAATTTGTTATGGGAAAAAACTAGGAATTAAGAAGAATATGGATAAAAGTTTGTTTAAAATTTCCTTCACAATTAACACTTTTTAAAATTCAAAAGAATGAAAAAAAAAAAAAATAATAATAAGTACAAAATAAGAATTGCTTAGTATTAATCTATTTTTATTTATTATTCATTATTTTATTTTATTTATTTATTTATTTTCGTTAAAAAATATTTGGCAATTTCCATTTAAAATAAATAAAAACAATAAATAAATAAATTGTCAATTAATGCATACATTTATTTCTTTAAAAATAATTTTCCAGTTGTATATGCAAATGCAATATATATTTCTGAGAAACACTATTTAAATTTATGTTTGAATATATTTATTTTTAATATATTTTAATAAAATTTTGTGAGTTTCATAAGTTACAGTAAAATTTTGTTTTTATTGTTTCTTGTTTTTAGACAGTAAGATTTCTCTGAAGTCTTGGAGCTTACGATTACTTCAGAAGATAAAAAGTAGTAATTATTTTTATTTTGTTTTATTGTATTTTATTTTATTATATTTTTTCCAAATATATTTTAACCTTAAAGTTTTGCTCATTAAAAAAGTTCCTCTTTTTTTATTTGAAGTACTACTTTTATATTTTATTTTGAACTTTTTAAAGCACATTAAATTATATAGGTATTTTAAAGTTATACGTATGCAGCTGTATCCCAATTTATGAATACACAACAGTTTCTTTTCTTTTCTTTTATTCTTTTATGTATAAATAAATAAGTAAATGAAAAGAGCGAATAAATGAATGAGTGAATGGATGTTATTATTTCTAATTTAGTTATTTAATTCTATTTGCTATTTAATTTTAACTTAACTCTGAGTTACAAAATTTACTAAAGTGTTTCAATTTATTTCCTTCTGTTTCCAAATACGAGTACCGTATATATGTGTATATATATATATATATATACATGTACATACAATATTCTACTTCAAAATAAGAGTATTGTATATATATATATATATATATATATATGTGTGTGTGTGTGTGTGTGTGTGTGTAAAAAATTAATTTTACATATAAGATACACTTTAAGATACACTTTTTGTAATAAATAAAAAATAAAAGTAGGAATAACAAAGAAAAATTAAACATATTGAATTAATAATGAATAAAATATAAATTTAAGAATTATTATGTCATGACGAGTTGTAATTTTTTTTTGCAGATAATTAATCTAGAAGTGCAAATTAAATCTTTTTTATTCACATACTTTTAAAATTGTATTTGGGATTTTATTTTTCTTTAAATTTTCACTAGGTAATTACAATATTTTGTATAAAGTTTTGTATAATAAAATATATAATAGTATTTTTGTTAAATTTTGTATAATATTTTTAGAAAATTATTACGGCTTTATAGGATAGCCTTTCAAACTTAATAGGTAGAATAAATCAGATAAAAATTAATAACACAGAAATATATATTTATTGAAATTTTATTTTTCCGACTGAGTGAAAATAATTCCCGGACCGGGAGTCGAACCCCGGATCTTTGACTTACAAGGTCAAGGCTCTACCACTTGATCTATCCAGGCCGACAAACCGATCGGCATTACTCACTCAGTCGGAAAAATAAAATTTCAATAAATATGATTTTCTTCCACAGTTGATTGTGTGATTTTAATAAAAACAGAAATATATAATTTAATTTTTTTTCTTTAACAGTTAAATTACTTTTTTTTATTCTTATGTTAATGCAAACACCATTCATTGTTAATTTATGAGTTACAAATATTTTTATTTGTGGAAAAATTTCTAATTTTTATTTATTGACAAAATTTTGTTATTGCTCAAAAATTAAAATTGTCATTTAAAAGTCATAAAATGTTTATAATAAGTAACATAGAAGTAACTTTAGAAAATGATGGTTTTGAAGACTAATATATTGTTGACTAGATTAATCTATATGACTAGATTATCAATTCTCCATAAATAAATCAGGTAAATAAAAATATTTGTAAAATAACCGCTTGCGTCACTCTAAATATTGTCGTTTTTCATGCTATATAAATCAGATAAATAAAAATATTTCTAAAATAATAAACAGATTTGACCTATGTATTTAAAAATAGAGATGTTTAATTTTTAATGCATATTATTAACTTGATAATAAAGAAATTTAAAAAACAAATTTCATAATAATGTTGACGATTTTTCGGATCATTTAGAGGTCATCTCTACACAAAATTACGATGAAAATTAATAAAATTATTGGATTTCGAATTAATTATTTCTTGAGTAACTCAATAAAAATTTCGTAAAATGTTAACAAATTATAAATGAATTAAAAAATAATAACTTTCTAAAGGTGATAATGCGTAAAACAGCTCTTATTATATGAAAATAAGTCTTTCAAATTTCTTTTTTTTTTCTTTTTTTAATCGTCTTATGGCACATTGAAAAGTAAAGTTTAATTTTTAGACATACCTACATTAATATCATAAAAAATATGCTTACTAAACTTATTTATTACATTTATAAAACGCGTATTACAGCTAAAAATAGTTAGCTGTCATGTTTCGTGAAGACAAATATTGAATTCAATTGCAAAAATAAAAAAAATAAAAATAAAATAATAAATAAATAATATAAAAATAAATAAATAAATAATATAAAAATAAATAAATAAATAATATAAAAATAAATAAATAAATAATATAAAAATAAATAAATAAATAATATAAATAAATATTTCCTTTCAAAATATTTAAAAATAATTTAATAACAGCTGCATAAATTTTCTATCAGTTTTACTAGCCTAAATGTGGGCCAGAAAGACCCTTATGGAGGGTATTCCACTCATAGTTCTAGGACCCTAGCGTACTCAATCGGCCTTAATCTACACAACCAACAACATCTAACAACTTTAAGCTAAAATAATAATAATAATAATAATAATAAGATAGTAATCTGAGTCTGAACCGCTGTTTCGTTGATCAGTGTTTCTCAAATGATTTTGCTTCATTACAGGGAATGTTAAGTTAAATTTCTACGGCGAACATAGCACATTAAATTGAAAAAAAAAAAAAAAAAAAAAAAAAGATGAAAATAAAAATAACATTCACTATATCGATAATCTTAAAAGGCACATCACAGGAGAGAGAGAGAGAGAGAAATATATATATATATATATTATATTTTCTAGATAACAATGAAATTTAATAAACAAGATATACTAATTTAGTTTTGATATACTTTTAAAATAACTTAGGGAGAAATGCAGGGTTTTTAAAAGCATTCTTACGATTGATTGATTGAATATATATATATATATATATATATATATATATGAATACAGGGGTAGCAGCATCCTATATTTTGAATACTACTATTGTTTAATAATAAACTTTGCTTTCATTATTCGTCGAATTTCTGCGATTATATATATATATATATATATATATATATAATGTCTGTAAAAAATCGTGGCTTTTTTTTCAAAATACTGGATGCTATGATGCGAGAGGACGGTATTCTTCATCACTGTCCAGCCCTCTAATATTGTAAGAGTAGAATTTAACTAGAGATTTTACATATTTAATTTATTTGTCACAATTATAAGCTGCTACCACGACTGAAAAAAGATCATAATTTACAATATAGTAATGAGAAGTATATATAAAAAAATCTTTAAGCTTTTTCCTGTTTATTATAAATTATTATTTTATGATATAAATGAACTAGAAAAATTTTCCTTCAACTGCACATTTAAAATATTTATATTGCTGAATTTTGATAACTATAAGTTTTAAATATTTTTCAAAGAATTCCATCCTAAATTACTTTTAAAAGTTAAAGCTTTTTTAAATAATAATAATGAAACATTTCTGTCAATAGCATGTTTACATAGATGCCAACATTTCAGATTTTTATATCAAGTTTATCACTGCTAATTTTAATAGAAATACTTCGTATTTATTTATTTATAGTGAAAAACCTTATGGAAAATTTCGGTAAAAAGTCTCCAAGGAAAAACAGAGACTTGACAGTTATGTATTCCCTCAGTATATGGAAATATATTCTTTAAAAAATGCCTAAAGTTGACATTCATGTAATTATTTTGTAATATATTCTACTAATAAAATTTTGACTCAAAATTTCTTCATCTCATACCCCAATATGCCTCAGCACACCTGTTGAGGCACTATGCCGTAGAAACAATATTAACAATACACGCCACAACAACAGCCTCAGAGGATTGAACATGAGTTCCCTTAAGCGAAAAGGGAATGTAAATATTAATAATAATAATGTACTTGTATTGAAATTTTTATTTTATTATTCTGCAAAATTAAGGTAGTTAGATATATTTCTATTTCTATACTTATTTGAAAATATTCTCGAATTTCACTTTTCATTGATTATTTTTATACGTATTTCTCTCTTTGTTATTAGCTCGCAGATACACCACAACATATATCAGAATGTAATTAATCTCTGGACTTGTCTTTTTTTTTTTTATAAATCTGACAAAGAGAAGCCAGAATTATCGAAAGCCTCCGAGAAGCCAGGAAATATAAAGACTTAATACCCTTACCTTATTGGCGACAACTCGCAACAGAAATAAAGACGGGGCTTCATAAGCAAGATTTCAAGGTAAGTGAAAAGCATAACTGCACTCTAAGTGACCTTTCAGCTTACGGGCAGATAACAAGCGGTTACAAAAAAATGAAGGTAAAATACAAGCATTCCGTTATTTGTGAGGAGTATCTGCGGCCGAATAAGAGGCTAGTTTCGGTCAGCCAAGTAGCTCGTAAACTGAGCAAGCAGCGGTATTCGCTCTTGGGCCATAACCCAGTACAGGAAATATGCAGATATTTCTTGTCTTACGCCGCCCTCTCACAAGCAAAACCCTAATGACCTGAAATGCAGTTTTAGTATTCTTTGCCTGGGGGGCCTTGAGCACCTTATTCCGTGCAAAAAAGGCTTTAAGATGCCATAAGGCGCCTCCTACCCTTTCTTCGTTTTTCTTCGAATGGCTGATTAGTAGGTTGTGAAGGCATCGTAATTTTTAGAATGTTATGCGGTTTAATGCGAGTTTATGGCCATTTTATTTCCATCTCTATCTACGTTTTCTTTTCTTCCAAACGATTTTTATTTCTACCGGAAAACATGTTTGGTATTTAATTTTTTTTCTATTTTACACATCTGAGCTATTATAGAACTGGAAATTGGGCGTTTTCAAATGAATTAGAGAATAGGTTAAAGACAAAAACTATTTAAATTTTGTTTTATATTGTGTATACTAAATCTACCTTGATTAATGCGTAATGTATGGTTATAAATAACTGCTTTTCCTTAAAATTGAGTAATGAAGGAATTTTGCTGAAACACAATATATTTTAGTAAGAATTTCGTAATTGAATTCGCATACCTATAATCAAATCTGACAAAGTTTGAAACAGAAATTTTAGAAAAAAGTCGGTTTAAACAGAAAAAAAAAAAAACAAAAAAAAAAAAAAACCAGAAACGGAAATTATAAGTGTAGGATATTTTGACTTTGTTTCAATATTGTGATTTTAAAAATATTCTTGTGGGTGCACTTTATTTTAGAGATCCTTGTTTACTTTTCGCCCTTCTTAAATTAATTTGGCAAAAAATAAAAAAATGTCATCCGAAAGACTGTGTATACATTTATAGAACAGATGAATAATTCAAGCTTTCATAATAATTAATAGTGCAGATCACATATATATATATATATATATATATATACATACTTATCTCCAAATCTAAAGTACTGATACATGTGTAAAGATGACGCTTTAATGGATTACGGTTTTTATTTAAATAATGATTTTTATTTATTTATATTTTCAGAATTCCCGACGGGTAAAAGAATATCAGGATTTTTAAAATAAACTTGCCCGATACACATAGAAAATGTACTGTTGTCCCAACGAAAAGTACTATGAAATTTTATTTCAATGGAAAATTATGTAGAATAGATAATTGTTTCTTTATTTAATAATGATGGAAAAATAGTCATTGTCAATATGTATGTAACTTTATATCTGACTCTTTAAAATGTCTTGAGTTTGCATTGTCCAATTTAATTTAATTTTTACTTATTTATACATTTATTTGTGGCGAGCTGTGGGTAACAGCACGTTTTTCTTTGTGCATATACGTGCAAAAATTATTAGGGAAGATTTAAAATTTATTTCACGTTAACGTAAAATAAATTTTATTTGTTATAAATAAAAATATTTTTAAAACATTCAAATGAAAAATGTTAAATTACAATGGTCAGTGGTTTTCGTAAAAGTACTCGTTCTCCACCCCCATTTAAAGATCGTATAAAAGAAATAATAAAATAGCTAAAAGTTAAGTGAGATGTTGAATAAAAAATAATTTCACTTATAATTTTTTTCTTTATTATAACTATTCCATTAAAATAAAAATAAATTCGATCTAATTAAAAAACATCACCCAATAAACTAATCTAATCAATAAAGAAATCTCATGATGCCGTAGATTATTGTAATTTATTTATTTATTTATTTATTTATTTATAAGTATGAATATTCTTTTAAATTTTAAAGGGTGTTAATATGACACATTGAGATAGTTTAATAATTCGATTTATTGAAACATAAATCGTTAGACTACCACCTAAAACATTAAGCTTTTTATTATTATTATTATTATATCGGCTTGAATTTTGGCGAAAAATTAAAGAGTAAAAATTATAGTCCTGCTAAATATTTGCTTAAAAAATAATGTGAATATTTCCCAATATGATATATTGTGTACAGTTTAAACGACTTAAATCTTTCATTGTATTAAAATATTATATTTACCAGAGATTCCTTTTTATAATACTTGCTTTTTTTTAGGTAGATTTTTAAAATTAAACATTGTTTAAAATAAAACAACGTGAATATTTTCCAATATGATATATTGCGTACAGTTTAAACGTCTTAAATTTTTCATTGTGTTAAAATATTATATTTACAAGAGATTCATTATTATAATACTTGCTTTTTTGGTTGTAGATTTTTGCTATTTTAGTCCACGTTGTATACAAACAATATAAGAATTGTTATGTATGTACTCTTTGCATCATGTAACGGCCATTCAATGTCAATTATCTAGAGTGTTTATATCTAAGGAACTAATACATTGTCAGAATGCAGCTTTTCAACAAATAAATAAATAAAATAAAAAAATAAAAAAGTTAAATATATGAATTTGCAAATACATGTTTTTTCTTTTCTTTCTTTCTTTTTTTTTTTTTTTAACTCAATGTTTATCCAAAGGTTGTTTTTAATGCGAATAATTGCAATGTAATTAATTGTTCAACTTGGTTGCATTTTTGACACTTTATACTAAATTTTATATAATATTCAGAATAACCCCCTTACTTTAAAATAAAACAATGGGAAATTCAATTGTTTCAGAATACAAATTTCCCAAGTTAATTTTGTAATGTGTATATTTATTTTTCATATTGATTTCAAATCGATAGGGATGGTATGTATCAGGTAGCAGGACAATAATCTTATTTTAATATAAGTGACTTTTTGACCTAATGCCATTGTTAGCAGAAAATTTTAATAACACTATTTCTCCCAGGCCAAAACATTAATACCTAAAAATGTACCAACATTTTTTTTTCTTATCTCATTACACTACCCACTGTAACAGATTTCTGAAGAAACCACCTTCTCACAAGTATATATACAAAAAATTTGCATTTTAGACAACTACAAAGACTAATTTATCCTTTTATAGAATACTTTTTAAAATACATTTTTTTTTTATAACATAGCATATGGATACTAAAAACAAGAACGAAAAATCATGCGGTACGCATTGATTATTAACCCTTTCCAAATGTACGTAATTGTTGTATCGTATAACTTTCAATACGTAATCACACAGAGGACAGACAATAGTTCTGAAAGGCATACAGATAGACTAATTGAATTCCTAATCATTCTTAAACATTGTTAGAAAGTGTTAAAAATGCTTAACACAAACGAAAACGTAGCCCTTATATTCTATTTGCAGCCTTTAATGTATCTGAATACTTCAGTATAGCCCTGTAAATCTGAAGGTTAACAAAATCATATTCTGTACAAAATATTATTTTAGCATATTAACAATAAATGCCAATTTCTTTATGATTTTTACAATAGAAAGTTCTTTAAATGTAATTTATAAAAATGTCTGTTCTAAAATGCAATGCATTGGCTTTTTTTTTTTTTTTTTTTTTTTTTTTGGTGTCCCTGTTCATAAACCAGCTGCGCGGGACCTATTGATGGCATTTAAAGTAAGGAACATTCCATAGTGAATTCGAATAGCGTGTATATGTATATTATTCTGAAAATATTTACTGACGTTGGAGGCTGGCAGACGGACAGATAAACAGATGAATAGTCGGACAGATAGATACACAAATTGAAATCATATTCACACTTAAAAAAATGTTAAAACTGTTAAATAGCTTAATGTAAACGAAAATGTAATTCCAGCAAATTTCCCATAAAAGCCCTCAATGTAACTGAATATTTTTGTGTGGCCCTGTAAATCTAATGCTAATCATACTACATTCTGTAGAAAACATTCTTTTGTGCACATGAATAACATATTTCAAATTTATTAAGATTTCTACAAAGTAAAGTTATTAAATTTGGTTTATAGAAATTCCTCTCATAGAACGAATGCTTTGGAATACTTTCGGGTCTTCCTGTACACAAACCAGTGGTTTTATTTACTCCATTTTCTATAGGAAACATCCGATAGTGAACTTGAATAATATATTTAAATTTCATTGAAATGTGTGTAAAATAAAGGAACTAAAAAATAAGTTCATAAAAACACCTGTCATAGAACGCAGTGCTTTAAAATACTTTTGGTTGTCCCTGCACACAAGCCAGTAGAGGTATCCATACATTCCCATCATTGAAAATCTATGTGTAGGATATTGGTATTCATGATAGTTGATGTCAACTTTTGAGTATGTTAATATACTCAATAATAAGTACAGGGGATTTTAAATTTGAGTATATTTGTGTGTGTGTGCTTCGGAGCTATTTTGAGTATGTGACATACTTAAATTTGACACAATTTTACTCACTTCAGAGTATTCTTGTTTCTTTATTTATTATTTTTATATTCTATTATTTTTTCAGTGTCAAATAGAATACCAGAATATCTCGTGCGATTAAAATATATTGAATTGAAGAACAGACATTATTAATTTAAATTATCCTCTATCTTTCTGATATTATATCGTTTTCACTCTGGCCTTCAGTTGCGAAACATTCTTTACTTTTCCCCTATTAAATAACCGTTTAGATTTATTTATTCTATCAATAGCCGCTTTTAGCGACCATTTCGTTCGCAACCCACGGAAGTTATGACGTCCTCTTCCCTTGTGAGAAAATTTTCAGATAGTTCTGCTCCGTGAAAAATCTCATCGTACAATTTTGGCTTCTTGGCTTTTTTAAACCGATGTATTCCATTAGACATTAGAAAAAATATTATTAGTAAAAATGAAATATTTACTATCGCTAAACGTTCAGTTTTATGCATAGTTTAAAATAAATAAGCAGAAACATATTTATATCTATCTATCTATATACATACATACATACATACATATATATATATATACACACATACATATTAAAGGACTCCAATTTTACAAAATATACTCTATGTTTATTTTACACGTGTTTATATAACTTGTTTCTTAAACATGATGTCTCTTTCACAAATATGGTAAAAATCTAAATCAAATGTGGAACTAATTTCATAAAACAATTCATCTCGATCATTTTACACATGGAAATATATATTGGCTCTTGACCATGATGTCATTTGTCAGACACTTTAAAAAACATAAAATAACTCAAAAACAAACTAAAAAATCTACCTTACTTACTATGTCTCAAATAAAAATATTATCAGTAAATGAATACGTATATCTAAATTTTAATTTTTATGAATGTCTTAGAAATAAATCAATTCAAACAAATGTATGTTCCTTAATAATGATGCCAATTTTACTAATTATTTCTTATGTTCACTTTTCATTTGTAAATATAAAAGGTGATTCATTCAAAAGAGTACCCATTAGATGTTTGCATTACCCGCAACTCTGCTATGCTGTAAAATTTTAAACACCAAAACTTATTTAACATGTCTATATTTAATGTGTGGGTATTGTTTGTTTCAATTTCTAAATCCGAAAATACGTTTTTAACACTTTCCAACAAGGTTGAAAAGTGTTAATGACTTCGGTTTGTCTGTCTGTCCGTCTGTCCGCGCTCTTACGCTGTAAGAAAGAAAAAAAAAAAAAAAAAAAAAGTAAAATCACGGTATTTGACTGTATAATTTAAGAGAAAATGACCGTTTTGCTATACCTAAACGGTCATAATCCATAAATTAATGTTTTGAAAGTGTAATTTAGGAATTGACCGTATAATTTTACGGGAAATGACTGTTTTGCTAGCTAAACGGTCGTAGCCCGTAAATTGATGTTTTGAAAGTATAATTTTGTAATTTTTACGAGGAAAAGCTGTTAATCTATGCAAATTGCTCTTATCTCTCACCAAACCATTTTCTTACGGGCAAATCCCTTCAAATGCTATTATTTCAGTGACATCATAAGAGAACGCTTCCATTTTTAAACTGAAACTATGATTGTTATTTATACTGATTGAATGCGGTTAATTGTGCACGCATGACGCATAGAAACATGAATTGGTTTTAATAAGCTATTTTTTTTTCTTAATTTAATTCAAAGAATTTCCATCTGACTGAAACTGAATAACTGATATTAATGAAATTGATTTTATTTGTGTGTTGACAAGAAAACATTGAAAAAGAAAGCTACAATTTTTTCTTGATTTGAAACCAGATTTGTAAAACACGAACTACAACCTAATGGTTATTTTATCCACTAAACGCATTTTTGAACACTTTCCAACAAGGTTAAAAAGTGTTAATGACTTCGATTTGTCTGTCCGTCTGTGCCTCTGTCCGTCTCCCTGTCCGCGCTCTAACTCCCCTAAATATTTATTGAATTTCTTGAAACTGATATATGTTATTCAAGTTTACTATCGGATGTTCCGTATTAAAAATGGAGTTTATACCTCTAATGGTTTGTGTACAGGGACACCCGAAAGTATTTCAAAGCATTGTGTTCTGTGAGAGGTATTTCTATAAACCATATTTTCATACCTTTACTGTACACAAATCTTAATGAAATTGAAATATTCAAGTTCAATTTCATTATTATTCAATTTCACTATTGGATGTTTCCTGTATAAAATGGAGTAAATACCACCACTGGTTTGCGTACAGGGACACTAAAAAATATTCCAAAGCAATGAGTTCTGTAAGAGATATTTCTATAAATCAAATTTTAATAACTTTACTTTGCACGAAGTTTTAGGAAATTGAAATATGTTATTTATATGCAGAAAAGAATGCTTTGCATAGAATATAGCATGATTAGCATTAGATTTACAGGGTGACACAAAAATGTTCAGTTATATTAAGAGCTATTAATAAAAATTTGCTAGAATTGTACTTTCGTTTACATTAAGTGTTTTTAACAGTTTCTAACTTTTTTGAAATATAAATATAATTTCAATTTATGTATCTGTCTGATTGTTCTTCTGTCCGTCTATCTCTCTGTCTGTTTTTCTGCGTTCTAACTCCCGTAAATATTTATGAAATTTCTTCAAACTGATGTATTCAAGTTCACTATCGGATGTTCCCTATTGAAAATAGAGTGAATACCTTTACTGGTTTGTGCGCAGGGACACATGAAAGTATTCCAAAGCATTGTGTTCAATGTGAGGTATTTCCATAAATCATTTAATATTCACTTTACACAAAGCCTAATGAAATTTAAATATGTCATTCAAGTTCAGTATCGGATATTTCTTATGTAAAATGGAGTAAGTACTACCACAGGTTTGTGTACAGGAAAACTTGAAAGTATTCCAAAGCATTGCATTTCATGAGAGGTATTTCTACAAACCAAATTTTATTAATTTTACTTTCCAGAAAGCTTAATGAAATTGAAATATGTTATTTATATCCACAAAAGAATGCTTTGTATTGAATATAGTACAATTAGTATTATTCTTACAGAGCCACATAAAAACACATTACATTAACAGCTGTCAATAAAAATTTGCTGGAATTGCATTTTCGTTCACATTAAGCGTTTTTAAGTGTGAATATGATTTTAATATTTTTTTTTTCTGTCTGTCCAATTGTCTATCTTTCCATCTGTCTGTCTCCTGCCCCCAGCGTCCGTAAATATTTTCAGAATTTTTAAAAAATGATATATATTAATGAAGTTAGCTATGGAATGTTCCCTATTTAAAATGACATTAATAGGTCCTGTACAGCTAGTTTATTTACAGGAACAGTAAAAAATAAAAAATAAATAAAATAAAATAAATAGAAAAATGCATTGCGTTTTAAGACAGACATTTTTTAAAATCACATTTAATTAATTTCAACTGTAAAAATCATAAAAGAAATTGACATGTATTGATAATATTCTAAAATAACGTTTTGTATAGAATATGATATGATTAACCTTCAGATTTACAGGACTACACTGAAATATTCAGATACGTTGAGGTCTGCAATTATAATCTAACGGCTGGATTTTCTTTAGTGTTAAGCCTTTTTAACACTTTCCAACAATGTCTAAGAGTGGTTTTAAATTCAATTAGTCTATCTGTTTTCCTTTCTGTCCTTCTATCTGTCTACTGTGTAATAACGTAGGCAAAGAATATTGAAAGATATACGATACATCAAGTACGTACAGTTGGAAAGTATTAATAATCAATACTTACTGCATGATTTTTCGTTCTTGTTTAAACGTAAGTTCACTTAAACACCATTATTAATTTTTAATTCCATTCTTATATTTTAAATGCAAAAAAAAAAAAAAATTGTAAAATGTTGAAAGAAGCAGAAGATTTACTCAAATAATATAAGCAGGATTGGATTAAAAATTAATAACGATGTTAAAAAAATTTATATTTAAAAAACAAATATTTGCATTTAGAAAGTGAAACAAGTAATACCCGCACATTAAATAAATGCGTATTTAATAAGTAAATGATATTGAACGTTTTTCCGCATACACTGAAGATGTGGGTAATACAAAAAACAAACAGGTACTCTTTTAAATTGATCACCCTGATTTTTGTCTCTAAACCATGATGGCTTCCCATTCCGCGGATTTTAGAAAACATAAAACAACTCAAAAACAAATTAGAAATTCTGGCTTCGTGTATGAATCAGATCTTGTAAAGTTACACATGTGTGCACATTTTGGTGGATCTAGCTCATCCCTTTCTGTCTGAAAGCGTGATGACAGATGTACATAGTATTTTTTATTGTTAGTAGTGATAACAGAAGTCGTTTAAATTAGGTAAAAGTGATTTCCATTTTTTTTTTTTTTTTTTTTTTTTTTGAAAATCTTCATTTTCTGAAATTTATCATTTAACTTTATTGCCTAATTCAGTTGCGCTGTTTTACTAATAAAATTGCTTTTAAATATAAAAATTATTTTACATTTTCTAAGTTGTTTTTATATTTTCTAAGTTTCTTTTACAGTCTCTTTTACTCTCTAAACTGGTAGACGAGAAGTACTGGGTTCGATCCCAGTCGCACACTTCGGTCCAGTCTATCAAAGTTTTCCGTGGTTTTCTCCGAAATGCGCATGAACACGTGATAAGACCCCTAAAAAAGGCCCCTAACGGAGGGCACATCGCCTAATCTTGCCTAACCCCATGTTAGTCTATGGAGAAAATTGTTTTCAAAATTAGACATCACTTAATGTATTTTTGTTAGATTACGTCTTCATATATTGAATATTCACAGCCATTAAATTTAACTGAAAGTTGATATTTAAATTTTTTTATATTTCCTTTCGAAGCTATAAAGACAAAAATATAAGTGCTCTTAGTAAAATTTTCGCACATTAGACCTTTAAAGGGAAACATTAAGAAATTAAAAAATTAATTGTGAGTTTTCTAAATGTGAAAACGGAATTTGAAAAAATACATTAAATAATAAGCAATTTTTAAAAGAAATTTCTCCATAGAATATCATGTTCAAGGTTGCCGTTCACGTTAAGAGAAGCATCCGCTTGAGTTTGTATCTCGATTAAAAAAATTCATGTGTCACAATATGCAGTTTAACCTTATTTTATGAAAACTGTAGATCGCGCGTAAGTTAGAATAGTAATCTGTTCCTAAAAAGGGAAGAATTGCATAAGCAAATATTTATATAATTTTTATATAAGCAATAATAATAATAATAATAATAATAATAATAATTTCTCATTACAACTAAATCACTTTCTCAATATTTTCATTTATTTATTTATTTTTGTTACAGTGCTAATTTCTTTTCGCTTTTTTCGAAGAAAGCAGGTATTTGTTAATCCCAAGATGCCTGTAAAAAAATTCGAATGTATATCTATTTTTTTTTTTTTTTTATAATTCGATTTAATGAATAATTACATTATTTAAAAATAGATGAATAAAATGTACATATATTGTTTTACTTTCATTTTTATCCCATTGTTTAGCTCTTTTGTTAACATTGATGTCTATTACAAAATATACAGAGAATTCGAAAAACCACGACCTTGTCTTTAATTCTTTAAATATTGAAATTAGACATACACAAACATTTCTTAAATATGTGTAAAAAGAGGTACGGAATTCTATAAAGTTGATGAAAAATTCCGAAACTTTCAATTTCAAGAATCACAAAACTTAAATATTTGTACAACTGCTTACAAAAACATTTCGAATCAGCAAATTATTCCTTATTTGTGATTTTTTTTTTATTAGTACTTAATCTCCTAATAAAGTTATATACAAAATTTCAGAATTTTGTCCTAAAAAGCACTATACATATGATTACACAAATTTATTTACAGAATTAATGGGAATTTGTATGTAAATGTGTTTATTTATTTAAGTTATCTTTGTTTTCACTAAGGTAGAGAATGTAGATCTCTACCTTAATGTAGAGAAAGAGAGGAAAAAAGGCTAAAAACCCCATAGGAATAGCATGGGAAGAAAAGCAAAAAAACTCACAATGTCAAGTGTGTTAAAAAAAAAAAAAAAAAAAATTCACACCGGAAGTAATAAGGGGACAAAGTTGACTAGAAAAATACATTGAACAGCGGGAACCGGGCGGGATGGGGCATGGGTCCTATCGTCCGGGATTAATACGACTCGCCTAGTATTACTCTTGGCACATCATGGCATTTCTAAGGTATTATTTGTGCATGATATCCAAAACGAGATCTGGTGATTTTTTTTTTTTAACCTTCTGTAAACTCATATCGAGACACTGAAAAGGAGTTTAAGTTAGCTTTTTTGTATTGTCACATCTCAGAAATTTTTTTGTGAAATAATGCTGGTAGTTTATATATGACATTATCAAAGTATGAGATACATTTCACTGACTGAAGATTTTTTTTTTTTTTTTTTTTTTTTTTTTTTTTAGGTAACGCACGGAATTTTAAACATTGTAATTCTTAAAATTAAAGTTCCTGACATTTTTAATTGATTTTACCAAATTCAGAAATTTGCAATTAAAAGTATATAAACGGTTTTCCAGTATGGATGATACAATTTTAAATGGTTAGAATGGCAACACTGCGTATTATTTTTTGACATTTCTTGTGTCATTTGTGTTTAGTCTATGCTATTTAATCACGCAAAGATACACGCTTGAACAACGTTTCGAAAATATTAAATTGTTTTAGTGTTCGTATGTGAATACTGAGAGAAGATTGAGAAGAATTTAAGGACGACATTATTCAGTTAATCAACTCGATCGATTGTGATTTTTTTTCTTTGGGGATATGTTAAGTCACAAGTTTATGCTGATAATCCAATAACATTGAACGTGTTATTTGTGAAATAACACCAAATTTATGTGAAACAGTGATGGAAAATTGGGTTGACAGAATGATGTATGTACAGAGAAGTCGTGGTGCTCACGTGAACGATATTACTTTCATACTTAATAGCATAATGTAAGTTTTTTTTTTTTTTTTTTAAGTGTCTCACTGAATAATTTATGTTTTTTTTTTTTTTTTTTTTAATGTATCACTCTTAATGGAAAACCCTTTATATCTAAGCTCTAATACTTAAAGGGAAAGAAAAATTGCCGCAGTCATTGTTTTTCGATTAAGTTGTATTTATCTTGTTTATTTGACAAAGGAAAAAAACCTGCATTTATTATATTTAAAATCTTCTATACAGTATAGCCAATGATTTAACAACATTACAAACCTTATTTTAGACCAGAATTTACCATTAAACTTATATCATAATATAAAATGATGTTTGTACTTTTTTTTTTTTATAACATTTGTACAAATATTTCTCTTCCGTGAATTATATATTTTAAATGAGAGAAGTTGGGTAACTGTAAAAACAATTTGGCATAGTACAACTTTTACCTAACTTTGTACAGTTACAAATACATTCACACTTCTGAAAATTTTTAGACATAAACTACAAATAATTGAATTTTTAAAAATTGTAATTTTTTTTTATAATTTAACGATATGCGACTTGAAGAAAAAAATATATATAAGTTTGTGTTTCGTGGTTCCAATTTTTCAATGGTATGGGGGAAAAGGGCCTACAAACCCATAGTACCCCCACCCTACAAACCTCAGCCAACAAACCCATATACAGTGCATTAAGATTTAGGTAAGTCAAGGTGCCAGATAGTGAAAATCTTCATGATTTTAGGACTTTTTAAATTTTAATAATATCTCAACTTGTTCAGAGTTACGAACTTTTCTGTACGCCTCCAACTAGCACTTCACATATTACAATTTTTAACACTCCAACAAATCCTAACAAACGATCAGGATATTAGGTTTCATTGAAAATTAAAAGATAGAACTGAAAAAGTAAAGTAAAAAAGTTTAAATGGTGGAGTTGAGGTGCTTGGGACAAGTGTAAACTTCCCAATTACACATGCCCTACATACTAAACTACTAAACATTTACAGAAAGTGTAACCACGAATGTCAAACCAAAAATCCTAAGAAATAGAACAAATCTGAAGTTGTATTTACATACAAAACATAGTTTCCTTATCCAAAACTGTAAAGTTTACTTCACAAGTACAGAAATGGCAGTTTTGAGGAAAGAGCTCAGTCGAAGACGGAAATTTAAGTAGTTTTTCAAAATTGTAAAATCATCATTGTTTATTATTTAATTTGGTTTCCTAATGCTAAATATAATAAATAAAGGTTCAAACAAACATATTTTTAAAAATATGTACGGTCCAAATTTAGCTTATTAGCTAAGATGTTACACTTACCTCACTTCACCCTATTACCAATTGCGAATTAGTTCGTTATTTGACAATTTTTCCTTCATTAATATAATTTTCTATCTATCTGTCTTAGGTTGTTTCTATATTTGGCTGATAAAAGAAATTCGTAAAAACGATTTAAACTGGAATTGATGACTAGTTATCGCCAACAATTTTATACTTTTGGATTTTCTTTAGATTTTATTATTATTCTAGACAAAGTTTTTTTTTTTTTTTTGCAAATTTTGTAATGTGACGTATAAGGAATTTACTGTGTATAAATTTATATATATCTACACGTGCATGTAAATATTTGTATGCATTTATAATTAGGTCGAGTTATTCAGAGAGAAATTCATTTTAGTGTCCAATCGCACTCTGTAATACTAATTGTTTTCTTGAAAAATAATCTTTATATGACGTTGAAAAGAAATAAATTTCGAATGAAAAATATGCTGTCTAATTAAAAGTATAAATCTGATGCTTTTATAGCATAGTTTTCTGCAGATATATGCGAATGATTTGGTTTTCATTTACTCATTAACAATAAAGATGAAAATACTCCACTATTATAAAATGCACTGTAAAAAAATTAAAAATATTACGTTTTACGGATAGTGATCGGAAAAAGTATTCCAGCCTTTGGCCGTAAAAATACAGTTATACCCGTAAATCTGTCATGCCTTTTATCTCGAAGAAGGGGAGTAATCTTTAATAATCGGCGAATTTCACAGTAATTTGTTACAATTGCGGGTACTGAAAATTTTCTAAAAAAGTAGCAAGCCGTATAATTTAACAGTCTGCTCTCCAAATTTTGCAAAAAATTCTTTGAGCGTGGATGATTGTAATACAATTATTACTGTCTACTTGCATTAAAGAAAAAATAACTCGTACTGAATTGATAAAATAAATTCCCAAATGAGTATTTATATGTATTCATTTTTAAAAGAGAAAATGAAGTTTTTAATATAAATTCTAATCGTATTAAATATTAAAATAACATGTTATTATTGTCATTGAAATTCTATGATTTAAACACGTAAACAGCATATTTAATGAAGGTAACGGTAACGTACTTTGTTCTTTGATTCTAACTTATGAGGACATACATTTTTAGAATTTTAAAATTATATAACCAGGTATATTTTGATTTTTTTCGAGTTAACATTATTGGATTACCCGCCATAAAATTTTTAATACAACTTATCAAGAATTCCTTTAAAGAAAAAAAAAAAAAAAAAAAAAAAAAAAAAACTTGTAGAAACTCTATAAACAAAAATAATAAATCTTTTGCAAAATAGAGTGCGAACTGTGAAAATACTGATCAAACGAAAAAAATACTAGTGACATTTGGTAAAATTTATTTGACAGATAAACGCTATTAAATTAAACGGTTACAGCTTATGTTAAAAGCTTTCGCATTTGGCATCAGTAAAAAGTGAAATCTACATTTTAAGAAACAAAATCGATTTTAGTCGACCAATAAAATCCGACTTCTTACAAATGCTCGACTTGAGAAACTAGTCCCAAGCATGAAAACAATAAAAGATCCTCCCTAATACTCAGTTATTAGAATCCCGAATTACTGAGTTTCTGGGCGTGGAACTTAAAACGACGCCAATGCCATTTTGATCTTCCAGGAATTTTATGGCCCAAAACTTTTCCCACCATTGGGGCTTTGGGCCATAAAAAGCAAAACTTCTGAAAAGAACTATTACGTTTAGAGAAGCGTATCTAGGCTCTCTAAGAAGTTCAAAAACTTCCAAGCTCTGCCACCACCTTGGAGACAAATAAAAGTGTTCTGAACGGGTGATTTTTCCCTTTTACTAAATCCGTCTTAGTTTTATGACTTTACGGAGTAATATCAAGCAATAATAGGCTTCGATCTATTAAAGCACACACAAAGAAAGAAACGAAAATTTTATTTGATCTAGAAACAAAAATACAGTTTTTAATACTTTTATACGTTAGGAAATAAGCTCGACAATTTAAAATTATAGTTTTATGTAAGAATAAGTGAAAGTTTTAGTTCGCAAAAATGTTTTAGAATATTGTTTGTCTAAACGTTTTTATAAAAATTTCAGAATCTATAAAAACTGAATAAACAAATACTGAGTATTAAAACTTATTCTTGCGTTTTTTGTAAAAAGAATTTAACATGCAGATAACTTTCTACCTTAATCGCAAGAAAAAATGTAAATATGGATAGTCACTAACTCAATGACCCCAGTAACAGGACGAAAACTAAACTTCTGAAAGGGTAAACAACCAAGCTAACCTAACATGGTCTAACGAGAACATCTTATGTCCACAACCTTGAATTATTTTATAATTTTTTCAGGGCGTGTTTAGTATAAAAATGCAGATGCAATGAGCTCTGATAAGACACGTTTACCGTTTCATTCTTTAAAAAGAGAAAAATATAATAAAGAGAAAAGAAATTGGTTTTAAAAAGAAAACCCAATAGATTTTCTGGAAACTAATTTGGACGGTTATAAAAAAGTTATTCTTCTAATAATTGATAAATATTAAACCAGCGATGTTTTGAGGACCTCAAACCTTTATTTTGTGATTACAAAAGCATTAAAAATTAATAAATAAATAAATATTAAATAAGTAGTAATAAACAGTAATAACAGTAATAAATAAATAAACAAAAATGAATTAAGATTATAAAATATATATTGCCTATGCCAACGTTTTACTTACCCTTTTGAGATGCCAGATTACAAATTTTTATTATGAGTAACTAACTAAATTTTTATTATGTGTGACAAATTTTTATTATATGTCTGCTAACTAGAAATAACGCGTTGCATGTGAATATCTTGATTTCATTTCAGGCAAAATTACAGTCAGTAAGCATTCAGTGTTTAAAGTTAAAACTTTTGCATAAATTATTCTGAAAATCGCCATAATGCATACATATACATGAAAACTCATAGAAAATTACAAAATATGAATACATATAAGAGGACCAAAATATGGTTGAAACGTGTGCACATGTCATGCGCTTGCCGTAACCTCAGTGAGTATGACCTGTTAAGGCATCAGTGAATACCATCCGTGCAATAAAGTATTTTAAGCATCACTATGATTTTTTTTTCATTTTTTTTCACTTGATTTGGGTGTTTAGTTTGTATGGCTGAAGCACTTATATATTTAGTTTTAAATAATATGTGTGAGCAAACTCTTAAATGGTTAAAGAAATTAGATTCCTGGATTAGGTCAGGTAACCTGATTTTACCCGATTCCAGCCCGAGCCACTGTTCGAGTTCGGGTCGGGTCGACTAAATTTTATCTCTTGTGTGTCAGGTTCACGGAATTTCTTTTTACTGCGGGTCGGGTTTAGTTTTAACGAGTTTTTGCAGATAATTAATAGAAAATGTGTCAGTTGGTAAAAGAAAATTTTTCATTATCTACACAATAACCTAAAAATTTTTGAAGAGTTTTTTTTTTTTTATTTTTTTTTTTAAGAAGGATTTGTTAATCATTAAAAAGCACAAAATAAAAGTTAAGTAAAAAAAAAAAAAAAAAAAAACTGGAAGTTTTTTTTTATTTTGAAACCCTAAGAAGCATAAAATAAAAATTTATTCTTGCAGAGACATGCTCTAAAAAAAAAAAAATAAAAGCTTCAAAAACAAGAAAATTTTAATGAATAATATAGATATTTTCCTTTTGCAAAAGAGATTGAAAATTGTAAATATTCAAAATATTTTTAAAAAAGCATTAGAGAACAATATTCTTTTTGTATAAATATTTGTTAGAATTTTCTAGCATGTTCTATGACTTTTCTTAACAGTTCTTTGACTTTTGGTTAGAGCGTCATGCTGGCTGTGTGTTCAATCCTCGAAGCTCCTTGTGTTACTTTTTGCAGATAATTAATAGAAACGATGTTAACTGATAAAAAAAAAAAAGTTCTTCGTTCTCCACAGTATCTTAAGAAATTTTGATTAGTTTTTTTTTTTTTTTTTTTTTTTTTTTTTTAAGAAGCTTATTTGTTTGTAATTAAAAAGCATAAAATAAAAATTTAAGTTAAAAAAAAAAAAAAAAAAAAAATTAACATTAGAAGCTTTCTATTGTGAAGCTCTAAAAAGCATAAATAAATTTTTTCTCTGGCAAAGACATGCTATAAAGAAATGAAAGTTTCTACACTAAGAATATTTTAGAGAAAAATATAGATATTTCCCTTGCAACACATGAAAATTTGTAAATATTCAAAATATCTTTAAAAGTTTTCGAGAACTTTTAAATTTAAGGCCTAACGAATAATTATAGAAAAACTAACAACTAAAAATATTGGTCTCGAATGATTTTTTAAATATTTTGAATATTTACAAATTTTCATATCTTGCAAAAGGGAAATATCTATATTTTTCTCGAAAATTTCATTAGTGTTAAAACTTTCATTTCTTTATAGCATGTCTTTGCCAGAGAAAAAAAGTATTTTATGATTTTTAGGGCTTCACAATAGAAAGCTTCTAACTTTAAAAAAATGTTTTGTTTCTTTTTTTTTTTTTTTTTTTTTTTACTTAAATTTTTTACAATGTGCAATAAAATGAACTTCTTGTAATTTTTACTCACGCATGTTGTAAATTTCCCAGTGTGCTTTAAAAACATTTTCTACGATTATTTCCCACGTGTGCAGTGTTCAATCCACAACAGTACACAATTTATTTTTTTCACATTTGAGAAGCGAACTGTGGGGGCTTTGCCTAGGTTTCGGACACGCAATCTTCTGTCGTAGAGGCCAGGATCCTACTAATTGGGCTAACGGTCTCACTCACGTTTTATACTTGTTCTATATATAAGGTGAAGATTATAAGGTCAAGAATATAAGGTCAAGATTAAGGCTAATTCGTTAATAAATCATGGTGATATGTACCAAAAGGCTTCTGGAAAGTTTCTGTTACCGATTTACAGCATAATTTAAAGTAAACAGTCTTCAACTATTTTTACAGAACTAGCTATAAAAATTTACATTAACCTGTGCTGCATTTATGTTGAGAAAGTTATTATTATTATTATTATTTTTTTTTACAGAATATTTTTACCGTGTGCAACCATGTCTGAATCCATTCAATGGAGTTGGAAACAATTATTTTAAATTATTTGGGCTTTTTTTTTTCTAAGTTAGCAAATGAACTTAAAGACGTATGTTTCTCCTATCAGTACATATATAGCTCTCCAATTTTATGTTTCTATAGACGTATTTCATATAGTTACTTAAATATATCTTTATATATATTTGTTTTGCCACAGCAAAACGTTTTGCATAATCAATATAGTAGAAAATTGTATATACATATGACCACCCAAAATCAGACCTCCTACCAAGAAAATATGCATCTTATCTCACATGAGATAAAATTGAGATATAACGGAATGTTTAAATGAAAGGTTGTGGAAAAGATTACATGATTCAAAAGATGTGGAAAAGATTACGTCTGCCTGCATATCTCTAAAACTAGCACTGTATTCTTGTCTGTCATTCACCTTTAAAACGCTCATAAAAATTTGACGCATGCTGAAAAGATGTCTCAATTTAAAAAATCCTTTTCACATAAATAGCAAATTATAGGGTTTTTTTTTTTTTTTTTTAGATTAAAAATTGTAATAAACAGCAATGAACAATTAAACAGATATTAACGATAATTCTATAGAAGAATTTTTGAAATTCCCAACAACGTTTTCCTCCCTTTGATAAAATCAGATGTGTTCATTCATATTTATTAAATTAAAAGCATTCAACAAACTTTGAGTCATATTGAGAAATATTGAGACAATGGAATAAATTTTCCTGTGTCCAAATCGCAAACATTTTCTGTTTGCGATAATCCTGTATTTTCTAGTTTGTTTTAGGGACGTTTGAGTCATAGTTCTAAACAATCTAAAGAGTTTTTTTTTTCCTACAAAAAAAGAAGAAAAAATAAAATTAAGAATAACAAATACACGAAGGTTTAAGGTTAACAATAAGGAAATTTTGAACGTTATATATATATATATATATATATATATATATATATATATATAATCATTTAAATGTACATGTTGTATATATGTGCGTTTTTTGTACTTGAAAGAAAATATTACATCATTTACATTAAGATCCTTAAAATATTGACATAAATTATATATATATATATATATATATATATATATATATATATACAGTCGTTAACAAAAGTCTCCGAACACTAGCAAAAAGTCCACTTAATACAGTTTTGTTAAATAAATCCTTGTCGAATCCTGTTTTTAGACTGACTAAGAACAAGATTCGACAAGGATTTATTTAACATAACTGTATTAAGTGTACTTCTTTTACATAGGAATTTTTGCTAATGTTCGGACACTTTTGTTACCGACTGTATATATATATATATATATATATATATTTTAAACTAGAATTTGAAAAATAAAATTCGTTTGTCCATCGCACCATTTTTATTAAAAAATAATAATAATAATAATTAATTTGCTACAGAAGGTATTGGTTTTATAGTGTAGTCAATTGACTACACAAAGAATCTAGACTTGAATGATGTGCCTTCAGTGCGAGGGGGGATGTCTTTCTATGGAGGAGTTAGCCTGTATATTACTCAAGTTTCGGAGAAATCCATGGAAATATCCAAAGGTTACCTGCGTTCAAACTCGGCTCTTCCCGATACTAGCTGGCCGCAGTTCTCCAACAGCTTTGAAAGAAGAACTTCTCGGCTACTGGTGGGCCACACTTACAAAAGGAGAATAGATATACATGAATGCAAAGTATTTACTCCTCACGATAGCCAATAATTAATTTCGGACTGTTGATCTAAGACATATAAGTATTTCCATTCGGAAAAATGCGTTTAAAATGACAGAGCGATTTATTCTAGATGCTGCTTGTACTAGTAGTACATTTTAGGAAAAGTTATGGAATTTTCATTAAATACAAAAACTTTTTTATGCATTAACATTTGAAACAAAGAAAGTTCTATTTATATATATATATATATATATATATATTACTGACTTCGTGGTTGTTTGAAATGATCTTTCATCTTCGTTATGCTGCTGACAACTAATTTCCTGCTTTATTATGTTTTGCTATTTTCCATACGGTTTAGACTTTTTTTGTGATGCAGAGATATCACTGTAAGGACGATTATCCCTGATCACTAAACTTTGATCGCATTTCCCATTTAATTGGCTTTAAATTGTTTTTAATTATCTTTTTTTATATTATTTTCTCATTGATTGTTTTTACATTATTTATTTATTTACTTATTTAAGTTTTCGCTTTTGTTTAATCGTCATGTTTTACATAATGATATAGGATAATAATCGCTGAATAATGTTGCAGTAAGTTTAATGTGTATTATTTAATTTTATTTATTTGTTATTTGTTATTTGTTATTTGTTATTTATTTACTTTTTTCTAATTTATTAGTTCTATTAATTCTTAAATCTTTTCATATCTGTACTATAGAAAATTAATTCTTATTGATTATCGCGGTTTTCAGTGGTATTTAATCTTTTGTTATTATTTATTTTACTGCGTTAATATATATATATATATATATATATATATATATATATATATATATATATATATATATATATATATGTATATATATGTATATATATATATATACACTAATTACTTTGCTTACCTATTTAAGATAAGGAGTTCTTAAACTGATAAAAAAATTTCCTAATGTGACACACGATTGTATTATACTGCGAAGAAAGTCTTTTTAAAAGTTCTTCTTCTTCTTTTTTTATATATTTATTTATATATTTATTTATTTTTCATTTAGGCGCTATATGCAGGCTCATATTTACTTTCTAGTTATATGTTAAATGATTGAAAAGTTGAATTTATTTTAATCAGTATAATTGTTCTCGGTAAAATTTTATGAGTTAAACTTTCCACACATATTAGCGAAGTGCACAAAAATAATCTCTAATATTTAAACATTATGAAAGGAATATTCAAACATTATGAAATACTTTAGTGGAATATTTTTAGAACTTTATGATTAATTTTTTGAAATAATAATTATGATTAATTTATAATCATGATTAACTTTTTGAAGTAATTTTTGAAATAATGTAGTTTTATTTAAACTATTTTCTTTTCTTTTTTCTTTCTTTCTTTTTTTTTTTTTTTTGCGTTATTTCATTATTAATTTTAATTTTTTTAAATAATGCATTTTAGTTTTGCTCGGTGTACAGAGTCTTTATTTTTTGTTTACCACTACTTTTCAGTATCAATTTTTATCATAAAATAACCTTGTGAACTTAAAAAGAGTTTTTTTTTTCTAGAATAGTAAAAAGTGTCTTTACAATAAATAAATAAATAAATAAGTAAAATAAAATAAATAAGTAAATAAAAAGATCTGTGAGAATTCTGATGCAAATAAACAATATTAATTAAAAAATAAATAAATAGATAAAGAAGAAAAAACATTGAATTTAATCACGTTCATAATATGTAAATTCAGGTAGTATCTGAAATTACAGAAAAATACAAAAAACATGCTTATTGCATGAAATAAGCATTCAAAAAGTAAGTCACTGATTTTATATAGACTAGATGAAAATGAACATAACTATTCAAGTGCTATTTATTACGATTCACTAGTAGAAAAAAAAAAATGTCTTAACTTTTTTGAATTACTGTTTTCATAACTTTCTAATGAATGGTGGATAAAAATATATTTCGTTATTGCTCGATCAATTTCAGTTTGTCTCTTCTGTAAATTATTTATTTAATTTTATTTATTTGTTTATTTTTATTTATTTATTTATTTATTTATTGATTTTTAGCGTATTATTAATACAATCTTTCGTAACAGAAAGAAAAATATATATTTTAGTATAATTTCCGTTATATCAAATTTAAACTGAAATTACTCTCAGTTCTACTTTACTTACAAAATCAAATTAAAATAAACTTTACTAATGATCTTTCATAAGTGGACCAGGTGAAAATACTTTTACAATTTAATAATGATTAAACTGGTATAAATACGCAATTACGTAAGATTTTTTTTTCTCTCCTTATGCTTAAAAAGAAAAAAAAAGTTCAAAAGCAAAATTTGTTTACAATTTTCAAAACTGAGAAATTCTATAACTAAAATATGCAATCTATCCTTAGAAAAGGAAGAGTGTGTCCATATATTAACCCTTTCAGCACCACAATGTACTTGCTTAAGTCATTAATTCTTAAAATTGAAACATCAAGACGTACATGCGCGCATCATTAACTCTTCCATTTGGAATATACGTGTGTGCACGTTCTTTTAAGCCCAAAATGCAATCATTTAATGATCTGTCATTTTTTTTTTTTTTTTTTTTTTTTTTTGTCTGTGTGTGTGTGTGTCAATTTAATTGACTTCAATAACAATAAGTATTTTCGTACCCTATGAAACATACACGGATTATTTTTTCATTTTTTACATTTCTGTAATTTACGGTAATGTAACAACAGTTCAAAAAACTGACGAACTACAGGTTCACATCGAAATTTTTTTCTGTGCTTTTCATCATGGATAAATAATTCATTATCATCTCATAATAATGCATGTAATTAAATAATTCATATATAATAGTAAATAATTACATAACTAGTTTTGACGAAATCGATATACCTGGTAGAGAACACATTCTCACAAAATTAAATATGAAGTATAAGGATTGCAGAGAGGCATATTTAAATACCTCATACTGTTAAAAATTCGAAC
This sequence comes from Salticus scenicus, assembly GCA_963930645.1. NCBI lineage: Eukaryota > Metazoa > Arthropoda > Arachnida > Araneae > Salticidae > Salticus > Salticus scenicus. The sequence goes on along the minus strand of OZ005657.1, from coordinate 147,772,505 downwards.
CAAATTTCGAATTGTTGCAACTGAAACCCACACCACTTCTTGGAATTTATTAATCTTGATCAAACTACTCAAATATCAAACTCCTTAAAATACAAACAATATTTGATTTACCTGCAATTATTTGACTTAAGGTACGCTGATAACAAGACACAAAGAACAACCGATAAAAACTTGACTTTTGTATTCTGGGAACCTTAAAATGCGCAATTATACAAAAAACAAGCGCTGAAAATTAAATTTAATACTTTATTTACCGTAATTACTTTTCACTTTTGAGCAGTTTTCCTGGACATAGTAAAATATAGTAAAGTGTAATGCACTTCCACCAATTAATTTCAATAAAAAAGAATATTTTCGCCTAATTATTAGTAGCCCTGTAGATTTTCTATAAATTATGTACACACCACATTGTGTGCTTAAATGTACTCCTATATTAATAATACACAGCTCTTCCTGAAATGCACTTCCAGCAATTTCCATGTATAGTCCCATCATATTCCAGTTCTTTTGGGTAGCCATGTAAATGAATGATAAATGATTTACATATCATAATCTATATGGAACATGCTTTTATGCATATAAAAAATATACATTCATTTCATTTTGTTTAGTGCAGCCTATAGATGTTATACTGTACCTACTTTAAATTTCGCCTATAGACATAATGTATTTCAATCATTTTTATGTCCCTATACACGAACAATTTCCTTGATCCCAACGAAAAGTTTAGTGTAGCATCCCTATATGAAACACATTTAGAATACCGAGTTTAGACTTCCTGTTACTATTTGTTCTTGAAATACGCTGATAACACATGCACACATATACACTGGCTAAACCCTAAAAGCATGTTTTTCAGATTCAAGGGGGTCTTAAATATAACATCAACTCAATTTCGAAAATTTGTCTAAAAAATAATACTTTCTGTACCATGTATAAGGATAAGAGAAAGATATATATATATATATATATATATACCGGGTGTCCCATATGTCCGTAGACATTTTAAAAATTCATAACTATTGAAGGAATTGGCAGATTTGAACGCGGTTTGCGGGAAAACTATTCTCATGAAAGGGGATTTTTTTTTTTTTTTTTTTTTTTTTTTAACATTTTCGTCGATAGAGGGTGCTGTACTTGAACATATCACAAATTTTCATGAAAAAATATATTTATTTCCATGCAGATGTCTATGGGCATATAGATCCAATTCTATGTTCTCGCCTTCACTACAAATTACAGTTTGCAGCAAAATTACAGTCGACAGCAAAATTATTCGAGCGCTAGCAAAAGTTCCTATACAAAGAAAATACACTTACTACTGTTTTGTTAAAACCTTTCCGTAATAAATCCTTTTCGAATCATGTTCTTAGTCGACTAAGGCTGTTATTCACCAATAACTTGAACTCCCGGTTGAACATGAAAATTTGAAAAGCGTATAAAGGCGGGGTGCAAATTTTCAGCAAATTTTGCCGTGTTGTTTCTGCCTTCTAGCGGTATAGTTATTTTCAGATTTTTCAGGTGAAATAACCAATCAAAGATTATGTGAAATCCTCGACGCTAGATGGCAGAAACAGCGTGCCAAATTTTGCTGGAAAGCTGTACTCTGTTTTTAGACGCTTTTCAAGATTTTGCGTTAAACCGGGAGTTGAAGTTAACGGTGAATAAGGCCATTAGAACATCATTCGATAAGGATTTATTTAACAAAACAGTATTAAGTGTACTTTCTCTACATAGGAATTTTTGCTAGCGCTCGAATAATTTTGCTGCCAACTGTACAGCACCGCTAATTATAGCTTCAGTCGGCAGTTTTTAGCTCACGGAAAACATCGTGACCAATAACGCGTTATCTACCAAGTCATCGTCGTAATTAAAACTTCATGTATGCACAGGTAGAAAGGAAAATAGGAAATAAGATGTGTTTATCATAAAACCATGCAACTTATAAGACTCTGTTTTGCGTATTTCTCGTTACTCGTCTACGCAGCGCCCTCTATTGACGAAAAATTTAACTATTTTTTTTCCCTATATCAGAAAAAAAAAAAAAAAACTTCACGAGAGTAATTTTCTCGCAAACCACGTTCAATTCTACCAAGTCCTTCAATTTTTATGAATTTTTTAAATGTCTACAGGCTTTTAGAACAATATATTATAATCGAACCACGTAAATAAAATATTTCACCAAGCACAGACGACGATTTTGATTAACCTGGTGCAATATTTTCGATCATGGATTAAACTATAAGTTATACTGATAATCTTATTTAGTCGCTTATTATAAAATTGTTCGTTATGTAACCATGAATAGTGTTTAAAAAATATCTTTTGTATTTGTCATTTAATTGATATTACTTTTTCATTTAATTTTAGGAAAATACGAGGATTCATGCAACGAAACATCGTTTGCAGCAAGCACAGTGGAGTATTTCCGAAGATCTTTTAAGATTGATCATCAAGAAGAAGATATTTATGTTACATACACCAATACTTTTAAAAATATTTTAATCTTATAATGATATTCTTAAGATAACTATATACTTTTGATGACTTTTATTTTTCTTGGTGAAATGTGAAAAATCTTGTTGAATAACTATATTTTCAAGCTTTTTCATTAATCAGATGTACTACATTGAATCATGTAGAATTATACATTGTATTAAAGTACTCTACATTGTATTAAAATATTGATAAAATGCTGATTTTCCCATAGTCCAATATTAGTCAAAACCCAATTTTTTCATGAATCGTATCTACCATATTGAATTACGTTCAGTTATATATGTATTATATTAAAATAGTCTATATTGTATTAAAATATTGTTAAAGTGTTGATTTTTTCCAAAGTCCAATATTGATTAGAGTCCAAGTTTCTGCATCGAGAATAATTTGCACAAGAATAAATGTAAAATAATAATAAATGGGACACTTTAAAACATAAAACAGTTTTCTATCATTACTGAAATACCAATATCATGTCAATTCTCTACAATTTTAATATATATATATATATATATTATTTAAAAAGAAGCGATTTAGTAAATTCTCATATTGAGAAAATTTTTCTGATAATAATAATTTCAAACCTTTCGCGCCGACTGTCACGTATACGTGCCAGCAGGAAACGACTTCATTCCACTCTTCCGCACGCCGGCGAGCAAAAGCGTTTTCTCGTTCAACCCCCGATTTATGCCGCATGGTCCTTTAGCGTTTTAGAAAATGTAATGCTTGGCACAAAATGGTATTGTATGTTCATAAGATTTGAGATATTGATCAGCAGGATTTGAGCGAGCGCTTGCGCTTCACGTAGCGAAAGGGTTAAGTTATTGTTTCATTTAATTTTTATTTAATCTTATTTAATTTATTTGAAAAATGCATATATGTGAAATTCCAATAAAATATTATAGTCTAAAATTATCCAGATTTTTTTAATTGATAATATTGTTTAAAGTCATGTTAAGTATTTTTATTTTCCCATTTCGTTTACTTCTTATTAGAGTTGCTTACTTTTAATAATACTGATGAAATTCATAAATTGTTACGTAGACCGATGAAGAGAAAATTACTAATGTATATTTAAAGAAAGAAGAAAAATATTATTAAAAAAATTATGCAATTGTTTTAGGTGGTGAAATACTCTCAAATCCTAAAACTTTTATTTCTTATTAGAGTTGCTTACTTTTAGTAATACTGATGAAAATCATAAATTGTTACATAGACCGACGAAGAGAAAATTACTTATGTATATTAAAAAAAAAAAAAAAAAAAAAGAAGAAAAATATTATTAAAATAATTATGCTATTGATTTAGGTGATGAAATACTCTCAAATCCGAAAACTTTTATTTCTTATTAGAGTTACTTACTTTTAATAATACTGAAGAAATTCATAAATTATTACATAGACTGATGAAAAGAAAATTACTAATGTATATTCAAAAGAAAGAAGAAAAATATTATTCAAAAAATTATGCTATTGTTTTAGGTGGTGAAATACTCTCAAATCCGAAAACTTTTATTTCTTATTAGAGTTACTTACTTTTAACAATACTGATGAAATTCCTAAATTGTTACATAGACCGATGAAGAGAAAATTAATAATGTATATTTAAAAGGAAGAAGAAAGATTTTAATAAAAAAATTATGCTATTGTATTTGGTGGTGAAATACAGTCGGTAACAAAAGTATCCGAACACTAGCAAAAATTCCTATGTAAAAAAAAAAAAATAGAGTTAATACTGTTTTGTTAAATAAATCCTTGTCGAATCATGTTCTTAGACTGACTAAGAACATGATTCGACAATTATTTATTTAACAAAACAGTATTAACGCTACTTTTTTATACAGGAATTTTTGCTAGTGTTCGGATAATTTTGTTACCGACTGTACTCTCAAATCCGAAAACTCTATTGCTCTTTGTACCTGTTTTGTCTATTGCTCTTTTTGTTGTGCTCTGTTGTACTCCCAGATATTCCTGTTTTGTTGTACTCTCAGATATTCTAAAGGTAAATTTGTTTATAAAATTACTCATTACGTTACGTACAGTCGGTAACAAAAGTGTCCGAACACTAGCAAAAATTCTTATATAAAAAAAGTACACTTAATACTGTTTTGTTAAATAAATCATTGTCGAATCCTGTTCTTAGTCAGTCTAAGAACAGGATTCGACAAGGATTCATTTAGCAAAACTGTATTAAGTGTACTTTTTTATATAGGAATTTTTGCTAGTGTTCGGACACTTTTGTTACCGACTGTAATGTATATTTTTAAATTCCGTTTTTACATTCAGAAAAATGTCAACCGTTAAATTTGTTCGTGCTTTCCAAAAATTGATTTTTAAATTTTTTTTATTTCTTTTAGGAGCTATAAAATACGAAAAAGGATTTTAATTCATTTTTTTTTCATGTTTTTAAACTGCAAGTAAAAATATTAAAATTACAAAAATAAACAAATTTTTGAAATACAAGAACAAATTTAACCGTTATGAATAATATGAATGCGAAAACGGAATTAAAATAGAACATCAAGTAATGAGTTATTCACACAACAAATTTCCTCATGGAATGTCATAGAGTTTTGTGTAGGTGTTGAGTCCTTTTAAATGCGAAAAAGTTCATTGCAACAGCAATACTTTTTCGTCAGTCTTTGCACTTTAATAGTAAAAATACACTGTGACTAGAATTTATCGCTTGATAGCCAGGTTCCGATACTAAAAAAGTTTACAAAATTATAAAAAAGAATAGAAAGAGATCTTAAAATAATAATGATAATAATGATAACAGAAAATTTATTCTGTATTTTCTTTTATACATTGGTACATATCAATTAAACATTTATACAGGATGTGCAATTTTCAAAAATCTCCATGCACGAGGAAACGAGCATTGCAGGCACAGCGAAATAACATATATATTCCTTTTTTTAAGTAAAATAGTAGCCAGATATTTTAAGTAAAATAGTAGCTACAAGCATAAACATACGTACATTACGTAATATTCAATTTTTTTGAGATATTATAAACATTTAAATCCTGTTTCACGAAAATAAATATTCAAAAATGTTTCAAGATGAGAACATACATTTATGCGTATTTACACTGTGCTGGCAAAAAAAATGTAGAGACAATGAAAAATTAAATAACAAATATACTAAGAAATCAAGATTACGGCAAAAATTGTGGCAAAAGATTGAGTACTTAAAATATGCAACTTTAAATGCTTTTCTTATTTACTTGAAACTTCTCTTTAATACATGTGATTAATTGAAAATTTTCGATTATTGCAAATTATATTCACATGTAACTTCTAAATTACACGAAATTAAAAAAAAATAAAATTTCAGTTTTTGCGGGAAAATCTTATACGCAAACGTTTAAGAAACTTATGATATAAGTTAGTTCAGTAACCCTAAATTACAAGATTGCCCTAAAGCTATGAGGTGGGCAATACTGAATCATTTACCTGGAACATCCCTAACTTTCTATACCACAGTTACAAAACTTCCATTGACACTTCGGTTTATTACTTCTTTCGGATTGGGTGGAAATGCTGTTAATCAGTTTCATTGACAGACAGGTGTAAATAAAATATTTTCAACTGTTCTTAGTAAGATTTAAAAATCTTCGTAAGTTCGACATATTAGTGAACTTAGTGTTAGAATGTTTCATCATCTGGATATGGTATGTTGATTTTGTTTAATATACATAATAATATAATATGATATATATATATATTTTTTTTTTTTTTCAATTATTAATAGTGAATATTTGAACACTTGCTTTATTTTATTTTATTTTTATTTTTATTTTTATTTTTCATATTTTAATGGAAATAGAGCTTTTATTTTAAAGAATATTAATTTAATTTAGAGGTACTCTGGGTATATTATAGGATATAATAAACGCTTTCTAAATAATTATATGTATTAAAGATAATTTTGCGTATAAATAACATAAGTATTTTTAAGTTACACAACATTTTGGGTTGCTCTTTTTTTTTTTTTTTTTTTTTCATATTTATAGCCTTTATCTTCATTTCTGTCTATATTTATCCAATATTTTAATTATTTTCTTACTGAATTTTTACTTTTAATTATTTCCATGTTAATAAAAATAATAAACTATTTTTAGACTTGAATTCAATCATATATGATGAGAGCATACATATTGAATGTGTCAAATTTTCAGAATAAAATTAAAATATATTTTTTTTAAGTAATATATATATCAGGGAAAAAAAGAAAAGAATTCTTTCTAGCTTATCGCAATTTCAGCACTGCTTTACTTACAAAAAAGCGTTGATACATTTAACCATTATTTCGTACATTATAAAAATAATTTGCTGCTTTAAGTACTAAGTCATGTTAAAAAACTTCAGTATTTTATATTTACATCGACATCGACAACGATTTCGAAATTTCGTTCAATCTGGCTTGAAAGTTTTAATATTACTTGTAGTTAACTTTTATTATTTTTTCTGCATTATTTATTTTATTTTATTATTTATTTATTTTGGATTTTAATTCGATCGGTGTGTTTTCAACATACAAAGAACAGAAAGAAAAAAATAAACAAAAATATTCATTTCCCACCAAGTTTAAAATATATACATGTATATATTTTTACCTTTGTAGCCAAGTTTCACACGATGCATATTAAAAAATCATTTTCTATTAGCGAAATCATTAGAGTTATTTGCTTCTTGTAATGTTTTATCTCTGACATAGAGGAAAGTACCTGAAAACGAATTTTTCAGAATATCATAATAGATTGTTTTCCATGCCCTAAAAATCAACAATTCGTGATTTTCATCTTAATAATTAAAGCTGATCGCTTTCTGTAACGTTTTTACCCAAACAAAGAACGAAATAAAAGTGTGAATTAATTTTCATAGTGATAACAACCTGTTAGATAAATATGCAAATAGAGAAAGAATTTCTTTTATTTATTTATTTATTTGATTTTTATGTTTATAATATTATCAAAGTCGTTTGTTTTGTAGAACGTTTCATTTATTTATTTATTTATTTATTTATTTATTTTTCAATTAAAGAAGAGGTTCACCAGCAAAAACTAATTTTCTTAGACATAAAAATATTTTAAACTAGACAAACTCCCAAATCTTCATTTTTACCAAAATCGTTAAAACCGACTCTGAAAAATTTAATGTATCACATTAGCTTAACAGAAGTGATTTATATAAAACCTATTTTCCTCGTATGTGTTTACAGTTAATCGATTAAAAATCTCTTTCGAAAAAAAAAAAAAAAAAAATTCCAAAAAATTTTGTCTAGTAATAACAATGCAGAATTTTTTTTAACGCATGACTCAATAGCTTACACTATTTGCATAGTATTACACTATTTACTTAATTGCCTTTGTTATTTGTTCATCTTTCAAGTTTCATTAACTTTGAGAAAAATGAATTCCATTTTGCCTCTTACGGAAAATTTGTTAACAAAATTACTCATATATATGTGTGTGTGTGCGTATACCTATGTGTGTGTGTGTTATTTCCGCTTTCACATTCAGAAAATTCCCAGCTGTTAAATTTGTTCTTCTTTTCCAAACATTGATTTTAGAAATTTTTAAATTTACTTTTCATGCTATAAAGAAAGAAAAATGCATTTAAATCATTATTTCCTTTTTTTATCTTCAAAATGAAATATTAATTAAAAAAAAAAGTTTTTGAAAAACAAGAAGGTAATAAATATTTCTGTTAACAAATTTTACATTAAATAAATCGAGAACCATCATTAACCCATAATATAATAAAACGTTTTTTAAACTACTAGTGTAACTTTTAACTCATAACCCGCAGTTATACTTAAAAAGTTTTTACTTTGCTAATATAGTATACTTCCCCACAAAGCGAGGTCAAGGTTGCCATATAAATATTACAATTTCAGTTTTTAACACCACTAAATTTTTAAACTATCAATTTATTGGTTCAATTACATCTAATTTAGTTTTTAGTATAAAACGGTTGCTTTGATATAAAGCTAGTGTTGATAAAAAATAAAATTGCAATATTCATCTGGCAACTCTGTCCCCGGGTATTACGGAAATCTACTCTATTTGTTTACAAGGAAATTAAACTATTTGCATAAGTGCGTTTGTTAGTTGTTCACCTTTTAAAGCTACGCGGTTCGAATCCAATCCTCGTCGTTCAATTTCTTGCTTTTAATAATGATTAATAATGATTTATGCTTCTAATAATAATTAGTTAAATGTATATATATATATATATATATATATATATATCAGTGGCGTAGCGTGACATTTGAATCTGGGCATGCTCTGAAGTTAACGATGGAAAGAACACTACTCATCAAGGCGATATCATTTCATTAAATTTAAGCTCGGATTTTTCCATTTTCTTGGTTGGTTGATTGTAGGATTCAAGTCCGATTGACTGTACTTGGATCCCAGGCCTATGGGTGGAATGCTGCCCGTGGGAGTCTTTGTAAGAGGTTCTAGCCAGTTTTACGCGAGTTTCGTAGAAAACCACGGAAATCTCTGAACGGCTCGGTTGATGAGTGCGACCTTGGATCGAACCTGACACTTTCCATCTACCAACTTTGAGCGCAAACCCGCTCAGTCGCTGGTGGGCTTCAATTTCTCGGAATCTTATATAAAATTTTACATACAAATTTTGTCGCTTTAACTTTAAATCATACACCTAAAGGACTCTTATATTAACTTATTGAAGGCCGCTTCACTAATAGCTGTATTTAAATGAATTTTCAAAAAAATTTAATCACAATTTTTTTATATCACTTTAGAAAAAAAAAATTAAAAGAAAAGAAAGACAAAAGGAATAGTGGGAACCGGAAAGAAAAAATCCATTAAAATCGCTGAAAACTTGGCTTTAGGCTCTCGCTGCTGTGTCTTCCACAACCGCACAATGTCGGGCTGAAGACCCCACTGCTATTAGCACGCCTTAAGGGAGCGATTGGATGTAGGTGCTTATCTGACCTCTTATAGTTCTTATACAAGAAGTTAATTGTTACAATTTTTAATAAAGTTAAAAATTTTATAAGTTTAATTCTTTCTATCATATTACCATTTGATTTCGAGAAAAACAGTGCATTAAAAATAATAAGCGTTTCTCTTCAAAAGGAGGTATGACGCCTTTACATAAACAATTATTTTTGAAAACGCAACTATTATGTTTTTTTTTTTTTTTTTTTTTTTGTTTGTTTTAAGAAAGAAAAAAGAAAGTTTCGTGCAGGAAAAGATATAACCAAATTAAGGAAGTGTTTCTTGTTCAAAACTAACGTTAAAAAAAAAGAAGAAGAAGAAGTATTACAATTTTATTATATAAAAACTATTTAATGGCACGGCTTAATGTGAAAGAATGAAAAATAAATAGAATAGCGATCTTTACTAAGGAATGCAGGATGAAAAGAAAAACACACAAATTAGATAAAATTTAATAAAATAAAGCAGAAAAATTAACGGAACATTACAAAATAAATAAACAAATAAAATAATTAATTTAAGAAATTCAGATTCGAAAATTAAGAAAAGAAAAGAAGCAAAAAAAAAGAAAAGGAAAAAAAAAAAAATCTATGCACACCTGCAAGATCAAAGCTACGCATCTGCCAATTTTTTATAAATCTGCGATCAGTGACCATTATAGCGCATACAGGCACACATAAAAAAGACATTAGGGAAAAAAAAAAAAAAAAAAAAAAACTTTTTCTGGCACATAAAACAATTTTTGGAAATTTATCAAAATTTTATTTTGCAATTTAATCATCATTTTCAAATCAACTTTTTTTTTTTTTTTTTTGTAAGTTTTTTTTATTACATCATTGTAAAATGAAGTATAAGTTTTAATTTATCAATCAGTTGGAGAAACCAACTCTCTATGCGAACATCTCTACCGAAGGTAACAAAATCCCTATCGCTGTAAAAATACCTAATACTCCAGGATATGCTCTCCTAGGATCGCATGCCTTGAATCGTTTCTCCCTTTGTACTTAGTACGAGAGAAAATTAGAGGGACGTTGAATATTCCCTCAAATAGCAAAAAAATCCCTATATCAGGGCATGCTTTACAAAGGCAGTATGACCTAAGCAATAACCGGTCAGCAGGAGAAGAGGGTGACGGTATCTCTGGGATTATATTGGTCAGCAGGTGACGACTACAAAGCCGGGGGGTACTAACGACAATAGTAAGGAAGAAAAAAAAGCACTCGGATTTATACAGGAATAATTTAACAAAAGAAATTTCCTTTCACTATAATTTTTCAAAACTGAATGACGGATAATGCATAAATGGAAGCGAGTATTTAACAAAATTAGTTGAAATAATTTATTTTAAAATAAATTCTGTTTAAAGTTTAGATAGTTTTTAGTGGATATGCGGCGCATGCCTAGCATACCCAGAGAATACGCCACTGATATATATATATATTATTTCTGCAGCAGATTCAAATGCTTCAAAAAAGTTTTTTTAATGCTATTTTACTATGCAATGCATGTTAAATATATAACAACTATCCGTTGATTTTAATTGATAATGCTTTTGGGGGGAATTATTTACTAAGCTGAATTTTTTGATATTTTTTAATGTTTGGGGACAAAAATAAATGTGCTTTTTTAATTAAAATAAAATGAGCTAATTTTAAATAGAAATCCTCTTCTTTTAATTTCTGCATGCTTCTTTTATGGGCTATTTTATACATATTGAGCTATTGTCAATACTGTTCGTTGTTCTTTAACTACCACGAGTTGAATTTATTTGTAGAAAAATATTAATTGCCTCAGAAGACAAATTATCAAATAACTCATGTTATATAGTTTTATGAGTCACATTATATTTTCTGCTCATTACATTTTATTCTATTAACATTTCTCACATTATATTTTATTACACTGTTAAAAATGCTGCATTAAAATTACGGGCAAAGCCCGGCACCAGATATTCCAGACAAAGCCCATAAGAAAACACTTGACAATGAATGATGTATCGCCGGTAATTTTACGTTGTCATGAAACATACAACCAACCTGTAAAAAAAGTAGTATTGACTGTAAAATTAAAAGTTAAAGTTTGAGTTTTTCGAATACTTTTTATATTGAATATTGTTAACGTTCAAATTATGTATAAAAATTATTTTCTTTTAAGACTATTTTAAAATCTAAATTTGCTATTTTCGACAAAATTAAGAAGTCAGTCAAGTCTCATATTGGAAAAACGAAAGCCCCCCCACCCCCCTTTTTTTTCTATAAAGACTATGATACTGATTTTTGAGAAAGAAAATCTAATATATTTTTCGAAATCATTTTTATTCGTAAACACTAGAACTAAAGAGGTATTCTTATTTCAAGGTTCGCATTAGAGGAAAATAATGGGTGAGAATTTCTCACCTGTTTGAGGAAAATAATGGGTGAGAGTTTCTCAACCTTCTTCAAAAACAAAATTAAACTTTTGAAAACTATGTCAGATCTCTGAAAATTAATCGAGACCCCAAATAAACTTTGAATAATAATAATAAATCTTTTACATTGGCACAGAGAATTTGTATCTTCAATTAATATGATTTTTTTCGTTGTTTTCGATCTTTATGGTTTCTGTAGTGAGTGCAAAGCAGAAATAATTAGAGCCTAATTCTTTCTCATCCAAACAGGTTTTCATTATAGAACCGATTTCAAACTGTGTTTATGGAGTGTTAGGCATATTTGCACTTTTTAGAATAGCAGAAGAATTTTTTTTTTGTTTAGTTGTATTCTATTAAATGGAGGAAGGACTGCAGCATTTCGAGAGCAGAATCTGTTATATCTCATGTAATATCTATGTACTACATGTATGTACTATATGTACTATCTATGTACTACATGTGTTATCTCTTGTACTGCATATCTAATGGTCATATTCAGACAAAACAGTTTTGTTTTTTTAACAGTAACGATCGCGCATAATGATCATAAGACTTATCTTCAAATAGCTCATTACATATTCATCTTATATTGAAATAAATTTTATTTTAGCATACTGTAAAAATTGCATTGTGGAAACAACATTAAAAATTTCTGTGTTCTAAGGCTTAACTAAGCAGTTAGAATACTGTATGTTTAAAAAAAAAAAAAAAAAAAAAAAAAAAAAAAAAGCGTTTAGTGGATAAAATAACCATTAGGTTGTAGCTCGTATTTTACAAAATTGGTTTCAAATCAAGAAACCATTTTAGCTTCCTTTTTTATTGTTTTCGTGTCAATACGCAAAGAAAATCAATTTCATTATTATCAGTTATTCAGTTTCAGTCAGATGGAAATTCTTTGAATTAAATTAAGAAAAAAAAAATAGCTTATTAAAAGCAATTGATGTTTCTATGCGTCATGTGTGCATAATTAAACACATTCAATCAGTATAAATAACAATCATAGTTTCAGTTTGAAAATGGAAGCATTCTCTTATGACGTCACTGAAATGATAGCATTTGAAGGGATTTGCCCGTAAAAAATGGTTTGGTGGGAGATAAGAGCAATTTACATAAATTCTTTTTCTCGTAAAAATTTCAAAATTATACTTTCAAAACATCAATTTACGGGCTACGACCGTTTAGCTAGCAAAACGGTCATTTCCCGTAAAATTATACGGTCAATTCTTAAATTATACTTTCAAAACATTAATTTATCGATTATAACCGTTTAGGTAGCAAAACGGTCATTTCCCCTAAAATTGTACGGTCAAATACCATGATTTTACATTTTTTTTTTTCTTTACAGTGCAAATGAAGTCTTTAATATAAATAGACTAAAATATTGTAAACAATTAACAAGTGTTTTCAAGCTTTAAGGGGACTTGGTCCCACTGAAGGTTTCGTATTCATTTAATATTTATGAATTTAACTACAATATTAGGTTTTTCCAGTAAAATAAGTTTCATTCAACAATTCTTATAGTTTCTCATGCATTTATTTACCGATTTGAAATCTTTAAATTGCGTTTTCCCAGTTTGTATTAATATTATTTTCACTTCCTTATACAAAGTATAAGGAAGTATTGTAATCCCGATTTGTGAAATGGATTTTATATCTTGCATAGCTCAAAAACGAATCACCGTAGAATGTTCAATATTTATGCACACAGAAAAATGGAAAATTGAAACTTGTCAAAAGATGTGATAGTATATCTTTGTGATAGTACACGTTTTCCTTGTACATTGAAAAATTTGCACAAAATTACACAAAATTTTAAACAATCAAGGCACTGCATGACAATCCTAGTTAGTCATCAGACACAAAAGTCGTTTTATTTTACCATGTATCTCTAATGATGTTTTGTCTGATGATCAGTTTGGCTCTAAAACTTGTCAGATGACTAGTTTCCCTGATACAGTTTTCATTTTCCTCAAATTTGACTGTTTAGTCAAATGAGAAGATAAAAATAAGTTGTTCCAATCTTGTCAATCAACTAAGAATTTGTTTGGCTAGTTAAAATGCTGAGTATTGTTATTATTATTATTTTATTCATTTATTTATTCATTTGTTTGTTTATCTATTTTTTGTCTCCTACTGACAAGTTAGGTTAGTCAACCGAAACCGAACAATTAGCCCATGGAATCTGGCGGGATAGTGCAATCGTTGAATTCGAAATTCGAATATTTATTAGAAATCTGAAATCGAGGCTTCGTTGAGGTCGTTTCTTTACCATATTTGCCATATTTGTGATATTTTTCAGTTTAGAAAGAGACTGAGAGATTTTAATAATCAGCGAATCGAGTTTACAGCCAACAGTAAGTGCTAAATACTGTATTCTATTGTATATATATATATATATATCTTAGTTTTACGTATCGTTGTATTATGAAAATAAGTATATTTAATTTGCTTGAACCATAGTTGTTTACATATATTTTTAACATTAACGTCAAATTAATATTTTTATACACAGAGTAGTAACGCTTTATTTTTCCCTAAAGGTGGTTGAGAAGGTATTTGGATTTCCAAGGGATGACAATTTAATAAAGATATGGAAAAATGCTATCCATAAGAATTTTGAAGTAACTTCGAATTCTAAGGTATATTTTTTAAATTATCGTTTGCAACATTTTATCTATCTTATCTAAAAACAATAAAAATAGCATTCATACTTTTTTTATATTTAAAGTTTTTAATGAGATGAATTAAAAAATTTAAAAGGTTCCTCGTTTATCTGTTATTTGTTGTATGTTTTTTTTTTTTTTTTTTTTTTTTTTTTTTTTTTTTTTAATTTCCCGTTGTAAATAAATAGATATATCTTTTTAAATCAAAATCCGCGAATACGGATACGGGTCTCTGAAAAATCTATAATAATTAAGATCAAAAGTAACAATTTTTGCTTCCATTACCCGATTACTGTAAGTAATGGAAGTGATGCATTCGGTGAAAAATTTCGATATCGATTTTTTGCCTGCTTTACAAGTTTTAAGGTCCAAGTTTTTTTTAGAGATTATTCCTTATGTATATGTTTTTTTTTTTTTTTAATTAAGAATCAACCTTTAATATAGCATGCTCCATGACAAATAGTCATACTACATGCATTTAACAAATAAACATACAAATTAAGTTCAATATAAATATACAAATTACAGCAACAAAGTCAAAAGTCCAAGAAAGGTATGTTGTTAATAAATCTTAGAAATAGAGAAAAGCATTCAGGTCTGATTAAAATTTTAAAGTCAGGAGGCCACAATATTCCACTCATTTGTGGAATAATACACTTTTGTGGAATAATACACATTTGTGGTATAATATACTTATATATTTCAAATCTATAAGAATCAAGAAGAGGGCAAAATAATAAGATATGTTCCATGCTTTGTATTTCATTCTGATTACAGGAGCACTGCGGAGAATCCACATGCTTAAATCTGAATAAATAATCTTTTGTTCTTGCGTGACCAGAAAGAATCTGAGTGAGTTTATAAGTATAGTTTATATTTCTATTTAGTCTATCTTACACTGACGGAAAACTTCTTAGTTATGCTAACTTTTTGTGTAATAGACCACTCACTTTGCCATAAATTTATGGTCTCTTGATAATGCTGCCTTTTTAAAAATGATTTGGGGATCTTTTTGAAACTTTCGGGATATCTGAGTGGGCTGCAGCTTTCGCTAGTTTATCAGCTTTTTTGTTACCGTAATTTCCCAAGTGTCCCTAGATCCAGTCAATGCCAACTTTAAAATTTTTTGCCGATAAATTCCAAAGTAAAACACGATTTTTTTCAATCATTTCACTTCGACATTTTCTGTTCTGAATTTTATAAATAGTTATTTCGCTATCAGTATATATCATTATATTTTTAAGCAATAAACTTTTATTTGAATAAATTCAATTTAAAGCTTGAAGTATAGCAAAAGCCTCTGTTTGATTATTAGAACAGTTAAAGTGTAATTTATACTTATCCTCTTTTATTACACTATTATTTTGATAAGCCACAAAAGCACAGCCAGTTATAATATTAAATTTACTTCCATCCGTAAAAATACGTAGAATATTATCTTCATCGGAATAATTTCCAAGAGGGACCTGCTTTCCAGGATGTAACCAATACTTACGAGAAATGTCAGAATCGATATTTTCCGGGGTGTTCAATTTTAAATCATAATAAATTTCTGCAGCTTCTTGGATTTTTAAGCAAATTGTAGTAAGGCCAGCAAGGACGTACGAAGCCTCATGAGAGATGGTACGGTAATCCTTTTATAATTCGTATAGCAAATAATCTTTGGACAGTCATTAATTTACGTCTATTGTACTTAAAATTTAAACCGTCAACCCAAGCAGGGGCAGCATAAGTTAACAAGGGCAGCATTGCACCATCGTAGATAGTTTTTAAAGCCCCAGGTAATCTTTGCCATTTTAGACAACACCTTTAAAATAAAACACACTTTTGTAAATAAATTATTAATATGTGCTTTCCAACGTAGTCTTCTATCGAAAGTTACTCCGAGGTACCTCATTTCAGTAACACCTTTAATAATATTACTATTCATATGTATCATTATGTATATGTGTGCATGTGGGGGGGGGGTAGGGGGGAGAAGGGTGTGTCTGATGAATCTTCTGAATCTAAAGTTACGACGAAACTTCATAAAGACTTCATATTTTAATTTTCCGTAAAAATTTAAAAAAAAAAAAAAAAAAAAAAAAAAAAAAAAACCTGGAAATGGGACAAGGAAAACTGAATAAAGACAAATTCGCATCTTAAAAATGGCTCTAATATACAATGCGCGACAAGAAAAAAAAAAGGTCGCACTGCAGAAAAATTGACTTATAGCTATCTCTTTTATTTGTAATAGCATCTCGCAACATGGCCGCCTAAAGCCAAATTTCCAGATTAAACAGCCAAAGTTTTATATATTGCTAAAAAAGCATCTTATCAGTAATTCGCTAACATTTAATTATTTTGCCATCTCGCGCATTAAATATTTTATACCCCACATGAATGGTAAATTTCTGACTTGAACCTTTTTTTACCAATGGATTTTCTCAAAGACTAAATGACATAGACTTAAGTCCTTTATACCAATCGACTGAGAATTTTTTTCTGAGTCTGACTATGTATTTAACTGAAAATCGAAATTTTTGGACTTAAATCCTTTATACTTATTAGTACAGATATAAAATAAGTAAAATTAATTTTATAATTAATTCCTTTTTCTTAAAATTTGCAATCTCAGAGATAATGCATGATCATTCTTATAAAAATGAGAGTTTCGGTTCTAATGATTCACCCCCTTTCAATCTGTCGCTTTAAGCATAAACAGATTCCTGATTGCGGTTTTGGTGCATTGTTTATTTCTGAAAAAAAAAAAAAAAAAAAAAAAAAAACTTATTTGCCTTACTAAATCCGTCTCTCAAACGTTTATATTATTTTTTAAATTAAATCACAGCATGTATTTCCTTTATATACGCTGTATATAATAAATACAAACGGCAGGAAATTCAAAATTTCATCAATGTAAAAATGAAGACGGAATTTCATTGTACTACATATGGGAAAAATGAATGGATTTAAAGAAGAAATTGTAAATTGCTGGAAAATATAAATTCCGAGAACGTGAAAATGAGGCTACACTGTATTTCATCTATTTATACACTAAAGATAGTTGATAATTAGTTATAGTAGATTCCCTCGCATTTTTTGGAAATTTCTACAAAAGATCCGTATTCGATCCGTTGAAGAAAAAAAAAGGATCCAGATCCGGATACGGATATTTTTTTCTCGCTAATACGGATCCGGATACGATTACCGAGCTTTTCTTTTCGCGGATATCCGCGGATACGGATACGGAGCTCCGGCACATATCTAAGTTATAGTATCTCAGAATTTATTTGTTAAATTAGTTTATAAAATCTTTATTGTGAGAAGCTGTGTTGATTAAGTTTTTGTGCATTGTAACAAATAGATGGTGCTATTATATTAAATAATATAGAAGAAAATTTTGTAATGACAACAGCATATACTAATTTTAAATATAGTGGGTTAAATATATGTCAGTAATTTGCAACTGGTAACTATAAATGATTTACTTATAAATTGTCAAATATAGTTCCCACAGAAAAATTTTAAAATTCATTTTACTCATTACTTTTGCGTTAATTATGTGGTTAATACGTAACATTTTTTACCCCCCACAATAGTATCAAGACACAATAAAGGTATATACTTTATCATTTATGATATATATAACTTAAATATTCCCAATTTAATAATAAAACTTTTTATAATTTACAACATATAATTTAAAATAATTTATTTAAGTAGGCATGAATATTGTTTATAAGCGTTCCAAAATTCAGTTAAAAAAGTATATGTACTATATATATATATCGCATAACACAACCGAAAATGCATTTTTAAACATTTTTACTGATAACTATAATATATAAGAAGTTCTTTCATATGACTGCTCACAAAATAGCAATGTTTTTCATACTATTTTATAGGAAACATGTTTTCGTGCATGTAAAAAACGCATGTTAAGTTTTTTTTTTTGTTTAGTGTAGTATAAATATGTTAAAAGGCACTTTGGACTGTACTGTATTGGACTTTTTGTATTTGTTTGTACATACATAAATTATTAAAATAGCATTTATAATATGGTTGTTAACTTTCAAATATACTTAACAATAGTGTACTAACAGAGATATATTCATTAAAAAAAAAAAAATTCAATAAAAACAGATCGATTAAAAAAAAAAAAAAAAGAAAAGAAAAAAGAAAACTTGTGCGTGCTTTTCTAAAGTAATGATACGAATTATAAAGTATGGTGTAATATGACAATATATATATATATATCATCATTATCAATTTCGGCCTTTATCAATCCACTGCAGGATGAATGCCTCTCCTAGGTGATTCCAACTACCCTGTTTTCATATATATATATATAATAATTTATGCATAGATTAAGGAAGGTTTTGATAGAATATTTCGTCTCCTCATTGATTTATTTGGTTTCCAATGAAGCCATCTATGATATATGCAACTTCCTAATTAAATGCAACCTATACAATAAGGTGCAATTTATACCTCATATAAAATATTTTTTAGTGATGTCCTGATGTCTTTTTTTTTTTTTTTTTTTTTTTTTTTTTTCCTTTTTTAAGGTTTGTGAGCTCCATTTTAAACCTGATGAAATTATACAAACAATAACATATTTCGATGAAGAAAAAGGAGAGTTATATCAAGTCCCACGATATAAACTAATTGTTAAAGATGGTGCTATTTCTACAATTTTCAGTGGTTTGCCATCATATCTTTGAAAGCTAAGTACATGAAGACAAAGTCCTGTGGAAAGATTACCATTTGTTTCGTTTCTGTTTGAGAGCTATTTGGATCTGTAAATAACTAACAAGGAGAGGTCATGACATGGAAAATTCTGATCGGGACGAAATTGCGCAGGATCGCAGTATACTATGAAGGTAACAACATATTAAAGCAGTAGGACCCACAAGCTACAGAGTATCGAGAAAAAATCGTTTAAAGTTTCAGTAATCTTTAAATACAAGTTATTTCGCAGGCGTCTCTGCACCCCATCGGCGTGAGCGTGAGGCGCGAGGCTTCCACCCAGACGACTTGTGTTCGAGGCTATCTACGGGGCTTATTTTTTTTCTTATTTAATTTTTTATGTAATCTAAACTTTTTTATTTGTTTTTATTTTATTTTATAATTCAATTCAAAATTTTAAAATTTGAATTAAAGATTATGTAATTTTCTTGAATATAAAATAAAAAAGAAAATTCTATTTTTTCTATTTATAACTTAAAAATACAATAAATTTCTATAACTTAAAAAATAAATTTTAGATTTACAAAACCCTAAATAACAAATATAAAAGCAGACAAAAAATTTAAATAATTAAAAAATAATCAAGCGTTAAAACAAAGTGCAAAATAGTTAGCAGGTGTACTTAAATCTCGGTTTGAGCTTCCTGATTTGGTTTTAATTCGTATAAATTACGTAAAAGCTTTTAGCTTGTTAATAATAGAGAGTAGGTAGAATTTTATATCTTGCGCAGAAGGATTAAAAAAAAAAAAAAAAAAAAAAAGCAAATCGTTGTCGAAGAAGAGAGTATGTTGATTAACATTTAAAATCTACATTTAAAGATAACATTTCTTTGCCTGTAATAATTTAATAGCATCGTAATCCTATACTGTAGTTTTTTAAGAAGCTGTATTGATTTGAGCTGTAATTATTTATTTTGGATAGTAATTATATATGCAGTTAAAATCATCATTTCTCTGTAATATTTTTTTTATTTTTTGTAGTTTAAAAAACAAAATTTAGTATTGTTTTAAATATACCTGAAATAAAATAAAATATTTAGAAAAATGTAATTAAAAATAGTTTCTTTAGTTTTACAATAGTATTAGGAGCTTTTTATCTGAAATTGACTTTATCATCGTATCTTCGTGTCACGCTAGTAAACAATTAAGGTAAATATAAGCCACTCTGTTTGTGGCGCCGTGGCTCAGTTGGTTAGAGCGTGACGTTCATAAAGTGGTGGTCGAGCGTTCGGTCCTCGGAAGGTCCGGCGTGTTAATTTTTGAGGATAATTAGTTGAAAAGGTGTCAATTGATAAAAGAAAGTTTTTCGTTGACTACTATATATTATTATATGAAGCTGAATTCGTCATCACGTTTTCTGTCATGCTAAAAAACAAGACACTTCCACTTAAAAAAAAAAAAGAAAAATGTAAGCAATTTATTGTATCTCTATCTCTTAATAACTCAGTTGGTTAGAGCGTCATGTTAATTTTTCAAATAATTAAGAGAAAAGGTATCAGTTGATAAAAGGAAATATTTCGTTGTGTACACAGTTTCCTAATAATTTTTGAAGATTTTTTAAAATAGCCTTTATCTAGTTACTAAAAAGTACAAAATAAAAATGTAAATAAAAATAAATAAATAAATAAACAAATAAATAATTTTTTAGAAGCTTTTTATTGATATTGGGTTTCGTTATCGCGTCTTCATGTCACGCTAGACAATAAGGCACCTCAACTTTAAAGTAAATGTCAGCAATCCTTATAGTCGCTCGTTGGCTCAGTTGGTTAGAGCGTCAAGTGCTAATACAATTGTGGTGAGTTCCATCCCCGAAGAATCGATGCGTTAAATTTTGCAGATAATTAATAGAAAATGTGTCAATTGATAAAAGAAAAAATTTCATTGTCTACAGAGAATTCTAAGAATTTTTAAAAAGTTTTTTTTAAGAAGTTTTTTTTTTTTTTTTTTTTTTTAGATACTAAAAAGCATAAAATAAAAAGTTAAATATATATGTATATATACTCTTTTAGAAGCTTTTTATTGAAATTGGATTTTTATCATCGTGTCTTTGTGTCATTCTGAAAAAGAAGGCGCGTCTACTTTAATGTAAATTTAAACAACCTTTTTCGTCGCTCGTTAGAGCATTTGGTTAGAGCATTATGGTGATAACGCGATGCTCGTGGGTTCCATCCTCGCAAGCCGATGGGTTACTTTTTTGCAGATAATTAATAGAAACGGTGTCAATTGATAAAAGAAAATCTTTCATTGTCTACACAGTGTCCTAAGGAATTTTGAAAACATTTTAAAGAAGCTTTTTTTTTTTTTTTTTTTTTTTTTTTTTTGAGTTACTAAGCACACAAAATAAAAATTTCAGTAAAAATATAAATAAAAATTAATTAATTAATTAATAAAAATATAAATAAATAAATAAATAAAAATAACACTGAAAGTTTTTTGTTATTGTGGATCCCTAAAAAGCTTAAAATAAAAATTTATTCTTGCAAAGACATACTATAAAATCATAAAAGTTTCAACAACAAGAAAATTTTAAAGAAAAATATAGAAGAAAAAAGAAAGAAAAAAAAGAAAAATGTCAATTGATAAACGAAAATCTTCCGTTGTCTACAAAATAGCCTAAGAAATTTTAATTAGTTTTTTTAAGAAGCTTTCTTCTTTTTTGTAACTAAAAATCACAAAATAAAATTTAAGTAAAAAACCATTTTTTAAAGTTAGAAGCTTTTCATTGTGAAGCCCTAAAAAGCATAAAATTTAATTTAATCTGGAAAAGACATGCTACAAAGAAATGAAAGTTTCAACACTAAGAATATTTTAGAGAAACATATAGGCACTTTCCTTTTGCTAGAGATGAAAATTTTTTAATGTTGAAAATATTTTAAAAAGCTTTCGAGACATTTGAAATTTCTGGCCTAACGAATGATTATACAAAAACTAATAACGAAGAATATTGGTTTCGAAAGCTTTTTAAAATATTTTGAACCTTAAAAATTTTTCATCTCTTGCAAAAGGAAAGTACCTATATTTTTCTCTAAAATTTTCTTAGTGTTGAAGCTTTCATTTCTTTGTAGCATGTCTTTGCCAGAATAAATTTTATTTTATGCTTTTTAGGGCTTCACAATAAAAAGCTTCTAACTTTAAAAAATGATCTTTTACTTAAATTTTATTTTATAGTTAAAACAAAACTAGAATTTATTTTTTAATTTATAGAAATTTATTGTATTTTCAAGTTATAAATATTAAAAATGGAAAAATTTATTTATCTTACTTTCAAGATAAACACACTAAAGGAAAAAAAAAAAGCTGCAGCGCAGAAAATTGTTTTACACCTTTTGGGTTTGTAATAATTTAAAAACTAATGATTGCAACAAATACAATTGTTATGTTTGTATAATATGGAGGTCATAACATGATACCTATGTACATTTTTGATTTAATAATTCATTTTATTACACTGTACGAAGTATTTAATGAAAATCTACATAAAATTTTCTTTTTAAACGTAATATAATAAACATATACTTTGTATTCTATCATGATTTATTATATGAAATAAACAAGTGTTATTTTAATGTATGAAATAAAATTATTTATTTGTTAGATCTAAACAATTATTTAATAAAAATATGTATTCTGGATTGGATAATTCCGCCTTTATATGGAATTACTGCTTTAATGCGCAATGGTATAGTATTATACAGTGTTTTAACATGGAACTCGTAAATTTCATCGTGCCAAATATCATAAATATATTTTTTTTAAGTTCTTTCAAAGTTGTGGGCTACAAATTACTAATCCCCACCCTCTTTTATAGACTAAACATTTTCGAGCGGATTGAGATTAGGACAATTTTCAGGTCTAATAAAGAAGAAATCCTGCGATATTCTTTGTGGAATTTAATTTTAAGTAAAAAAAGTTAGGATAACTTACAAAATTATAGATGCTCATGAGAATGGATAAGTAATTTTGACAACTTGAATCAAGTAAATGTATCACAATCGCCATATAACAAGGTGCATTATCATCTTGAAATGCTGATTACGGAAGAGTCTGAAATCCCCCCCACCCCCCCAAAAAGTAGTCGGTCAGGTATCAATTTATTAATGACCAAGCTTTATTTCGGGTTAATTGATCCCTTGAACATGAAAATTTGCCAGACTCACCGAAAAATTATGCATTTTCGTATCGTAATGTACGGAGTACATGTCATTGTTTTAAAAGTGCGATTTTCATTAAGTCAGTCACATTTTCGTGATCAGATCTGCTTGTTTCCGTCAGTTCGAAATAAGTTAAACTTGACTCGTCAGAGAGAACAACTTCAACCCAATAAATAATTGATCATTTTTTATTTTTTTTTAACCCGTTAATGTCTTGGTTTTCTAAATTTTTTCGCTAAGAATGAATTTTTTTCAGATTTTCTGGCAATTAAACCTGCTTTATGTAATTGTTATTTCACTGTATTTAAATAAATTATGTTACTAAACACTTTTTTCTGAATCCCTGCTATGTTCTAAATGTAATACAAACTGATTTTTTAAGCGCTGGCTTTGTAACTTGCGGTCATCTCGATTGGAAGATTAACGTGGCCGCCTAAGGACAAATGTGCAGTTTAAACAGACAAAAAATATTATATCTTGCTAAAAATAAAAGATCACTAATATTTTGTTAACATTTAATCATTTTGACATCCCACGTATTAAAATATTTTTTGATTTTCGCTGTAGAATTAATATTTTTTGTTGTATCGTTAATTGCCTTATTCTTGCCATTTTTGAAATACCTTCTAAAATTACAATTTTCCGAACAATTGCATCTTGTTTTTAAAACTTGGCTCAATTCTATATTGTACGCGGAACACAACGTAATAAAATCTGCTCAAAATTTACTTTGAAACAATAAAATTAGCGATTATAGAAAAGAATCGAGGTTCGAAGCCTGGTTGGAAGCCTCGCGCCTTACGCTTACGCCACATGGGCTCTGTCTCGTTTGCAAAATAACTTGTATTTAAAGATTACGGAAACTTTAAACGCTTTTTTCTCGAAATTCTGTGGCTAGTGGGTCCTACTGCTTTAATATGTTGTTCCAATCTGAATTTTCCATGTCGTGACCTCTCCTTGTAAGTTTGAAAAAGTTACCAAACAGTTACTAATAAAAAATTGAGAAGTATTGCAAAAGCGAAGGCATAAAAAATTGACGTTTTATTGCCAATGATATTTGAGTTTTTATATTATTATTATGATTAATTTTTATGTAAATTATAAAACAACCTTCTTTATATATATGAAACATATTTATAATTTTCAATAAAATTATTTTTATTTTGATTTTTGTCTTTTATGTATTACTTTAATTACTTAGTTTTAACGAAGGAGAAATCTTACAGTCGGCTGCAAAATTATTCGAGCACTAGCAATAATCCCTGTCTAAAAAAAGTACACTTAATACTGCTTTGTTAAATAAATCCTTATCGAGTGATGTTCTTAGTCAGTTTAAGAACATGATTCGACAAGGATTTATTTAACAAAACAGTCTTAAGTGTACTTTTTTAATATAGGAATTATTGGCTAGTGCTCGAATAATTTTGCAGCCGACTGTATTTAAATAAGCCATTTAAAATCTTGATCTAAAGAATGTTGAAAGTAATGTTATCAGGTAAGTGAGAGTTATTTTGGATGATCAAATACTTGTAAATTATTGTTATATATTAAACTTTCTCTGTACATAAAATTTACAGAGATGATTAAAAATAAATAAATAAATAAATTCTTTTTATATACGGTAAAGTGTTTTTAATGCAAATTTTATGTCCTCCCTCACCTGAAAAAAAAAAAAAAAAAAAAAAAAAAGGTATATCATTATTTATGATTTTAAAACTTTAAATAACCTGAAATTTGGAGTCCGATGTTATTTACAGTTTAGTACATTGTATTGTCTATACCGTATATATCGTTTATATTGTCTATATAATACATTGTATCGTCGTACCTATCTATAATTTTAATCTGGTGGAAAAAATCCATTATTTAAAAAATATATACATATATTCAGGTGGCTTAAATATTAAAAAAGGAACTTAAAAAAAAGTTTACAATTATTTTTTTAACCACAGCGTATAAAACGAAAGCACCGAGGAGAAAAAAAATATATTCCTAAATCCATATATGAGGATATGCATAAAAAGTGGCTTAAATCATGTGACGTCACAATCCTCTTGGAAGGTCTTGATAAGAAGGTGTTGGATAAATGCGTGTGTTAATGATAAATAAATGTAGGGAAGAATGTTTAAACCAGCGAATTCTTTGTTTGAGTGGTTTGTTAAATTTCCAATATTCATAGCTGCTAACTTTTTTAATCGATTCTGAAATGTTAGTACCACCCTTTATTTCAAAGCATATTCTTTGAAAAGCAATTTTCTTCATATTTAGTTGTAATTACATGCTAAAAAAATTACTCTAGAAAGAATATGGTATGAAGAAAAGGGCGAATGTTAACAAAATTCCAGTATAAATTGAAAAAGTTGGCTGTTATGAGTATTTTATGCCAAATAATGGACATGTAATATTTTTCAGAAAAGTTCTTTAAATGTTTTTTTTTTTCAAGGTTGAACACCTTGCAGGGGCAAAAAAATTAAACAATTACAAAAGTAATGAGGTTAAGACTAATAACAGTGCTTCTAGAAAAGCCTCTGCAAACTAGCATGAGGCCTCTTCCTCATAAAATATGAGGGATTTCAATCAATTAAAATTTTGATTAATCTGTCTCATATATTATGAGACAGGCTAGTTAAATATTTTCGGACTAATCTCCCTCCACAAATATTATGAGGCAGCTTAGTCATTTGAAGAGACTAGTTTTCCTCTTCAAATATAACCAGACAGGTTTGTCAGGCAAATAGTCTTGACTATCCTGCCTCTTCAAATATTCATTGAAAATTGACTAGTTTGCTTAGTCAGATATCTGGAATCTGTTGACAAACTTTCTTAATCAAGTAACTTGCCTTGTCTGGTAACTGCAGTTGTTAACTAATCTTCCTGGTCAGATAATTGTGATTGTAGACTAGCTTTTGTCTGATAATATTAAACTTCCTAGTCTGCGGTATTGTTTTAGTTACTAATTCAGCTAGTACACTTTTTACCTGAAATTGCCTTGTCAGCTGTTTTGGTAAGTCAATTCTGTATTGCCAGCTAAACATTTTTCCAGGTCACTGTGACCAATTTATTTTTCTGTGTGTATGTGTGATTACCATGATGTCTAGATGTAAAACTGCATGTTTCGTCTCAATACGAGCTCTCATTTTACAGATATAAGCGACATTACACCATTTTTCGTGATGTCTTTATGTGTGTATGCATCTCGCATAAATCAAAAATGGTTAGACGTAGAACGTTGAAAATTGATATATAGGTTTTTTGTAACATCTTGTTTTGCACCTTCCTTTTTGGCCTTTCTGTGACTTTCCGTTTAGGAGATATGTACGAAAATTATATTCATAATGACCAAATATACAAAGGTTTCGGCCATTATATATGACCTAACATAATAGAGATTTCAAAATAATGATAGAACTCGTAATAATATTATTATGAAAGTTTTCGATATTTTTGCGTGTAGAAAGTAATTTATAAAGACAGAAGCAGATTCTAGTCGAAATTTCAAGTGTGTAATTTTAAATTACTTTCGACTATACTGTATAACGTGGTGGCCGTGAGGTTAAAACAATTGCCTGCTAAACTATTGAGTTTTGCCCGAATGATTTCGAGTACAATGCTCGTCGATCGTTTTACACTGTGCCTCGAAAATAGTTATCATGAAGAATTTCAAGCACTTTTCAAAGTGTGTAAATATAAATTACTTCCGGCCGTGTTGCATTTCGAGGTGGCCGAGTGGTTAAGGCGATGGACTGCTAATCCATTGGGTTCTGCCCGCGTGGGTTCGAATCCCATCCTCGTCGTACTTTTTGCACTGTACCTTGAAAAGTTTATCATTATGGTTTTCAGTCTCTTTTTTATGAGTAAGTGTTAGCTAATTTAAGCAATATTATAAAGACATCTAAAGTAATTTTTCCATCACATAGGTCAGTTATATATTAAAAGGTCGTTCAATGCATTTGTCATTTTTCCATGCTTATTACAAATTTCCAATAATGCAATTTTAAATTACTTTCGTTTGTGCTTCATGACGAGGTGTCGAGTGGTAAAGGCAATGAACTGCAAAATCATTGGACTCTCGATTCCCATCCTCTTCGATCATTTTACACTGTACATCGAAAATTCTTATCATGAAGAATTTCAAGAGCTTATTTTTTCATAAGTTATCGTTAGAGATTTAATTAAAAAAATTTGACCATTTAGACTAATTTTTATATTGTATTGCTCAGCTATATAGTAAAAGATTTTTCATTCCTTGTATTATTTTTCAACTCCCATTACAAATTTGGAAGTAATTAATCTTAAATTATTTTCAGCAATGTCGCATGACGAGGTGGCCGAGTGATTAAGGGGATTGTTTGCTGCTCTATCGAGCTATGCCCGCATGGTTTCGAGTCACATCCCCGTCGATAGTTTTACACTGTGCCTCGAAAAATGTTAGGATAAAGAATTTAAAGCAGTTATTTTTTATAAATAGTTATTTTATAGCAGTTATCGTTAGCCAATTCATACAAGATTATTCAGACGTTTGGAGTAATTTTTAACCGACTTCAAAAAGGAAGGAAGGTTCTCAATTCAAACCGTATGTTTTTTTTTATGTTTGTTAGCTCATAACTTCTGAACGGATGCTCCGATTTTGATACTTTATGTTTTGTTGAAAATGTCTTGGTCTGAAATAGGTCCCATTGCAATATCTTTACGATCTAAAGAAAATACAGGGTGCCCCAAAAAATCAGTCCCAACTCTTTTAACTGCTAAACGGCTGAAGCTATAGTGATAAAAATGGTATGTAAGTATAGCAAAATGGCCATGCAGTACAAGGTTAAACCGTGTGCAGCGCCACCTGGTGGAAAATAGCGGAGTTAGTGTTCCTGTCTCGAAAACGGTTCTAGAGAAAAAAGTGAATTACAAAGTTGAAGAGTATCATCGATTTACTACAAAAAGATAGTTTAGACATTTATGCTAGCGTTCCTATCTCGGAAACAGTTCGAGACAGGGAGAAAAAGTGAATTATTAAATTGCAGGGCATCATCGATTTAGTACGAAAAGATAGTTTTGACATTGATGCTAAAAATACAAGACTAAAAACATGCATTTGTTTGTTCGCAATTTCTTACACTATGCACACTTAAGCTACATTGCACACGTTGTAGTGTAGCTGGTGAGACATACGCTATATAGTTCAAAATACGGTTACTTGATACTTTTTGTTTTGTTGTAAAGATCTTGGTCTGAAGTAGGTCCCATTGTAATATCTTTACAATCTAAATAAAATGAAACGCCATCTAGTGAAAAACAGTGGAGCGCTAACTAATTAGCGCTCGTATCTCAAAAACGGTACAAGATGGAAAAAAAGTTAATTACGAAGTTGTAGAGCATCATCGATTTTCTACGAAAAGACAGTTTTTAGACATTATTGCTAAAAATAGAACGCTTAAAACGTGCAGTTGTTTGTCCGCAATTTCCTACACTGTGCACACTTGAACTACGTTGCACACTTTGCAGCGTAGCGGATGACACGTATACTTTGCGGTTCAAAGTACTGTTACTGTAAGCGGTCACATCGATTAGCGCAAAGTCGTTTTCAACCAACTTCAGAAAGGAGGGTGTTCTTAATTCGAGCTATGTGTTGTTGTTGGTGCTTGTAAACTTATAACTTCGTAAGAGACGCTCTAATTAACCGACTTCAAAAAAGAGGAGGTTCTCAATTCAAAGCGTATGTTTTTTTGTTTTTGTTTGTTAGCTCATAACGTCTGAACGGATGATCCGATTTTGATAATTTTTGTTTTATATTAAAGGTCTTGGTCTGAAATAGGTCTCATTGTAATATCTTTACGATCAAAAGAAAATACAGGGTGCCCCAAAATGTCAGTCCCAACTCTTTTAACTGTTGAACAGCTGTAGCTATAGTCATAAAAGTGGTATGTAGGTATAATAAATTGGACATGTGCTACGTGATTCGACAGCCTACAGTGCCACCTGGTGGAAAATAGTGGAGTTAGCGTTCCTATCTCGGAAACGGTTCAAGCCAGGGGATAAAAGTGAATTATCAAATTGCAGAGCATCATCGATTTAGTACGAAAAGATAGTTTAGACATTAATGCTAAAAACAGAACGCTTAAAACATGCATTTGCTTGTTCACAATTTCCTATTTTGTACACAATTAAACGACATTGCATATGTTGTAGCGTAGCGGGTGACATTCATGCTATGTAAAATTCAAAGTATGGTTATTGTAAGCGGTCACATCGATTAACGCATAGACGTTTTAAACCGACTTCATAAAGGAAGAGGTTCTGAAAACAAACCATGTTTTTCATTGATGTTGTTATTGAAATTTGTTAGCTTATAACTTCATAAGAGATGTTTTAATTTTAATACTTTTTCTGTTGTCGTAATGATCTTGGCCTGAAATAGGTTTCATTATGATTTCATTAAGATATAAACAAATTACAGGATACTCACAAAAGTCTGTTCTCACTCTAACTGCTGAACGCATGCGGCTACACTGGTAAAAGCAGTATGTAAGTATCGATTTTGAAACTTCTGTCCGTCAGCTGCAATGCATATTTTACTCTTTGTTTGAACTTTACGCTGCTTAATTTCCAGCGCAGCGGGTGACACTTATTCACTGTAAAGTTCAGTATATATGCCTAACAGAATTTTTGGTTACGAATACAGCTTATCCGTTCTTTATATTTCTAAAGACTTTTTAACTTAACGTATATTCATTCAATAGATAGTTTTTAGCTGATATCCGATAAAGGCAAGAAAAGTGACACAACTTAAAAATGCAGCATTTGAGAAAAATCAACTGAAAAATAACTTGACTAGAATAAAACTGGCACAACTGTCTCTCGAGTGGATAACTTTCTAGATGGAGATGTAACATTTTTGTACACATTGTGTGCATTTCATGTATTTTTGAGTGACATAAACCATTTTTTGAGTTATGTCACTTTTCATGGAAGTTGGGATTTGTGAAACTGCCGTCGAAAGTCTTTTGATGTTCTGCGATATGAATAAGTTTTCACTGAAAAGAGAAAAATAAAACCTTTTTGTAAAAAAAATAGAACCGACTCCAAAAAGCAACTACTATTCAAATAACTGAAAAAAAAAAAAAAAAAATTGGATATGAAATGAAACTGTAAATTGCGCATAAAAGTATAAAATAATTTCCTTCGCCAAACAACCTATAACACTACAATTAATCACAACTTTTGAAGTCGGCGCAAAATTAAATAAAAATTGATACCTTTATTCAATACAAAAATCAAATCCCATTCAAAATACACATCTCACATTGTCACCTGCAAAACGCAGCCGAAAACTACTTTGATTCAAGAAAACAAATAAGATTTCGTAAACAGCAAAAGTTGGCGAAGAGGCAGGTATCTGACGTCCTTGGTGAAAGAGAAATCGCAAAGTTATATGGCAAACATATTTAATTTCTTTGGGATATCAAATATCATGATTATTTTGATAAGGTATATTAAGAGAGTAATCAAGAATATGAAACAATACTTCGTAAAGTATTTATTATGAAAACATGCATCTTGCGTGTATATTTTTGCATTACGTTTTGATCGCGAAATCCAAAAGCCACCAAGGATGATAGTTATCAAAGTTATGATTAATTGTAGTGTTATAGATTGTTTGGCGAAAGAAATTATTTTATACTTTTAGGCGCAATTTACAGTTTCATTTCATATCCAATTTTTGTTTGTTTGTTTGTTTGTTTTTTTAGTTGTTTGAACAGTAGTTGCTTTTTGGAGTCGGTTCTATTTTTTTTACAAAAAGGTTTTATTATATCACTTAGGTCAGTTATATATTAAAAGGTTGTTCAATGCGTTTATAATTTTTCCATGCGTATTACAAATTTCAACGTGTGCAATTTTAAATTACTTTCTGTAATGCTGCGTGACGAGGTGGCCGAGTGGTTAGTGTGATGGATTGCTAATCCTTTGGGCTCTAACCGCGTTGGTTTCTATCGCATTCTTGTCAAAGAGATTTTGACAAAATTATTTTTTTTTTTGTAAGTTATTGTTAAACGTTTTATGTAAATTTTTTCAAAAATTTAATATAAACTTTATATCACGTCACTCAGTTATATATTAAAGGGATGTTCAATGTTTGAATTATTTTTCCAAGCGCATTGCTAATTTTCAAGTTTGTAACTTTAATTTACTTTCATCTACGTTGCAAGTCTTGACGGCGGATTCGTTAAGGCGATGGACTGTTAACACATTAGTCTGTTCCTGTGTGGGTTCGAATTCCTTACTCGTTTGTCTTCTTGCACTGTAACTCAAAAATTGTTATCATGAAGTTTCTCAAGTTCTTTTTTTATGAGTTACCGTTAGCCAATTTATGCAAGATTATTGAGACATTTAGAGTAATTTTTGTATCACTTAGGTCAGTTATATATTAAAAGGTTGTTCAACGCGTTTGTTATAAATTCCATGCACATTACAAATTTCCAAGTGTGCAATAATAAATTACTTTCGTGTACGTTGACCGACGAGGTGGTCGAGTGGTTAAGGTGATGGACTGCTAATACCATAGGCTCTGCCACAGTGGGCACAAATTCCATCATCATTGTTCGTTTTACACTGTACCTTGAGAATTCTTTTTTTTTTTTTTTGTATAAGTTATCATTAACCATTTATGTAAATTTTTGAGACATTTAGAGTAATTTTTATATCATTTTGATCACTTATATTTTAAAAGATTGTTCAATGCATGAGTTATTTTTGCATGCGCATTACGAATTTCGAAATGTTAAATTTTAAATTACTTCCAACTCGGTTGCTGACAAGAGGGCCAAGAGGTTAAAGTGATGGCTTTACCTAAAAAATTTTTATAATGAACTTTTTCAAGCATTTTCTGTTTATGAGTTACCGTTAGACAATTTATATTAGATTATTGAGACATTTACAGTAATTTTTCACCACTTATGTATGTTATAAATTAAAAGGTTGTTCAGTGCGTTTGTATTTGTTCAAGCGCATTAAAAATTTCTAATTGTGCAATTTTTAATTATATTCGTAATGTTAGCATGACGAGGTGGCCGTGTGGTTACGGCGATGGACTGCACATCCATTGGGCTCGACTCGCGTGGGTTCATATCCAGCTCTCGCCGGGCTTTTTACACTGTTCCTTGAAACATTTATCATAAAGATTGTCAGACTTTGTTTTTCTGAGACATAATTAGTCTATTTACGCAAGAGTTTTGAGACATTTAGACTAAATTTTCTATTTTGTAGCTGAGTTATAGATTAGAAAGTTCTTAAATGCAACATTTATCTTTCCATGCACATTACAAATTTCTAAGTGTGTAATTTTAAACTACATTCCTATCTGTTGCACGACGTGGTGGCCGAGTGGTTTAAGGCAATAGAGTGGTAATTCATACGGCTCTGCCCGCTTGCTTTCGAATCCCATCCTCGCCCGGCTAATGACATTGTACCTTGAGAGTTGCAAGCGTGCATTTTACCGTTAATCAGTTTAATGTAAATTTAGAGTAATTTTTATAGCATTTTGATGGTTTATAAAGTAAAAGGTTGTTCAATGCATGAGATATTTTTCCCTGCGCATTTCAAATATCGAAATGTTTAATTTTAATTTACTTCCGACTTTGTTACTTGAAGAGGAGACCGAGTGGTTAAAGTGATTGGTTGCAAATCCATTGAGTACTGCCCGCATTTGTCGGAATCCCATACTCGTCGGACTTTTTACACTGTGCCTCGAAAAATTAATCATGAAGATTTTCGGGCGCTATTTAAAGTTCTCGTTAGCCAATTTATGCAAGATTTTTGATCACGTCACTCTGTTATATATTAAAATGTTGTTCAATGCGTTTGTTATTTTACATGAGCATTACAAATTTCCAAGAGTGCAATTTTAAATTACTTTCGACGATGTTGAAAGACATAGTGGCCGATTGTCTAAGGTGATGGGCTGCTAATCCATTGGGCTCTGCCCGCGTGGGTTCCTTTCCCATCCTCGTCAGACTTTTTATACTGTACCTCGAAAATTATCATTAAGGATTTCAGGCTCTTTTTTATCAATTACTGTTAGCCAATTTATGCGATATTATTGAGACAATTAGAGTAATTTTGCATCACTTAGGTCAGTTATATATTTAAAGGTTGTTCAAATCGTTTGTTATTTTTTCATACGTATCACAAATTTCCAGTTGTGCAATTTTAAATTACTTTCCTGTTTGTTGCATGAAGAGGTAGCCGAGTGGTTAATGCGATGGATTGCCAATCTATTGGGCGTATCCCGCGTGGGTTGGAATCCCACTCTCGTCGTTCGTTTCATACTGTACCTCCAGAATTCCCAACAATATTTCTTTTTATAAGTTACAGTTAACCATTATACGTAATTTTTTTATTAGACATTTAAAGTAATTTTTATATGATTCTGGTCATTTGTATGTTAAAATTTTGTTTAACGCATGAGTTATTTTACCATACGCATTGCAAATTTTGAAATGTTTAATTTTAAATTACTTCCTACTGCATGTGCTGAAGAGGTAGCCGAGTGGTTAGAGTGACAGATTGAAAATCCGTTGGGCTGTGCTCGTGTGGGTGTGAATCCCGTACTCATCGGCCTTTGCATGCTGAACTTCGAAAAATTTTCCATGAAGATTTTTCAGCACTTTTTTATGAGTTAGCGTTAGACAATTTGTTCAAGAATATTGAGAAATTTAAAATAAATTTTATAACACGTCACTCTGTTATATATTAAAAGGTTGTTCAATGCGTTTGTTATTTTTTAATGTGCATTACAAATTTCCAATTGGGAAATTTTAAATTTCTTTCCGGTGTGTTGCATGAAGAGATGGTCGAGTGGATAAGTCGATGAACTGTTAATCCTTTGGGCTCTGCACGCGTGGGTTCGAATCCCATTCTAGTTGTACTCTTTGCACGGTATCTCGAAAAATTTATCGTTAAGGCTTTCAATCTCTTTTTGAGTAAGTGTTAGCCAATTTATGCTAGATCAAAAAGACATTTAAAGTAATTTTTGCATCACTTAGGTCAGTTATATATTAAAATGTTGTTTAATGCGTTTGTCATTTTTCCATGCCCATTACAAATTTCCAATATTGCAATTTTAAATTACTTTCGTTTGTGCTGCATGACGTTCTGCCGAGTGGTTTGAGGCGATGGACTATTAATCCATTGGGCTCTCCCCGCGTGGGTGCGAATCCCATCCTCGTCGTTCGTTTTATACTGTACCTTTAGAATTCCAAGCATTCATTTTTATTGTAAGTGATAGTTAACAACTTTATGTACATTTTTTCAGACATATACAGTAAATTTTATATCATTTTCCTCATTTATATGTTAAAGTGTGTTCAATGCATGAGTTATTTTTCCATACGCAATACAAAATTCTAAATGTTTAATTTTAAATTACTTCAGACTACATTTTCTGACGAGGTGGCCGAGTGCTTAAAGTGGTGGATTGAAAATCCGTTGGGCTGTGCTCGTGTGGGTGTGACTTCCATCATCGTCGGTCTTTTCACGCTGAACTTCGAAAATTTTTTCATGAAGATTTTTAGCATTTTTTCTGAAATTTTTGTGTATTTACTGTAATTCACTACAGTTTGTTTGTGAATCTCAAGCTAATAAAAAATGCGCCTCTATTTTAAGGTAAATATAAGCTTAATCATTTGTCCCTCCGTGGCTCAGGTGGTTAGAGCGCCATATTAGTAACGCGGTGGTCGAGCGTTTGATACCCCGGAGTGTTAATTTTTATTGATTTCAGAAAAGATATCAATTGATAAAAGAAAATTTTTCGTTGACTACACAGTATCCTAAAAGTTTTTCTTAAAGAAGGCCTTTTTTTTTCATGTTCAAATGCTGAAATTTAAGGCAAAAATTTAGTATTCAAACATAAAAATGTTTTATAAAAATTAACCGATAATTAATCGATAAATTCACAAAGTTGTGCACAAACATTTTTAAAATAAGTTTTAAAACTTTAAATTAAAAAATTGTTTACAGGGAGTAACATTTTATGCAGATTTTATAATTCTAAAACAATTATGCTGTTATTTACAAAAAAAAAAAAAAAAAAAAAAAATGCATATTTACGTTTATAATGACCGATAGATGGTCCAACCAGAGCAATAACTAATGGCCAATCATAGCAATGCATCGGTCAATGGATCAAATGCCTCAGAAATTTTTTTTTTTGGTGATTTGATGCACGACCGGATCACGGGATACTTAACGCTGAACGACTTTAATAAAGACCGGTTCGCCAGACAGGACGCATTGATTGACGTCCGGTCGGATTATCCCTTAAGTATCTTTTGCTGAAATTTATCATTTCACCTTAATACAAAAAAAAATTGCAGAATCATACCTTCGAAAAGATTTATGTGATACTATACATGAAGAATTTGAGTTTTAAAAGTTTTTTTAAATAGATTATTATTAGTTATCGATAGCCAATTTGTTAAAGATTATTGAGACATTTGAAATAAATTTTATATCACGTCACTCTGTTACATATTAAAAGGTTGTTCAATGCGTTTGTTATTTTTTCATGCGCAATACATATTTCCAATTGTGCAATTTTAAATTACTTTCGCACTTGGTTTATGGCGAGAGGTGACCGAGTGGTTAACCCTTAGTTGGAGGGGCGGATGTATGGTACAATTTTAGAGGAGCGGAGTATAAAATACGCCAGGTCGTTTTTTGAGCCTCTGCATGTTGTTTGAAACTATTTAACCTTATGCATTACATTAATAAAGTATTTCATCATAGTAAAAATGATATAATAAAAAGAATATCAGAAAGAAAGCAAGAGAGATGGATAAAAAGAATATCAGAAAAAAAGCAGGAAAGATGGAAAATATGAATTTTTAATTAACTCAAGAAAAGAATGTACTGGAAATGTAATTGCAAGTTACATAGTATGCTATGAAAATTATTAGAACATAAATTGAATTTACAAATTATACTTATTTTGTGAAAAAAAGCTCGGTAAATAATAAATTTCACAAATAAA
The DNA here is from genome assembly GCA_963930645.1 of Salticus scenicus. Classification (NCBI taxonomy): domain Eukaryota; kingdom Metazoa; phylum Arthropoda; class Arachnida; order Araneae; family Salticidae; genus Salticus; species Salticus scenicus. The sequence continues at coordinate 147,736,060 of OZ005657.1, read as the reverse complement.
GAAGTTAAAAACCTTTTGCTACTTTAATCTTCTTCAGATTATTCCTTTTCACTGCATTAGGCATTGCAAAGTTGTACTGTCTTGCCCAAATGATTTTTGCAAGTAAACTTAAAACACTCAGAACATTTTATGGTCGTGTAATTGTTCTTTATTCCGCCACACTCAGTGCAATATCCTTTGATCTTTCTTACAGGTGGTTCCTCGTCCTTTTCAGCCGTCTCGTTCGCTTCTGTTGTTACCAACCTTCTAATAATGGCTTTAGAACGCATCGGGAGAAATGGCAGCATTAGACGATTCTGAATATGTGGTTTCATCAAAGATGTAGCTAGAATTTTGAAAAAATATCTTCTGAACTTGGTTGTTTCGTCAGGTTTGGCGAAGTTAAAGAGCACTTGCGGAATTATGCCCGCTACGTTTAGCAGTGCAAAAATTATTGCCATTGTCCGCCTCGTTGTTTTTCGTGCGACTGTGAAGTTGCTACAAAGTTGGTCTACCGTGTCAACCCCGCCTTTATATTTGTTATAATATAAGATTATGTCAGGCTTATTCGTTTCAAGATCAATTTTTTCATCATCGTGTGAAGTACTGAGAAGTATTACACACTTATTTTTTTTTTTTTCGTTACATATGAAACAAGTGTCATGTCCTTTTGAAAACCAAATAGTGAACTGCCGACTTGTTTTGTGTTTGATGGCTGAAAATCATATGGAATTTCTTTTTTGTTTTTTTTCAGCGTACAGACAAATGTTATACCTCTGGAAAGAAGATATTGAGCTAGCGGATAGTTTGTATAACAATTATCGGTGGTTAGACTACGGTTCGAACATTCGTACGCACCAATTACCATTTTCACAATGTCAATGCTTTAATTAGAGGCCTCGTAAGGTCCTGCGGGTTGAGTGCTACAAAACTTCAATGATACATGAGCTTCAATGTATAAAATTTCAAACTTCAATGTATAAATCTTCAAGCTTGTATGTATAGATATTTGAGACATTTAGAGTAATTTTTGCATCAGTTAGGTAAGTTATATATTAAAAGGTTGTTCAATTCGTTTGTTATTTTTTAATGCGGAATAAAAATTTCCAAATGTGCAATTTTAAATTAACCAGTGGTTAAGGCGATGGACTGCTAATCCATTGGGCTCTGCCCGCGTGGATTCGAATCCCATCTTCGTCGTACTTTTTGCACTGTACCTCGAAAAATTTATCATTAGGGTTTTCAGGCTCTTTCTTATGAGTTAGTATTAGCCAATTTAAGCAAGATTATTGAAGCACTTAGAGTAATTTTTGCATCACTTAGGTAGGTTATATATTAAAAGGTAGTTCAATGCGTTTATTATTTTTTAAGGGGCATTACATATTTTTAAATGTGCAATCTTAAATTACTTTCGTTTGTGTACCATGACGAGGTGGCCGAGTGCTTAAGGCGATGGACTGCTAATCCATTGGGCTCTAACCGCGTGAGTTCGAATCCCATCCTCGGTGTACTTTTGCAATGTACGTCGAAAAATTTATCATTACGGTTTTCAGGCTCTTTTTTATGAGTTAGTGTTAGCCAATTTAAGCAAGATTATTGAGAGATTTAGAGAAATTTTTGCATCACTTAGGTAAGTGATATATTAAAAGGTTGTTCAATGCGTTTGTTATTTTTTAAGGCGCATTACAAATTTTCAAATGTGCAATTTTAAATTACTTTCGTGCCTGTTGCATGACGAGGTGACCGAGTAGTAAAGGCGATGGACTGCTATTCCATTGGGCTCGGTCCGCGTGCGTTGGAATCTCATCCTCGTCGTACTTTCTGCGCTGTACCTTTAGAATTAGAAGCATTCATTTTTAACATAAGCGATAGTTAACCATCTCAAGTAAAATTTTTCAGACATATAGAGTAATTTTTATATAATTTTGGTCATTTATATGCTAAAAGTTGGCCAATGCATGACTTATTTTTCCATGCGCTTTCCAAATTACGAAATATTTAATTTTAAATTACTTCCAACTACATTGCTTGACGATGTGGCCGCGTGTTTAAAGTAATGGATTCAAAATCCGTTAAGCTGTACTCGTGTGGGTGTGAATCCCATCCTCGTCGGTCTTTTCACACTGAACTTCGAAAAAGTTTTCATGTAGATTTTTAGCACATTTTATGAGTTTTCTTTAGCCAATTTTTTCAAGATTATTGAGATATATAAAATAAATTTTATATCACGTCACCCTGTTATATATTAAAAGGTTGTTCAATACGTTTGTTATTTTTCCATGCGCAATACAAATTTCCAACTGTGCATTTTTTGGTAACTTTCGCACTTGTAACGTGACGAGGTGGCCGTGTGGTTAAGGCGATGGACTGTAAATCCATTGGGCTCTACCCGCGTGTGTTCGAATCCCGTTCTCGTCGTGCTTTTTGCACTGTACCTCGAAAAATTTCTTATTAGGGTTTTCAGGCTCATTCTTGTGAGTTAGTATTAGCCAATTTAAGCAAGATATTTGAGGCATTTAGAGTAATTTTTGCATCACTTAGGTAAGTTATATATTAAAAGGTTGTTCAATGCGTTTGTTATTTTTAAGGCGCATTACAAATTTCGAAATGTTCAACTTTAAATTACTGCCGTTCTTGTTGCATGACAAGGTGGCCGAGTCGTTAAGGCGATCGACTGGTAATTCATTGGGCTCTGCCTGCGTTATTTCGAGTCCCATCCTCGTCGAACATTTTGCACTGTACCTCGAAACATTTATCGTTAGGGTTTTCAGTCTCTTTTTTATGAGTTAGTGTTAGCCAATTTAAGCAAGATTATTGAGACTTTAGGGTAATGTTTGCATCACTAAGGTAAGATATATATTGAAAGGATGTTTAATGCGTTTGTTATTTTTTGATGCGCATTACAAATTTTCAAATGTGCAATTTTAAATTACTGTCGTGCTTGTGCATGACTAGGTGGCCGAGTGGTTAAGGCGATGGACTGCTAATCCATTGGGCTCTGACAGCGTTGGTTCGAATCTTATCCTTCTCTTACTTTTAGGTTGATTTCTTTAGAAATCGACCTATTACAATCATTTCGTTTATCTATCTATATATATATCTATCTATAATGAAAATTTGGTCATCACGATAACTCCCGAAATAATACTCCAAACCGAACGAAATTTGGACAGTGAACTGATCTTATAAATATCTTGGATGAGTTTGTTAACCATGTTGCTCCGACATTTTGTTTTGAAGTGGCAGCCACTTGAAAATTTCAAACCGACATTGTAAAAAGCATATTTGATGCAAGATTTGCTTGAATTCTGATGTAAATACAGGCCACATAAGGGTCTCAATGAAGTTTATTAATGAAGTTTATCCGCCATTTTTAATAAAGTGGCGGATATCTTAAGTTAAGTGGGGCCACTTGAAATCAGGCTACCACTTGAAAATTTAAAATCACGATAATTTCCGAAATAATACTCTAAATCGAACTAAATTTGGACTGCGTCTTAACTTGTGTTATGAATATCTTGGATAGGTTCATTGACCAAGTTGCTCCGACTTTTTGTTTTCAAGTGGCAGCCACTTGAATATTTCTAACCCACATTGTAAAAAGCGTATTTAAAGCAAGATTTGCTTAAATTTTTTTGTAAATCTAGACTACATAAGGGTCTGAATGAACTTTTTTAATGAAATTTATCTGCCATTTTTAATAAAGTGGCGGATATCTTATGTGCGGCCACTTGAAATCAGGCTACCACATGAAAATTTAAAACCACGATAACTCCAGAAATGATACTCCATATCGAACCAAATTTGGACAGCGTCTTAACTTGCGTTATGGATATCTTGGATGAGTTTCTTAACCAAGTTGCTCCACCATTTTGTTTTCAAGTGGAAACCACTTGATATTTTTAAATTCAAATTGTAAAAAGCGTATTCCGAATTTGTTTGAATTTTGATGTATACATAGACTATATAAGTGTCTCAATGAAGTTTATTAATGAACGTATCCGCCATTTTTAATAAAGTGGCGGATATCTTAAGTTAAGTGGGGCCACTTGAAATCAGGCTACCACATGAAAATTTAAAACCACGATAACTTCCGAAATAATACTCCAAATCGGACCAAATTTGGACAGCGTCTTAACTTGTTTTATGGATATCTTGGATGAGTTTTTTAATCAAGTTGCTCCACCATTTTGTTTTCAAGTAGAGACCACTTGAAAATTTCAAATTCAAATTGTAAAAAGCGTATTCCGAATTCGCTTGAATTTTGACGTATACATAGTTTATATAAGTGTCTCAATGAAGTTTATTAATGAACTATGGATTTTCTCGCCAAAAGTCGCCAAAAAACTCGCCAAGTGGAAAACTCGCCAAATCCATTACCTGCCATATTGGAGCGTTTTAATACGTTTTTAAGGGAAAATTAGGCTATTTTAACGTTAAAACAAACTAGAAATGCAGAAAATTAACATTTAATCAACTCACAAAGCTTTTTTGAAAGAATTTCTACCAAAAAAGAAAGAAAAAAAATTGAATTATTTTCAAATTTGCAACAATATCTTAGATTAATTAGTCCACTGAGCGACTTTCTCTGCCATTTTGATGCAAGTGGCAGCCACTTTATTTTTGAACATGATGACTTTTGAGATTCCGAATTAATTCCAAATATATTTGTACAGTAGTCTTATCTCACAAATGCATTTGATATATTTGTCAACATGGCCCACCGTCTTGTTTCCAAGCGCCGGCCACTTGGAAATTTTAAATTCACATAAAAAGGTATTTATGAACCGATTTGCTTAAGACTCCATATGTAGATAGCCTACATCAATATTTCTACTAATTCGTTAATAATTTGTAGCCGCCATTTTGAAACAAAATGGCGGCTACCTTATCAAAAACTATTTGATAAGGAAAAAGAAATCAGCCTACCCTTCCGAATAAGCTGGAAGGACTTGTTCTGAACTGTACCTCGAAAAATTTATCATTACGGTTTTCAGGCTCTTTTTTATGAGTTAGTGTTAGCCAATTTAAGCAAGATTATTGAGACATTTAGAGTAATTTTTGCATCACTTAGGTAAGTTATATATTAAATGGTTGTTCAATGCGTTTGTTATTTTTTAAAGCGCTTTACAAAATTTTCAAATGTGCAATTTTAAATTTCTTTCGTGGCCGTTGCTTGACGAGGTGGACGAGTAGTTGAGGCGATGGATTGCTAATCTATTGGGCTCTGCCCGCGTGGGTTTGAATCCCATCCTCGTGGTACTTTCTGCACTGTACCTTTAGAATTCCAAGCATTCATTTTTATTATAAGTGATAGTTTACCATTTCTTGTAATTTTTTCAGACATTTAGAGTAAATTTTATGTCATTTTGGTCATTTATATGTTAAAAGTTGTCTAATGCATGACTTATTTTTCCATGCGCTTCTCAAATTACGAAATGTTTAATTTTAAATTACTTCCAACTACATTTCCTGACAATGTGGCCGAGTGTTTAAAATGATGGATTGAAAATCCGTTGGGCAGTGCTCGTGTGGATGTGAATCCCATCCTCGTCGGTCTTTTCACACTGAACTTCGAAAAAGTTTTCATGGAGATTTTTAGCACTTTTTTTTATGAGTTTTCGTTAGCCAATTTGTTCAAGATTATTGATACATATAAAATAAATTTTGTATCACGTCACACTGCTATATATATTAAAAGGTTTTTCAATGCAATTGTTATTTTTCCATGCGCAACACAAATTTACAAATTTGCATTTTTTGATTACTTTCGAGCTTGTAGCATGACGAGGTGGCCGAGTGGTTAAGGCGATGCACTGCTAATCCATTGGGCTCTGCCCGCGTGCGTTCGAATCCCATCCTTGTCGTACTTTTTGCACTGTACCTCGAAAAATTTATCATTAGGGATTTCAGGCTTTTTTTTATGAGTTAGTGTTAGCCAATTTAAGAAAGATATTTGAGACATTAAGAGTAATTTTTGCATCACTTAGGTAAGTTATATATTAAAAGTTTGTTCAATGCGTTTGTTATTTTTTAAGGCGCATTACAAATGTTCAAATATGCAATTTTAAATTACTTTTGTGGCTGTTGCCTGACGAGGTGGCCGAGTACTTAAGGCGAGGGACAGCTTAATCCATTGGGCTCTGCCCGCGTGGACTCAAATCCCATCTTCGTCGTACTTTCTGCACTGTACCTCGAAATATTTATCATTAGGGTTTTCAGGCTCTTTTTTAACACGTTTTTATTAGCATCACCTGTATATATATTTGTATGTATTTTGTATGTATGATGTATGTTTGTAACCGCTCTGGGAGCAAACAAAAATTCTATTTTGTAAAAAAATGCTTTCTCTCCGTGAACTCTGTGGCTGTGAGGTAAAGCTACTCGCCACGAACATAAAGGTCTAGCGTTCGATCCCAGCCAAGGGTTTTTTTTTTTTAAATGGTTTTTGTTTAATTCTAAATTAATTTAATTAATGATTTAAATGTTTGTAAATATTATGGTGTGTCACTCACACGATTTTCTCTTACCCGCATTTTAATGCTAAGATAGATAGTTTGTGCTTTTTAGTTCACATTTCTATAAAAGCGTGTTCTCTAATTTTTAAAAACTATAATATTTTTATGAGTTAGTGTTAGCCAATTTAAGCAAGATTATTGAGATGAGATTTTAGAGTAATTTTTACATCACTTACGTAAGTTATATATTAAAAGGTTGTTGAATGTGTTTGTTATTTTTTAATGTGCATTACAAATTTTCAAATGTGCAAATTTAAATTACTGTAGAGCTTGTTGCATGGCGAGGTGGTCGAGTGGTTAAGGCGATCGACTGCTAATCCGTTGAGCTCTGCCCGCATGTGTTCGAATCCCATCCTCGTCGTCCTTTTTGCACTGTACCTCAAAAAATTTATCATTAAGTTATCAGGCTTTTTTTATGAGGCAATGTTAGCCAATTTAAGCAAGATATTTAGAGTAATTTTTGCATCACTTACGTAAGTTATATATTAAAATGTTGTTCAATGCGTTTGTTATTTTTTAATGTGCATTACAAATTTTCAAATGTACAAATTTATATTACTATCGTGCTTGTAGCATGACAAGGGGGCCGAGTGGTTAAAGCGATGCACTGCTAATCCATTAGGCTCTGCCCGCGTGCTTTCGAATCCCATACTCGTAGTACTTTTTGCACTGTACCTCGAAAAATTTATCATTAGGGTTTTCAGCCTTTTTTTTTATGAGTTAGTGTTACACAATTTAAGCAACATATTTGAGACATTAAGAGTAATTTTTGCGTCACTTAGGTAAGTTATATATTAAAAGGTTGTTCAATGCGTTTGTTATTTTTTAAGACGCATTAATAAATTTCAAATGTATAATTTTAAATTACTCTCGCGCGTGTAGCATGACGAGGCGGCCGAGTTGTTAAGGAGATGGACTGCTAATCCATTGGGCTCTGCCCGTGTGGGTTCGTGTCCCATCCTCGTCGTATTTTCTGCACTGTCCCTTAAGAATTCCAAACATTCATTTTTAATGTGAGTGATAGTTAACTATTTCTCGTAAATTGTTTTAGACATTTAGAGTAATTTTTATATCATTTTGGTCATTTATATGTTGAAAGTTGTCCAATGCATGACTTATATTTCCATGCGCATTGCAAAATACGAAATGTTTAATTTTAAATTACTTCCGAAGACATTGCCTGACGATGTGGCTTAGTGTATAAAGTGATGGACTGAAAATTCGTTGGTGTGTGCTCGTGTGGGAAGGAATCCCATCGTCGTCGGTCTTTTCACACTGAACTTCGAAAAAGTTTTCATGGAGATTTTAAGCACTTTTTTATGAGTTTACGTTAGCTAATTTGTTCAAGATTATTGTGACATATAAAATAAATTTTGTATCACGTCACCCTGTTACATATTAAAGATTGTTCAATACGTTTGTTATTTTTTAACGCGTATTACAAATTTTCAAATGTGCAATTTTAAATTACTGTCGTGTCTGTAGCATGAGGAGGAGTACTTTTTGCACTGTACCTCGTAAAATTTATCATTAGGGTTTTCAGGCTCTTTTTTATGAGTTAGTGATACCCAATTTAAGCAATATTATTGAGATATTTAGAGTAATTTTTGCATCACTTAGGTAAGTTGTATATTAAAATTTTTTTCAATGCGTTTGTTATTGTTTAATGCGCATTACAAATTTTCAAATGTGCAATTTAAATTACTGACAAGCAAGGCGCATGACGTGGTGGTCGAGTGGTTAAGGCGATGGACAGCTATTTATTCGTAATCTGGGCGCGAGGGGTTGAATCCTATCCTCGACGTATTTTTTGCACTGTACCTCGAAAAATTTATCATTAGGGTTTTCAGGCTCTTTTTTATGAGTTAGTGTTACCCAATTTAAGCAAGATTATTGAGATATTTAGAGTAATTTTTGCATCACTTAGGTAAGTTATACATTAAAAGTTTGTTCAATAAGTTTTTTATTTTTTAAGGCGCATTAAAAAATTTCAAATGTGCAATTTTATATTACATTCTTTCCTGTTGCATGACGAGGTGGCCGAGTAGTTAAAGCGATTGACTGCTAAGCCATTGGGTTCTTCCCTCGTGGATTCGAATCCCATCCTCGTCGTACTTTCTGCACTGTACCTTTAGTGTTCAGAGCGTTCATTTTTAATATAAGTTATAGTTAAGCATTTCTCGTAAATTGTTTTAGACATTTAGAGAAATTTTTATATCATTTTCGTCATTTAATGTTGAAAGTTGTATAATGCATGACTTATTTTTCCATACGCATTGCAAAATACAAAATGTTTAATTTTAAATTACTTCCGACTACAATGCCTGACGATGTGGCCTAGTGTTTAGAGTGATGGATTGAAAATTCGTTGGGCTGTGCTCGTGTGGTTGTGGATCTCATCCTCGTCGGTCTTTTACCACTGAACTTCCAAAGAGTTTTCATGGAGATTTTTAGCACTTTCTTATGAGTCTTCGTTAGCCAATTTGTTCAAAATTATTGAGGCAAATAAAATAAATTTTGTATCACGTCACCCTGATATATATATCAAGATTGCTCAATACGTTTGTTATTTTTTAATGCGCATTACAAATTTTCAAATGTGCAATTTTTAATTACTGTCTTGTTTGTTGCATGAGGAAGTGGCCGAGTGGTTAAGGCGATGGACTGCTAATCCATTGGGCTCTGCCCCCGTGGGTACGAATCCCATCCTCGTCGTACTCTTTCCACTGTACCTCGAAAAATTTATCATTAAGTTTTAAAGCTCTTTTTTATGAGTTAGTGTTACCCAATTTAAGCAAGATTATTGAGATATTTAGAGTAATTTTTGCATCACTTAGGTAAATTATTTATTAAAAGTTTGTTCAATGCGTTTGTTATTTTTAAGGCACATTACAAATTTTCAAATATGGAATTTAAAATTACTTTCGTGTAAATTACATGACGAGGTGGCCGAGTGGTTAAGGCGACGGACTGCTAATCCATTGTGCTCTGCCGGCGTGGGTTCGAATCCCGTCCTCGTCGTACTTTTTACACTGTACCTCGAAAAATTTATCATTATGGTTTTCAGGCTTTTTTTATGAGATAGTGTTACAGAATTTAAACAAGATTATTGAGACATTTACAGTAATTTTTGCATCACTTAGGTAAGTTATATATTAAAATGTTGTTCAATGCGTTTATTATTTTTTAATGCGCATTAAAATTTTCAAATGTGAAATTTTGAATTAATTTCGTACGTTTTGCGTGACGAGGTGGCCGAGTAATTAAGGGGATGGCCTGCTGATCCATTAGGCTCTGCTCGTGTGGTTTCGAATCCCATCCACGTCGTGCGTTCTCCACCGTACCCTTAGAATTCCAAGCACTCGTTTTAATTATAAGTGATAGTTAACCATTTCTTGTAAATTTTTTCAAACATTTAGAGTAATTTTTATAAGAAAGAATTGGGGGGACAGATTTTATGGGAAAGAATTTCTTTCCCATTGTTTAATGGTGTTTGTCGGCCTCGATATCTCAATTGGTAGAGCCTTGACCTTGTAAATCAAAGATCCGGGGTTTGACTCCCGGTCCAGGCATTATTTTCACTCAGTCGGAAAAATAAAATTTGAATAAATATGATTTTCTTCCAATCAGTTGATTGTGTGGTTTTAATAAAAAAAATTGTCTTTCTTTCCCATTGTTTAATAGTGTTTTCCTTTACCCGCGTGGGTTCGAATCCCATCCTCGTCGTACTTCTTGCATTATACCTCGAAAAATTTATCATTAGGTTTTAAGGCCCTTTTTTATGAGTTAGTATTACCCAATTTAGGCAAGATTATTGAGGCATTTACAGTAATTTTTCCATCTCTTAGGTAAATTATATATAAAAAGGTTGTTCAATGCGTTTGTTATTTTTAAAGGCATATTACAAATTTTCAAATATGCAATTTTAAATTACTTTTGTTCTTGTTGCATGACGAGGTGGCTGAGTGGTTAAGGCGATGGACTGCTAATCAATTGGGCTCCGCCCGCGTGGTTTCGAGTGACATCCTCGTCGTACTCTTTGCACTGTACCTGGAAAAATTTATCATTAGGTTTTAAGGTTCTTTTTTATTAGTTAGTGTTACCCAATTTAAGCAAGATTATTGAGATATTTAGAGTAATTTTTGCATCACTTGGGTAAGTTATATATTAAAAGGTTGTTCATTGCGTTTGTTATTTTTTAAGGCGCTTTAAAAATTTTCAAATATGCAATTTTGAATTACTTTCGTGGCTGTTGCATGATGAGGTGGCCGAGTGGTTAAGGCGATGGACTGCTAATCCGTTGGTTTCTGCGCGCGTGGGTTCGAATCCCATCCTCGTCGTACTACTTGCACTGTGCCTCGAAAAATTTATCATCAGTGTTTTCAGGCTCTTTTTTATGGGTTAGTGTTACCGAATTAAAGGAAGATTATTGAGACAATTACAGTAATTTTGCATCCCTTAGGTAAGTTATATATTAAAATTTGTTTAATGCGTTTGTTATTTTTAAGGCACATTACAAATTTTCAAACATGCAATATTAAATTACTTTCATGGATATTACATGACGAGGTGGCCGCGTGGTTAAGGCGATGGACTGCTAATCCATTGGGCTCTGCCCGCGTGGGTTCGAGTCCCATCCTCGTTGTACTTTTTGCACTGTACCTCGAAAAATGTATCATTATGGTTTTCAGGCTTTTTTTTATGAGACAGTGTTACCAAATTTAAGCAAGATTATTGACACATTTACAGTATATTTGCATCTTTTAGGTAAGATATATATTAAAAGGTAGTTCATTTTTTTTTTTTTTTTTTTTTTTTTTTTTTTTTTTTTTAAGGCGTATTACAAATTTTCAAATATGCAATTTTAAATTACTTTCGTGCCTGTTGCATGACGAGGTGGCCGAGTGGTTAAGGCGATGGACTGCTAATACATTGGGGCCCGCGTGGTTTCGAATTCTATCCTCGTCGTACTTTTCGAACTGTACCTCGAAAAAATTATCATTAGTGGCTTCAGGCTCTTTTTTATGAGTTAGTGTTACCCAATTTAAGCAAGATTATTCAGGTATTTTGAGTAATATTTGCATCACTTAGGTAAGTTATATATTCAAACTTGTACAATGCTTTTGTTATTTTTAAGTCGCATTACAAATTTTGAAATATGCAATTTTTTAATTACTTTGGCGACTGTTGCAAGACGAGGTGGCCGAGTGGTTAAGGCGTTGGACTGCTAATCCAATGGGCTCTGCCCGCGTGGGTTCGAATCCCATCTTCGTTGTGCGTTCTGCACTGAACCTTTAGAATTCCAAGCATTCATTCTTATTATAAGATATAGTTAACCATTTCTTGTAAATTTTTTCAGACATTTAGGGTAATTTTAAATCATTTTGGTCATTTATATGTTAAAAGTTGTCCAATGCCTGACTTATTTTTCCATGCGCATTGCAAAATACGAAATGTTTAATTTTCAATTACTTCCGACTACACTGCCTGACGACTTGGCCGAGTGTTTAAAGTGGCGGATAGAAAATACGTCGGGCTGTGCGCGTGTGGTTGTGGATCCCATCCTCGTCGATCTTTTCACACTGAACTTCGAAAAATGTTTCATGGAGATATTTAGCACTTTTTTATGAGTTTTCGTTAGCCAGTTTTTTCAAGATTATTGAGACATATAAAATAAATTTTGTATCACGTCACCCCTTTATATATTAAAAGATTGTTCAATGCGTTTGTTATTTTTTAATGCGCATTACAAATTTTCAAATGTGCAATTTTTAATTACTGTCGTGGTTGTTGCATGACGAGGTGGCAGAGTGGTTAATGCGATAGACTGCTAATCCATTGGGCTCTGCCCGCGCGGGTTCGAATCCCATCCTCGTTGTACTTCTTGCACTGTACCTCGAAAAAATTTTCATTAGGTTTTAAGGCTCTTTTTTATGAGTTTGTGTTACCTAATTTAAGCAAGATTATTCAGATATTTTGAGTAATTTTTGCATCTCTTAGGTAAGATATATATTAAAAGGTTGTTCATTGCGTTTGTTGTTTTTTAAGGCGCATTACAAATTTTCAAATATGCAATTTTAAATTACTTTCATACCTGTTGTATGACGAGGTGGCCCAGTGGTTAATGCGATAGACTGCTAATCCATTGGGCTCTGCCCGCGTGGGTTCGAATCCCATGCTCGTCGTATGTTTTGCACTGTACCTCGAAAAAATTATCTTCAGGGTTTTTTTTATGAGTTAGTGTTACCGAATTTAAGCAAGATTATTGAGACATTTACAGTAATTTTTGCATCACTTAGGTAAGTTATATATTAAAAGTTTGTTCAATGCGTTTGTTATTTTTTAAGGCGCATTACAAATTTTCAAATATGCAATTTTTAATTTATTTGGCGTCTGTGCAAGACGAGGTGGCCGAGTGGTTAAGGTGATGGACTGCTAATGGGCTCTGCCTGGGTGGGTTCGAATCCCATCCTCGTCATACTTCTTGCACTGTCCCTCCGAAAATTTATCATCAGGGTTTTCCGGCTGTTTTTTATGAGTTATTGTTACCGAATTTAAGCAAGATTATTGAGATATTTACAGTACTTTTTGCATCACTTAGGTATCTTATATATTAAAAGGATGTTCAATGCGTTTGTTATTTTTTAAGGCATATTACAAATTTTCAAATATGCAATTTTAAATTACTTTCGTGCCTGTTCCATGACGAGGTGGCCGAGTGGTTAAGGCGGTGGACTGCTAATCCATTGGGCTCTGCCCGCATGGGTTCGAATCCCATCCTCGTCATACTTCTTGCACTTTCCCTCCGAAAATTTATCATCAGGGTTTTCCGGCTGTTTTTTATGAGTTAGTGTTACCGAATTTAAGCAAGATTATTGAGATATTTACAGTACTTTTTGCATCACTTAGGTATCTTATATATTAAAAGGTTGTTCAATGCGTTTGTTATTTTTTAAGGCATATTACAAATTTTCAAATATGCAATTTTAAATTACTTTCGTGCCTTTTGCATGACGAGGTGGCCGAGTGGTTAAGGCGATGGACTGCTAATCCATTGGGCTCTGCCCGCGTGGGTTCGTATACTATCCTCGTCGTACTTTTTGCACTGTACCTCGAAAAAATTATCATTAGGGTTTTCTGGCTCTTTTTTATGAGTTAGTGTTATCCGAATTTAAGCAAGATTATTGAGACATTTACAGTAAATTTTGCATCACTTAAGTAAGTTATATATTAAAAAAGTTGTTCAATGCGATTGTTATTTTTTAAGGCATATTACAAATTTTCAAATACGCAATTTTAAATTACTTTCGTGCTTGTTGCCTGACGAGGTGGCCGAGAGGTTATGGCGATGGACTGCTAATCCATTGGGCTCTGCCCGCGTGGGTTCGAATCCCATCCTCGTCGTACTTTTTGCACTGTAACTCGAAAAAATTATCATTAGGGTTTTCTGGCTCTTTTTTATGAGTTAGTGTTACCCGAATTAAGCAACATTATTGAGATATTTTGAGTAATATTTGCATCACTTAAGTAAGTTATATATTAAAAAAGTTGTTCAATGCGATTGTTATTTTTTAAGGCATATTACAAATTTTCAAATACGCAATTTTAAATTACATTCGTGCTTGTTGCATGACGAGGTGGCCGAGTGGTTAAGGCGATGGACTGCTAATCCATTGGGCTCTGCCCGCGTGGGTTCGAATCCCATCCTCGTCGTACTTTTTGCACTGTACCTCGAAAAAATTATCTTTAGGGTTTTCTGGCTCTTTTTTATGAGTTAGTGTTACCCGAATTAAGCAACATTATTGAGATATTTTGAGTAATATTTGCATCACTTAAGTAAGTTATATATTAAAACTTGTTCAATGGGTTTGTTATTTTTTAAGGCGCATTACAAATTTTCAAATATGCAATTTTAATTACTTTGGTGGCTGTTGCAAGAGGAGGTGGCCGAGTGGTTAAGGCGATGGACTGCTAATCCATTGGGCTCTGCCCGCGTGGGTTCGAATCCCATCCTCGTCGTACTTCTTGCGCTGTACCTCGAAAAAATTATCATCAGGGTTTTTTTTATTAGTTAGTGTTACCGAATTTAAGCAAGATTATTGTGACATTTACAGTACTTTTTGCATCACTTAGGTAAGTTATATATTAAAAGTTTGTTCAATGCGTTTGTTATTTTTTAAGGCGCATTACAAATTTTCAAATATGCAATTTTTAATTTATTTGGCGTCTGTGCAAGACGAGGTGGCCGAGTGGTTAAGGCGATGGACTGCTAATCCATTGGGCTCTGCCCGCGTGGGTTCGAATCCCATCCTCGTCGTACTTTTTGCACTGTACCTCGAAAAAATTATCATTAGGGTTTTCTGGCTCTTTTTTATTAGTTAGTGTTACCCGAATTAAGCAACATTATTGAGATATTTTGAGTAATATTTGCATCACTTAAGTAAGTTATATATTAAAATTTGTTCAATGCGATTGTTATTTTTTAAGGCATATTACAAATTTTCAAATACGCAATTTTAAATTACATTCGTGCTTGTTGCATGACGAGGTGGCCGAGTGGTTAAGGCGATGGACTGCTAATCCATTGGGCTCTGCCCGCGTGGGTTCGATTCCCATCCTCGTCGTACTTTCTGCACTGTACCTCGAAAAAATTATCATTAGGGTTTTCTGGCTCTTTTTTATGAGTTAGTGTTACCCGAATTAAGCAACATTATTGAGATATTTTGAGTAATATTTGCGTCACTTAAGTAAGTTATATATTAAAACTTGTTCAATGGGTTTGTTATTTTTTAAGGCGCATTACAAATTTTCAAATATGCAATTTTAATTACTTTGGTGGCTGTTGCAAGAGGAGGTGGCCGAGTGGTTAAGGCGATGGACTGCTAATCCATTGGGCTCCGCCCGCGTGGTTTCGAGTGACATCCTCGTCGTACTCTTTGCACTGTACCTGGAAAAATTTATCATTAGGTTTTAAGGTTCTTTTTTATTAGTTAGTGTTACCCAATTTAAGCAAGATTATTGAGATATTTAGAGTAATTTTTGCATCACTTGGGTAAGTTATATATTAAAAGGTTGTTCATTGCGTTTGTTATTTTTTAAGGCGCATTACAAATTTTCAAATATGCAATTTTTAATTTATTTGGCGTCTGTGCAAGACGAGGTGGCCGAGTGGTTAAGGCGATGGACTGCTAATCCATTGGGCTCTGCCCGCGTGGGTTCGAATCCCATCCTCGTCGTACTTTTTGCACTGTACCTCGAAAAAATTATCATTAGGGTTTTCTGGCTCTTTTTTATGAGTTAGTGTTACCCGAATTAAGCAACATTATTGAGATATTTTGAGTAATATTTGCATCACTTAAGTAAGTTATATATTAAAATTTGTTCAATGCGATTGTTATTTTTTAAGGCATATTACAAATTTTCAAATACGAAATTTTAAATTACATTCGTGCTTGTTGCATGACGAAGTGGCCGAGTGGTTAAGGCGATGGACTGCTAATCCATTGGGCTCTGCCCGCGTGGGTTCGATTCCCATCCTCGTCGTACTTTCTGCACTGTACCTCGAAAAAATTATTATTAGGGTTTTCTGGCTCTTTTTTATGAGTTAGTGTTACCCGAATTAAGCAACACTATTGAGATATTTTGAGTAATATTTGCATCACTTAAGTGAGTTATATATTAAAACTTGTACAATGGGTTTGTTATTTTTTAAGGCGCATTACAAATTTTCAAATATGCAATTTTAAATTACTTTCGTGCGTGTTGCATGACGAGGTGGCCGAGTGGTTAAGGCGATGGACTGCTAATCCATTGGGCTCTGCCCGCGTGGGTTCGAATCCCATCCTCGTCGTACTTTTTGCACTGTACCTCGAAAAAATTATCATTAGGGTTTTCTGGCTCTTTTTTATGAGTTAGTGTTACCCGAATTAAGCAACATTATTGAGATATTTTGAGTAATATTTGCATCACTTAAGTAAGTTATTTATTAAAAAAGTTGTTCAATGCGATTGTTATTTTTTAAGGCATATTACAAATTTTCAAATATGCAATTTTAAATTACTTTCGTTCCTGTTGCATGACGAGGTCGCCGAGTGGTTAAGGCGATGGACTGCTAATCCATTGGGCTCTGCCCGCGTGGGTTCGAATCCCATCCTCGTCGTCCTTTTTGCACTGTACCTCGAAAAAATTATCATCAGGGTTTTCAGGTATTTTTTTATGAGTTAGTGTTACCGAATTTAAGCAAGATTATTGAGATATTTACAGTACTTTTTGCATCACTTAGGTATCTTATATATAAAAAGGTTGTTGAATGTGTTTGTTATTTTTAAGGCATATTACAAATTTTCAAATATGCAATTTTAAATTACTTTCGTGCCTGTTGCATGACGAGGTGGCCGAGTGGTTAAGGCGATTGACTGCTAATCCATTTGGCTCTGCCCGCGTGGGTTAGAATCTCATCCTCGTCTTACTTTTTGCACTGTACCTCGAAAAAAGTATCATTAGGGTTTTCTGGCTCTTTTTTATGAGTTAGTGTTACCCGAATTAAGCAACATTATTGAGATATTTTGAGTAATATTTGCATCACTTAAGTAAGTTATATATTAAAAAAGTTGTTCAATGCGATTGTTATTTTTTAAGGCATATTACAAATTTTCAAATATGCAATTTTAAATTACTTTCGTGCTTGTTGCATGACGAGGTGGCCGAGTGGTTAAGGCGATGGACTGCTAATCCATTGCGCTCTGCCCGCGTGGGTTCGTATCCCAACCTCGTCGTACTTCTTGCACTGTATCTCGAAAAAATTATCTTCAGGGTTTTTTTTATGAGTTAGTGTTACCGAATTTAAGCAAGATTATTGAGACATTTACAGTAATTTTTGCATCACTTAGGTAAGTTATATATTAAAAAAGTTGTTCAATGCGATTGTTATTTTTTAAGGCGCATTACAAATTTTCAAATATGCAATTTTAAATTACTTTCGTGCCTGTTGCATGACGAGGTGGCCGAGTGGTTAAGGCGATGGACTGCTAATCCATTGGGCTCTGCCCGCGTGGGTTCGAATCCCATCCTTGTCGTACTTTTTGCACTGTACCTCGAAAAAAGTATCATTAGGGTTTTCTGGCTCTTTTTTATGAGTTAGTGTTACCCGAATTAAGCAACATTATTGAGATATTTTGAGTAATATTTGCATCACTTAAGTAAGTTATATATTAAAATTTGTTCAATGCGATTGTTATTTTTTAAGGCATATTACAAATTTTCAAATACGCAATTTTAAATTACATTCGTGCTTGTTGCATGACGAGGTGGCCGAGTGGTTAAGGCGATGGACTGCTAATCCATTGGGCTCTGCCCGCGTGGGTTCGATTCCCATCCTCGTCGTACTTTCTGCACTGTACCTCGAAAAAATTATCATTAGGGTTTTCTGGCTCTTTTTTATGAGTTAGTGTTACCCGAATTAAGCAACACTATTGAGATATTTTGAGTAATATTTGCATCACTTAAGTGAGTTATATATTAAAACTTGTACAATGGGTTTGTTATTTTTTAAGGCGCATTACAAATTTTCAAATATGCAATTTTAAATTACTTTCGTGCGTGTTGCATGACGAGGTGGCCAAGTGGTTAAGGCGATGGACTGCTAATCCATTGGGCTCTGCCCGCATGGGTTCGAATCCCATCCTCGTCGTACTTTTTGCACTGTACCTCGAAAAAATTATCATTAGGGTTTTCTGGCTCTTTTTTATGAGTTAGTGTTACCCGAATTAAGCAACATTATTGAGATATTTTGAGTAATATTTGCATCACTTAAGTAAGTTATATATTAAAAAAGTTGTTCAATGCGATTGTTATTTTTTAAGGCATATTACAAATTTTCAAATATGCAATTTTAAATTACTTTCGTTCCTGTTGCATGACGAGGTCGCCGAGTGGTTAAGGCGATGGACTGCTAATCCATTGGGCTCTGCCCGCGTGGGTTCGAATCCCATCCTCGTCGTCCTTTTTGCACTGTACCTCGAAAAAATTATCATTAGGGTTTTCTGGCTCTTTTTTATGAGTTAGTGTTACCCGAATTAAGCAACATTATTGAGATATTTTGAGTAATATTTGCGTCACTTAAGTAAGTTATATATTAAAACTTGTTCAATGGGTTTGTTATTTTTTAAGGCGCATTACAAATTTTCAAATATGCAATTTTAATTACTTTGGTGGCTGTTGCAAGAGGAGGTGGCCGAGTGGTTAAGGCGATGGACTGCTAATCCATTGGGCTCTGCCCGCGTGGGTTCGAATCCCATCCTCGTCGTACTTCTTGCACTGTACCTCGAAAAAATTATCATCAGGGTTTTCAGGTTTTTTTTTATGAGTTAGTGTTACCGAATTTAAGCAAGATTATTGAGATATTTACAGTACTTTTTGCATCACTTAGGTAAGTTATATATTAAAAAAGTTGTTCAATGCGATTGTTATTTTTTAAGGCGCATTACAAATTTTCAAATACGCAATTTTAAATTACATTCGTGCTTGTTGCATGACGAGGTGGCCGAGTGGTTAAGGCGATGGACTGCTAATCCATTGCGCTCTGCCCGCGTGGGTTCGTATCCCAACCTCGTCGTACTTCTTGCACTGTATCTCGAAAAAATTATCTTCAGGGTTTTTTTTATGAGTTAGTGTTACCGAATTTAAGCAAGATTATTGAGACATTTACAGTAATTTTTGCATCACTTAGGTAAGTTATATATTAAAAAAGTTGTTCAATGCGATTGTTATTTTTTAAGGCGCATTACAAATTTTCAAATATGCAATTTTAAATTACTTTCGCGCCTGTTGCATGACGAGGTGGCCGAGTGGTTAAGGCGATGGACTGCTAATCCATTTGGCTCTGCCCGCGTGGGTTCGAATCCCATCCTCGTCTTACTTTTTGCACTGTACCTCGAAAAAAGTATCATTAGGGTTTCCTGGCTCTTTTTTATGAGTTAGTGTTACCCGAATTGAGCAACATTATTGAGATATTTTGAGTAATATTTGCATCACTTATGTAAGTTATATATTAAAAAAGTTGTTCAATGCGATTGTTATTTTTTAAGGCGTATTACAAATTTTCAAATATGCAATTTTAAATTACTTTCGTGCTTGTTGCATGACGAGGTGGCCGAGTGGTTAAGGCGATGGACTGCTAATCCATTTAGCTCTGCCCGCGTGGGTTCGAATCCCATCCTCGTCTTACTTTTTGCACTGTACCTCGAAAAAAGTATCATTAGGGTTTTCTGGCTCTTTTTTATGAGTTAGTGTTACCCGAATTAAGCAACATTATTGAGATATTTTGAGTAATATTTGCATCACTTAAGTAAGTTATATATTAAAAAAGTTGTTCAATGCGATTGTTATTTTTTAAGGCATATTACAAATTTTCAAATATGCAATTTTAAATTACTTTCGTGCCTGTTACATGACGAGGTGGCCGAGTGGTTAAGGCGATGGACTGCTAATCCATTGGGCTCTGCCCGCGTGGGTTCGAATCCCATCCTTGTCGTACTTTTTGCACTGTACCTCGAAAAAAGTATCATTAGGGTTTTCTGGCTCTTTTTTATGAGTTAGTGTTACCCGAATTAAGCAACATTATTGAGATATTTTGAGTACTATTTGCATCACTTAAGTAAGTTATATATTAAAAAAGTTGTTCAATGCGATTGTTATTTTTTAAGGCATATTACAAATTTTCAAATATGCAATTTTAAATTACTTTCGTGCCTGTTGCATGACGAGGTGGCCGAGTGGTTAAGGCGATGGACTGCTAATCCATTTGGCTCTGCCCGCGTGGGTTCGAATCCCATCCTCGTCTTACTTTTTGCACTGTATCTCGAAAAAAGTATCATTAGGGTTTTCTGGCTCTTTTTTATGAGTTAGTGTTACCCGAATTAAGCAACATTATTGAGATATTTTGAGTAATATTTGCATCACTTAAGTAAGTTATATATTAAAACTTGTACAATGGGTTTGTTATTTTTTAAGGCGCATTACAAATTTTCAAATATGCAATTTTAAATTACTTTCGTGCCTGTTGCATGACGAGGTGGCCGAGTGGTTAAGGCGATGGACTGCTAATCCATTGGGCTCTGCCAGCGTGGGTTCGAATCCCATCCTCTTCGTACTCTTTGCACTGTACCTCGAAAAAATTATCGTCAGGGTTTTGAGGCTCTTTTTTATGAGTTAGTGTTACCCGAATTAAGCAACATTATTGAGATATTTTAAGTAATATTTGCATCCCTTAAGTAAGTTATATATATTAAAAAAGTTGTTCAATGCGATTGTTATTTTTTAAGGCGCATTACAAATTTTCAAATATGCAATTTTAAATTACTTTCGTGCCTGTTGCATGACGAGGTGGCCGAGTGGTTAAGGCGATGGACTGCTAATCCATTGGGCTCTGCCCGCGTGGGTTCGAATCCCATCCTCGTCGTACTTTTTGCACTGTACCTCGAAAAAATTATCATTAGGGTTTTCTGGCTCTTTTTTATGAGTTAGTGTTACCCGAATTAAGCAACATTATTGAGATATTTTGAGTAATATTTGCATCACTTAAGTAAGTTATATATTAAAAAAGTTGTTCAATGCGATTGTTATTTTTTAAGGCATATTACAAATTTTCAAATATGCAATTTTAAATCACTAGTGTGGCTGTTGCATGACGAGGTGGCCGAGTGGTTAAGGCGATGGACTGCTAATCCATTGGGTTTTGCCCGCGTGGGTTCGAATCCCATCCTCGTCGTACTTTTTGCCCTGTACCTCGAAAAAAGTATCATTAGGGTTTTCTGGCTCTTTTTTATGAGTTAGTGTTACCCGAATTAAGCAACATTATTGAGATATTTTGAGTAATATTTGCATCACTTAAGTAAGTTATATATTAAAAAAGTTGTTCAATGCGATTGTTATATTTTAAGGCGCTTTACAAATTTTCAAATATGGAATTTTAAATTACTTTCGTTCCTGTTGCATGACGAGGTGGCCGAGTGGTGAAGGCGAACGACTGCTAGTCCATAGGGCTCTGCCAGCGTGGGTTCGAATCCCATCCTCGTCGTACTCTTTTCACTGTACCTCGAAAAAATTATCATCAGGGTTTTCAGGCTCTTTTTTATGAGTTAGTGTTACCCGAATTAAGCAAAATTATTGAGATATTTTGAGTAATATTTGCATCCCTTAAGTAAGTTATATATTAAAAAAGTTTTTGAATGCGATTGTTATTTTTTAAGGCATATTACAAATTTTCAAATATGCAATTTTAAATTACTTTCGTACCTGTTGTATGACGAGGTGGCCGAGTGGTTAAGGCGATGGACTGCTAATCCATTGGGCTCTGCCCGCGTGGGTTCGAATCCCATCCTCGTCGTACTTTTTGCACTGTACCTCGAAAAAATTATCATTAGGGTTTTCTGGCTCTTTTTTATGAGTTAGTGTTACCCCAATTAAGCAACATTATTGAGATATTTTGAGTAATATTTGCATCACTTAAGTAAGTTATATATTAAAAAATTTGTTCAATGCGATTGTTATTTTTTAAGGCATATTACAAATTTTCAAATATGCAATTTTAAATTACTTTCGTGCCTGTTGCATGACGAGGTGTCCGAGTGGTTAAGTCGATGGACTGCTAATCCATTGGGCTCTGCCCGGAAGGGTTCGAATCCCATCCTCGTCGTACTTCTTGCACCGTCCCTCCGAAAATTTATCATCAGGGTTTTTCGGCTGTTTTTTATGAGTTAGTGTTACCGAATTTAAGCAAGATTATTGAGATATTTACAGTACTTTTTGCATCACTTAGGTATCTTATATATTAAAAGGTTGTTCAATGCGTTTGTTATTTTTTAAGGCATATTACAAATTTTCAAATATGCAATTTTAAATTACTTTCGTGCCTGTAACATGGCGAGGTGGCCGAGTGGTTAAGGCGATGGACTGCTAATCCATTGGGCTCTGCCCGCGTGGGTTCGAATCCCATCCTCGTCGTACTTTTTGCACTGTACCTCGAAAAAATTATCATTAGGGTTTTCTGGCTCTTTCTTATGAGTTAGTGTTACCCGAATTAAGCAACATTATTGAGATATTTTGAGTAATATTTGCATCACTTAAGTAAGTTATATACAGTCAAATCTGTCTAAAACGGAACAGAATGGGACTGTTAAAACTTTCCGTTTTAGACAGATTTCCGTTTTATGCAGATTTTCCATGTAACTGCCGTAAATTTGCCGTGTCTAACAGAAAATCAACTTTCTGAAGAAATTCTTAACTTTTAAATCATCAAATTACTACCAAATTAAATTCTAATAATTATACAAAAAATAAAATTGATGAAAGTCTTTATCTCGTATACTATTTTATCATTTATATATGTTTTAGTAAAGGTTCCCATAGACTTTTGAAGGGACTGAAAATTTTTTCCGTTTTACGCAGGTTTACGTTTTACACAGATTCCGGTTTAGGCAGATTTGACTGTATTAAAAAAGTTGTTCAATGCGATTGTTATTTTTTAAGGCATATTACAAATTTTCAAATATGCAATTTTAAATTACTTTCGTGCCTGTTGCATGACGAGGTGGCCGAGTGGTTAAGGCGATGGACTGCTAATCCATTGGGCTCTGCCCGCGTGGGTTCGAATCCCATCCTCGTCGTACTTTTTGCACTGTACCTCGAAAAATTATCATTAGGGTTTTCTGGCTCTTTTTTATGAGTTAGTGTTACCCGAATTAAGCAACATTATTGAGATATTTTGATTAATATTTGCATCACTTAAGTAAGTTATATATTAAAAAAGTTGTTCAATGCGATTGTTATTTTTTAAGGCATATTACAAATTTTCAAATATGCAATTTTAAATTACTTTCGTGCCTTTTGCATGACGAGGTGGCCGAGTGGTTAAGGCGATGGACTGCTAATCCATTGGGCTCTGCCCGCGTGGGTTCGAATCCCATCCTCGTCGTACTTTTTGCACTGTACCTCGAAAAAATTATCATCAGGGTTTTCAGGTTTTTTTTTATGAGTTAGTGTTACCGAATTTAAGCAAGATTATTGAGATATTTACAGTACTTTTTGCATCACTTAGGTATCTTATATATTAAAAGGCTGTTCAATGCGTTTGTTATTTTTTAAGGCATATTACAAATTTTCAAATATGCAATTTTAAATTACTTTCGTGCCTGTTACATGGCGAGGTGGCCGAGTGGTTAAGGCGATGGACTGCTAATCCATTGGGCTCTGCCCGCGTGGGTTCGAATCCCATCCTCGTCGTACTTTTTGCACTGTACCTCGAAAAAATTATCATTAGGGTTTTCTGGCTCTTTTTTATGAGTTAGTGTTACCCGAATTAAGCAACATTACTGAGATATTTTGATTAATATTTGCATCACTTAAGTAAGTTATATATTAAAAAAGTTGTTCAATGCGATTGTTATTTTTTAAGGCATATTACAAATTTTCAAATATGCAATTTTAAATTACTTTCGTGCCTGTTGCATGACGAGGTGGCCGAGTGGTTAAGGCGATGGACTGCTAATCCATTAGGCTCTGCCCGCGTGGGTTCGAATCCCATCCTCGTCGTACTTTTTGCACTGTACCTCAAAAAAATTATCATTAGGGTTTTCTGGCTCTTTTTTATGAGTTAGTGTTACCCGAATTAAGCAACATTATTGAGATATTTTGAGTAATATTTGCATCACTTAAGTAAGTTATATATTAAAACTTGTACAATGGGTTTGTTATTTTTTAAGGCGAATTACAAATTTTTAAATATGCAATTTTAATTACTTTGGTGGCTGTTGCAAGAGCAGATGGCCGAGTGGTTAAGGCGCTGGACTGCTAATTCATTGGGCTTTGCCAGCGTGGGTTCGAATCCCATCCTTGTCGTACTTCTTGCACTGTACCTCGAAAAAATTATCATCAGGGTTTTCAGGTTTTTTTTTATGAGTTAGTGTTACCGAATTTAAGCAAGATTATTGAGATATTTACAGTACTTTTTGCATCACTTAGGTATCTTATATATTAAAAGGTTGTTCAATGCGTTTGTTATTTTTTAAGGCATATTACAAATTTTCAAATATGCAATTTTAAATTACTTTCGTGCCTGTTGCATGACGAGGTGGCCGAGTGGTTAAGGCGATGGACTGCTAATCCATTGGGCTCTGCCCGCGTGGGTTCGGATCCCATCCTCGTCGTACTTTTTGCACTGTACCTCGAAAAAATTATCATTAGGGTTTTCTGGCTCTTTTTTATGAGTTAGTGTTACCCGAATTAAGCAACATTATTGAGATATTTTGAGTAATATTTGCATCACTTAAGTAAGTTATATATTAAAAAAGTTGTTCAATGCGATTGTTATTTTTTAAGGCATATTACAAATTTTCAAATATGCAATTTTAAATTACTTTCGTGCCTGTTGCATGACGAGGTGGCCGAGTGGTTAAGGCGATGGACTGCTAATCCATTGGGCTCTGCCCGCGTGGGTTCGAATCCCATCCTCGTCGTACTTTTTGCACTGTACCTCGAAAAAATTATCATTAGGGTTTTCTGGCTCTTTTTTATGAGTTAGTGTTACCCGAATTAAGCAACATTATTGAGATATTTTGATTAATATTTGCATCACTTAAGTAAGTTATATATTAAAAAAGTTGTTCAATGCGATTTTTATTTTTTAAGGCATATTACAAATTTTCAAATATGCAATTTTAAATTACTTTCGTGCCTGTTGCATGACGAGGTGGCCGAGTGGTTAAGGCGATGGACTGCTAATCCATTGGGCTCTGCCCGCGTGGGTTCGAATCCCATCCTCGTCGTACTTTTTGCACTGTACCTCGAAAAAATTATCATTAGGGTTTTCTGGCTCTTTTTTATGAGTTAGTGTTACCCGAATTAAGCAACATTATTGAGATATTTTGAGTAATATTTGCATCACTTAAGTAAGTTATATATTAAAACTTGTACAATGGGTTTGTTATTTTTTAAGGCGAATTACAAATTTTTAAATATGCAATTTTAATTACTTTGGTGGCTGTTGCAAGAGCAGGTGGCCGAGTGGTTAAGGCGCTGGACTGCTAATTCATTGGGCTCTGCCAGCGTGGGTTCGAATCCCATCCTTGTCGTACTTCTTGCACTGTACCTCGAAAAAATTATCATTAGGGTTTTCTGGCTCTTTTTTATGAGTTAGTGTTACCCGAATTAAGCAACATTATTGAGATATTTTGAGTAATATTTGCATCACTTAAGTAAGTTATATATTAAAAAAGTTGTTCAATGCGATTGTTATTTTTTAAGGCATATTACAAATTTTCAAATATGCAATTTTAAATTACTTTCGTGCCTGTTGCATGACGAGGTGGCCGAGTGGTTAAGGCGATGGACTGCTAATCCATTGGGCTCTGCCCGGGTGGGTTCGAATCCCATCCTCGACGTACTTCTTGCACTGTCCCTCCGAAAATTTATCATCAGGGTTTTTCGGCTGTTTTTTATGAGTTAGTGTTACCGAATTTAAGCAAGATTATTGAGATATTTACAGTACTTTTTGCATCACTTAGGTATCTTATATATTAAAAGGTTGTTCAATGAGTTTGTTATTTTTTAAGGCATATTACAAATTTTCAAATATGCAATTTTAAATTACTTTCGTGCCTGTTGCATGGCGAGGTGGCCGAGTGGTTAAGGCGATGGACTGCTAATCCATTGGGCTCTGCCCGCGTGGGTTCGGATCCCATCCTCGTCGTACTTTTTGCACTGTACCTCGAAAAAATTATCATTAGGGTTTTCTGGCTCTTTTTTATGAGTTAGTGTTACCCGAATTAAGCAACATTATTGAGATATTTTGAGTAATATTTGCATCACTTAAGTAAGTTATATATTAAAAAAGTTGTTCAATGCGATTGTTATTTTTTAAGGCATATTACAAATTTTCAAATATGCAATTTTAAATTACTTTCGTGCCTGTTGCATGACAAGGTGGCCGAGTGGTTAAGGCGATGGACTGCTAATCCATTGGGCTCTGCCCGCGTGGGTTCGAATCCCATCCTCGTCGTACTTTTTGCACTGTACCTCGAAAAAATTATCATTAGGGTTTTCTGGCTCTTTTTTATGAGTTAGTGTTACCCGAATTAAGCAACATTATTGAGATATTTTGATTAATATTTGCATCACTTAAGTAAGTTATATATTAAAAAAGTTGTTCAATGCGATTGTTATTTTTTAAGGCATATTACAAATTTTCAAATATGCAATTTTAAATTACTTTCGTGCCTGTTGCATGACGAGGTGGCCGAGTGGTTAAGGCGATGGGCTGCTAATCCATTGGGCTCTGCCCGCGTGGGGTCGAATCCCATCCTCGTCGTACTTTTTGCACTGTACCTCGAAAAAATTATCATTAGGGTTTTCTGGCTCTTTTTTATGAGTTAGTGTTACCCGAATTAAGCAACATTATTGAGATATTTTGAGTAATATTTGCATCACTTAAGTAAGTTATATATTAAAACTTGTACAATGGGTTTGTTATTTTTTAAGGCGAATTACAAATTTTTAAATATGCAATTTTAATTACTTTGGTGGCTGTTGCAAGAGCAGGTGGCCGAGTGGTTAAGGCGCTGGACTGCTAATTCATTGGGCTCTGCCAGCGTGGGTTCGAATCCCATCCTTGTCGTACTTCTTGCACTGTACCTCGAAAAAATTATCATTAGGGTTTTCTGGCTCTTTTTTATGAGTTAGTGTTACCCGAATTAAGCAACATTATTGAGATATTTTGAGTAATATTTGCATCACTTAAGTAAGTTATATATTAAAAAAGTTGTTCAATGCGATTGTTATTTTTTAAGGCATATTACAAATTTTCAAATATGCAATTTTAAATTACTTTCGTGCCTGTTGCATGGCGAGGTGGCCGAGTGGTTAAGGCGATGGACTGCTAATCCATTGGGCTCTGCCCGCGTGGGTTCGGATCCCATCCTCGTCGTACTTTTTGCACTGTACCTCGAAAAATTATCATTAGGGTTTTCTGGCTCTTTTTTATGAGTTAGTGTTACCCGAATTAAGCAACATTATTGAGATATTTTGAGTAATATTTGCATCACTTAAGTAAGTTATATATTAAAAAAGTTGTTCAATGCGATTGTTATTTTTTAAGGCATATTACAAATTTTCAAATATGCAATTTTAAATTACTTTCGTGCCTGTTGCATGACGAGGTGGCCGAGTGGTTAAGGCGATGGACTGCTAATCCATTGGGCTCTGCCCGCGTGGGTTCGAATCCCATCCTCGTCGTACTTTTTGCACTGTACCTCGAAAAAATTATCATTAGGGTTTTCTGGCTCTTTTTTATGAGTTAGTGTTACCCGAATTAAGCAACATTATTGAGATATTTTGAGTAATATTTGCATCACTTAAGTAAGTTATATATTAAAACTTGTACAATGGGTTTGTTATTTTTTAAGGCGAATTACAAATTTTTAAATATGCAATTTTAATTACTTTGGTGGCTGTTGCAAGAGCAGGTGGCCGAGTGGTTAAGGCGCTGGACTGGTAATTCATTGGGCTCTGCCAGTGTGGGTTCGAATCCCATCCTCGTCGTACTTTTTGCACTGTACCTCGAAAAAATTATCATTAGGGTTTTCTGGCTCTTTTTTATGAGTTAGTGTTACCCGAATTAAGCAACATTATTGAGATATTTTGAGTAATATTTGCATCACTTAAGTAAGTTATATATTAAAACTTGTACAATGGGTTTGTTATTTTTTAAGGCGAATTACAAATTTTTAAATATGCAATTTTAATTACTTTGGGGGCTGTTGCAAGATCAGGTGGCCGAGTGGTTAAGGCGATGGACGGCTAATCCATTGGGCTCTGCCCGCGTGGGTTCGAATCCCATCCTCGTCGTACTTCTTGCACTGTACCTCGAAAAAATTATCATCAGGGTTTTCAGGTTTTTTTTTATGAGTTAGTGTTACCGAATTTAAGCAAGATTATTGAGATATTTACAGTACTTTTTGCATCACTTAGGTATCTTATATATTAAAAGGCTGTTCAATGCGTTTGTTATTTTTTAAGGCATATTACAAATTTTCAAATATGCAATTTTAAATTACTTTCGTGCCTGTTACATGGCGAGGTGGCCGAGTGGTTAAGGCGATGGACTGCTAATCCATTGGGCTCTGCCCGCGTGGGTTCGAATCCCATCCTCGTCGTACTTTTTGCACTGTACCTCGAAAAAATTATCATTAGGGTTTTCTGGCTCTTTTTTATGAGTTAGTGTTACCCGAATTAAGCAACATTATTGAGATAGTTTGAGTAATATTTGCATCACTTAAGTAAGTTATATATTAAAAAAGTTGTTCAATGCGATTGTTATTTTTTAAGGCATATTACAAATTTTCAAATATGCAATTTTAAATTACTTTCGTGCCTGTTGCATGACGAGGTGGCCGAGTGGTTAAGGCGATGGACTGCTAATCCATTGGGCTCTGCCCGCGTGGGTTCGAATCCCATCCTCGTCGTACTTTTTGCACTGTACCTCGAAAAAATTATCATTAGGGTTTTCTGGCTCTTTTTTATGAGTTAGTGTTACCCGAATTAAGCAACATTATTGAGATATTTTGATTAATATTTGCATCACTTAAGTAAGTTATATATTAAAAAAGTTGTTCAATGCGATTGTTATTTTTTAAGGCATATTACAAATTTTCAAATATGCAATTTTAAATTACTTTCGTGCCTGTTGCATGACGAGGTGGCCGAGTGGTTAAGGCGATGGACTGCTAATCCATTGGGCTCTGCCCGCGTGGGTTCGAATCCCATCCTCGTCGTACTTTTTGCACTGTACCTCGAAAAAATTATCATTAGGGTTTTCTGGCTCTTTTTTATGAGTTAGTGTTACCCGAATTAAGCAACATTATTGAGATATTTTGAGTAATATTTGCATCACTTAAGTAAGTTATATATTAAAACTTGTACAATGGGTTTGTTATTTTTTAAGGCGAATTACAAATTTTTAAATATGCAATTTTAATTACTTTGGGGGCTGTTGCAAGAGCAGGTGGCCGAGTGGTTAAGGCGCTGGACTGCTAATTCATTGGGCTCTGCCAGCGTGGGTTCGAATCCCATCCTTGTCGTACTTCTTGCACTGTACCTCGAAAAAATTATCATCAGGGTTTTCAGGTTGTTTTTTATGAGTTAGTGTTACCGAATTTAAGCAAGATTATTGAGATATTTACAGTACTTTTTGCATCACTTAGGTATCTTATATATTAAAAGGTTGTTCAATGCGTTTGTTATTTTTTAAGGCATATTACAAATTTTCAAATATGCAATTTTAAATTACTTTCGTGCCTGTTGCATGACGAGGTGGCCGAGTGGTTAAGGCGATGGACTGCTAATCCATTGGGCTCTGCCCGCGTGGGTTCGGATCCCATCCTCGTCATACTTTTTGCACTGTACCTCGAAAAAATTATCATTAGGGTTTTCTGGCTCTTTTTTATGAGTTAGTGTTACCCGAATTAAGCAACATTATTGAGATATTTTGAGTAATATTTGCATCACTTAAGTAAGTTATATATTAAAAAAGTTGTTCAATGCGATTGTTATTTTTTAAGGCATATTACAAATTTTCAAATATGCAATTTTAAATTACTTTCGTGCCTGTTGCATGACGAGGTGGCCGAGTGGTTAAGGCGATGGACTGCTAATCCATTGGGCTCTGCCCGCGTGGGTTCGAATCCCATCCTCGTCGTACTTTTTGCACTGTACCTCGAAAAAATTATCATTAGGGTTTTCTGGCTCTTTTTTATGAGTTAGTGTTACCCGAATTAAGCAACATTATTGAGATATTTTGATTAATATTTGCATCACTTAAGTAAGTTATATATTAAAAAAGTTGTTCAATGCGATTGTTATTTTTTAAGGCATATTACAAATTTTCAAATATGCAATTTTAAATTACTTTCGTGCCTGTTGCATGACGAGGTGGCCGAGTGGTTAAGGCGATGGACTGCTAATCCATTGGGCTCTGCCCGCGTGGGTTCGAATCCCATCCTCGTCGTACTTTTTGCACTGTACCTCGAAAAAATTATCATTAGGGTTTTCTGGCTCTTTTTTATGAGTTAGTGTTACCCGAATTAAGCAACATTATTGAGATATTTTGAGTAATATTTGCATCACTTAAGTAAGTTATATATTAAAACTTGTACAATGGGTTTGTTATTTTTTAAGGCGAATTACAAATTTTTAAATATGCAATTTTAATTACTTTGGTGGCTGTTGCAAGAACAGGTGGCCGAGTGGTTAAGGCGCTGGACTGCTAATTCATTGGGCTCTGCCAGCGTGGGTTCGAATCCCATCCTTGTCGTACTTCTTGCACTGTACCTCGAAAAAATTATCATTAGGGTTTTCTGACTCTTTTTTATGAGTTAGTGTTACCCGAATTAAGCAACATTATTGAGATATTTTGAGTAATATTTGCATCACTTAAGTAAGTTATATATTAAAAAAGTTGTTCAATGCGATTGTTATTTTTTAAGGCATATTACAAATTTTCAAATATGCAATTTTAAATTACTTTCGTGCCTGTTGCATGACGAGGTGGCCGAGTGGTTAAGGCGATGGACTGCTAATCCATTGGGCTCTGCCCGGGTGGGTTCGAATCCAATCCTCGACGTACTTCTTGCACTGTCCCTCCGAAAATTTATCATCAGGGTTTTTCGGCTGTTTTTTATGAGTTAGTGTTACCGTATTTAAGCAAGATTATTGAGATATTTACAGTACATTTGCATCACTTAGGTATCTTATATATTAAAAGGTTGTTCAATGCGTTTGTTATTTTTTAAGGCATATTACAAATTTTCAAATATGCAATTTTAAATTACTTTCGTGCCTGTTGCATGGCGAGGTGGCCGAGTGGTTAAGGCGATGGACTGCTAATCCATTGGGCTCTGCCCGCGTGGGTTCGAATCCCATCCTCGTCGTACTTTTTGCACTGTACCTCGAAAAAATTATCATTAGGGTTTTCTGGCTCTTTTTTATGAGTTAGTGTTACCCGAATTAAGCAACATTATTGAGATATTTTGAGTAATATTTGCATCACATAAGTAAGTTATATATTAAAAAAGTTGTTCAATGCGATTGTTATTTTTTAAGGCATATTACAAATTTTCAAATATGCAATTTTAAATTACTTTCGTGCATGTTGCATGGCGAGGTGGCCGAGTGGTTAAGGCGATGGACTGCTAATCCATTGGGCTCTGCCCGCGTGGGTTCGAATCCCATCTTCGTCGGACTTTTTGCACTGTACCTCGAAAAAATTATCATTAGGGTTTTCTGGCTCTTTTTTATGAGTTAGTGTTACCCTAATTAAGCAACATTATTGAGATATTTTGAGTAATATTTGCATCACTTAAGTAAGTTATATATTAAAAAAGTTGTTCAATGCGATTGTTATTTTTTAAGGCATATTACAAATTTTCAAATATGCAATTTTAAATTACTTTCGTGCCTGTTGCATGACGAGGTGGCCGAGTGGTTAAGGCGATGGACTGCTAATCCATTGGGCTCTGCCCGCGTGGGTTCGAATCCCATCCTCGTCGTACTTTTTGCACTGTACCTCGAAAAAATTATCATTAGGGTTTTCTGGCTCTTTTTTATGAGTTAGTGTTACCCGAATTAAGCAACATTATTGAGATATTTTGAGTAATATTTGCATCACTTAAGTAAGTTATATATTAAAACTTGTACAATGGGTTTGTTATTTTTTAAGGCGAATTACAAATTTTTAAATATGCAATTTTAATTACTTTGGTGGCTGTTGCAAGAACAGGTGGCCGAGTGGTTAAGGCGCTGGACTGCTAATTCATTGGGCTCTGCCAGCGTGGGTTCGAATCCCATCCTTGTCGTACTTCTTGCACTGTACCTCGAAAAAATTATCATTAGGGTTTTCTGACTCTTTTTTATGAGTTAGTGTTACCCGAATTAAGCAACATTATTGAGATATTTTGAGTAATATTTGCATCACTTAAGTAAGTTATATATTAAAAAAGTTGTTCAATGCGATTGTTATTTTTTAAGGCATATTACAAATTTTCAAATATGCAATTTTAAATTACTTTCGTGCCTGTTGCATGACGAGGTGGCCGAGTGGTTAAGGCGATGGACTGCTAATCCATTGGGCTCTGCCCGGGTGGGTTCGAATCCAATCCTCGACGTACTTCTTGCACTGTCCCTCCGAAAATTTATCATCAGGGTTTTTCGGCTGTTTTTTATGAGTTAGTGTTACCGTATTTAAGCAAGATTATTGAGATATTTACAGTACATTTGCATCACTTAGGTATCTTATATATTAAAAGGTTGTTCAATGCGTTTGTTATTTTTTAAGGCATATTACAAATTTTCAAATATGCAATTTTAAATTACTTTCGTGCCTGTTGCATGGCGAGGTGGCCGAGTGGTTAAGGCGATGGACTGCTAATCCATTGGGCTCTGCCCGCGTGGGTTCGAATCCCATCCTCGTCGTACTTTTTGCACTGTACCTCGAAAAAATTATCATTAGGGTTTTCTGGCTCTTTTTTATGAGTTAGTGTTACCCGAATTAAGCAACATTATTGAGATATTTTGAGTAATATTTGCATCACATAAGTAAGTTATATATTAAAAAAGTTGTTCAATGCGATTGTTATTTTTTAAGGCATATTACAAATTTTCAAATATGCAATTTTAAATTACTTTCGTGCATGTTGCATGGCGAGGTGGCCGAGTGGTTAAGGCGATGGACTGCTAATCCATTGGGCTCTGCCCGCGTGGGTTCGAATCCCATCTTCGTCGGACTTTTTGCACTGTACCTCGAAAAAATTATCATTAGGGTTTTCTGGCTCTTTTTTATGAGTTAGTGTTACCCGAATTAAGCAACATTATTGAGATATTTTGAGTAATATTTGCAACACTTAAGTAAGTTATATATTCAAAAAGTTGTTCAATGCGATTGTTATTTTTTAAGGCATATTACAAATTTTCAAATATGCAATTTTAAATTACTTTCGTGCCTGTTGCATGACGAGGTGGCCGACTGGTTAAGGCGATGGACTGCTAATCCATTGGGCTCTGCCCGCGTGGGTTCGAATCCCAACCTCGTCGTACTTCTTGCACTGTCCCTCCGAAAATGTATCATCAGGGTTTTCCGGCTGTTTTTTATGAGTTAGTGTTACCGAATTTAAGCAAGATTATTGAGATATTTACAGTACATTTTGCATCACTTAGGTATCTTATGTATTAAAAGGTTGTTCAATGCGTTTGTTATTTTTTAAGGCATATTACAAATTTTCAAATATGCAATTTTAAATTACTTTCGCGCCTGTTGCATGACGAGGTGGCCGAGTGGTTAAGGCGATGGACTGCTAATCCATTGGGCTCTGCCCGCGTCGGTTCGAATCCCATCCTCGTCGTACTTTTTGCACTGTACCTCGAAAAAATTATCATTAGGGTTTTCTGGCTCTTTTTTATGAGTTAGTGTTACCCGAATTAAGCAACATTATTGAGATATTTTGAGTAATATTTGCATCACCTAAGTAAGTTATATATTAAAAAAGTTGTTCAATGCGATTGTTATTTTTTAAGGCATATTACAAATTTTCAAATATGCAATTTTAAATTACTTTCATGCCTGTTGCATGACGAGGTGGCCGAGTGGTTAAGGCGATGGACTGCTAATCCATTGGGCTCTGCCCGGGTGGGTTCGAATCCCATCCTCGTCGTACTTCTTGCACTGTCCCTCCGAAAATTTATCATCTGGGTTTTTCGGCTGTTTTTTATGAGTTAGTGTTACCGAATTTAAGCAAGATTATTGAGATATTTACAGTACTTTTTGCATCACTTAGGTATCTTATATATTAAAAGGTTGTTCAATGCGTTTGTTATTTTTTAAGGCATATTACAAATTTTCAAATATGCAATTTTAAATTACTTTCGTGCCTGTTGCATGGCGAGGTGGCCGAGTGGTTAAGGCGATGGACTGCTAATCCATTGGGCTCTGCCCGCGTGGGTTCGAATCCCATCCTCGTCGTACTTTTTGCACTGTACCTCGAAAAAATTATCATTAGGGTTTTCTGGCTCTTTTTTATGAGTTAGTGTTACCCGAATTAAGCAACATTATTGAGATATTTTGAGTAATATTTGCATCACTTAAGTAAGTTATATATTAAAACTTGTACAATGGGTTTGTTAGTTTTTAAGGCGAATTACAAATTTTTAAATATGCAATTTTAATTACTTTGGTGGCTGTTGCAAGAGCAGGTGGCCGAGTGGTTAAGGCGCTGGACTGCTAATTCATTGGGCTCTGCCAGCGTGGGTTCGAATCCCATCCTCGTCGTACTTCTTGCACTATACCTCGAAAAAATTATCATCAGGGTTTTCAGGTTTTCTTTATGGGTTAGTGTTACCGAATTTAAGCAAGATTATTGAGATATTTACAGTACTTTTTGCATCACTTAGGTATCTTATATATTAAAAGGTTGTTCAATGCGTTTGTTATTTTTTAAAGCATATTACAAAATTTCAAATATGCAATTTTAAATTACTTTCGTGCCTGTTGCATGACGAGGTGGCCAAATGGTTAAGGCGATGGACTGCTAATCCATTGGGCTCTGCCCGCGTGGGTTCGAATCCCATCCTCGTCGTACTTTTTGCACTGTACCTCGAAAAAATTATCATTAGGGTTTTCTGGCTCTTTTTTATGAGTTAGTGTTACCCGAATTAAGCAACATTATTGAGATATTTTGAGTAATATTTGCATCACCTAAGTAAGTTATATATTAAAAAAGTTGTTCAATGCGATTGTTATTTTTTAACGCATATTACAAATTTTCAAATATGCAATTTTAAATTACTTTCATGCCTGTTGCATGACGAGGTGGCCGAGTGGTTAAGGCGATGGACTGCTAATCTATTGGGCTCTGCCCGGGTGGGTTCGAATCCCATCCTCGTCGTACTTCTTGCACTGTCCCTCCGAAAATTTATCATCAGGGTTTTTCGGCTATTTTTATGAGTTAGTGTTACCGAATTTAAGCAAGATTATTGAGATATTTACAGTACTTTTTGCATCACTTAGGTATCTTATATATTAAAAGGTTGTTCAATGCGTTTGTTATTTTTTAAGGCATATTACAAATTTTCAAATATGCAATTTTAAATTACTTTCGTGCCTGTTGCATGGCGAGGTGGCCGAGTGGTTAAGGCGATGGACTGCTAATCCATTGGGCTCTGCCCGCGTGGGTTCGAATCCCATCCTCGTCGTACTTTTTGCACTGTACCTCGAAAAAATTATCATTAGGGTTCTCTGGCTCTTTTTTATGAGTTAGTGTTACCCGAATTAAGCAACATTATTGAGATATTTTGAGTAATATTTGCATCACTTAAGTAAGTTATATATTAAAAAATTTGTTCAATGCGATTGTTATTTTTTAAGGCATATTACAAATTTTCAAATATGCAATTTTAAATTACTTTCGCGCCTGTTGCATGACGAGGTGGCCGAGTGGTTAAGGCGATGGACTGCTAATCCATTGGGCTCTGCTCGCGTGGGTTCGAATCACATCCTCGTCGAACTTTTTGCACTGTACCTCGAAAAAATTATCATTAGGGTTTTCTGGCTCTTTTTTATGAGTTAGTGTTACCCGAATTAAGCAACATTATTGAGATATTTTGAGTAATATTTGCATCACTTAAGTAAGTTATATATTAAAAAAGTTGTTCAATGCGATTGTTATTTTTTAAGGCATATTACAAATTTTCAAATATGCAATTTTAAATTACTTTCGTGCCAGTTGCATGACGAGGTGGCCGAGTGGTTAAGGCGATGGACTGCTAATCCATTGGGTTCTGCCCGCGTGGGTTCGAATCCCATCCTCGTCGTACTTTTTGCACTGTACCTCGAAAAAATTATCATTAGGGTTTTCTGGCTCTTTTTTATGAGTTAGTGTTACCCGAATTAAGCAACATTATTGAGATATTTTGAGTAATATTTGCAACACTTAAGTAAGTTATATATTAAAAAAGTTGTTCAATGCGATTGTTATTTTTTA
Source organism: Salticus scenicus (assembly GCA_963930645.1). Lineage (NCBI taxonomy): Eukaryota > Metazoa > Arthropoda > Arachnida > Araneae > Salticidae > Salticus > Salticus scenicus. The sequence goes on along the minus strand of OZ005657.1, from coordinate 147,699,486 downwards.
AGGCATATTACAAATTTTCAAATATGCAATTTTAAATTACTTTCGTGCCTGTTGCATGACGAGGTGGCCGAGTGGTTAAGGCGATGGACTGCTAATCCACTGGGCTCTGCCCGCGTGGGTTCGAATCCCATCCTCGTCGTACTTTTTGCACTGTACCTCGAAAAAATTATCATTAGGGTTTTCTGGCTCTTTTTTATGAGTTAGTGTTACCCGAATTAAGCAACATTATTGAGATATTTTGAGTAATATTTGCATCACTTAAATAAGTTATATATTAAAAAAGTTGTTCAATGCGATTGTTATTTTTAAGGCATATTACAAATTTTCAAATATGCAATTTTAAATTACTTTCATGCCTGTTGCATGACGAGGTGGCCGAGTGGTTAAGGCGATGGACTGCTAATCCACTGGGCTCTGCCCGGGTGGGTTCGAATCCCATCCTCGTCGTACTTCTTGCACTGTCCCTCCGAAAATTTATCATCAGGGTTTTTCGGCTATTTTTATGAGTTAGTGTTACCGAATTTAAGCAAGATTATTGAGATATTTACAGTACTTTTTGCATCACTTAGGTATCTTATATTTTAAAAGGTTGTTCAATGCGTTTGTTATTTTTTAAGGCATATTACAAATTTTCAAATATGCAATTTTAAATTACTTTCGTGCCTGTTGCATGGCGAGGTGGCCGAGTGGTTAAGGCGATGGACTGCTAATCCATTGGGCTCTGCCCGCGTGGGTTCGAATCCCATCCTCGTCGTACTTCTTGCACTGTACCTCGAAAAAATTTTCATTAGGGTTTTCTGGCTCTTTTTTATGAGTTAGTGTTACCCGAATTAAGCAACATTATTGAGATATTTTGAGTAATATTTGCAACACTTAAGTAAGTTATATATTCAAAAAGTTGTTCAATGCGATTGTTATTTTTTAAGGCATATTACAAATTTTCAAATATGCAATTTTAAATTACTTTCGTGCCTGTTGCATGACGAGGTGGCCGACTGGTTAAGGCGATGGACTGCTAATCCATTGGGCTCTGCCCGCGTGGGTTCGAATCCCAACCTCGTCGTACTTCTTGCGCTGTCCCTCCGAAAATGTATCATCAGGGTTTTCCGGCTGTTTTTTATGAGTTAGTGTTACCGAATTTAAGCAAGATTATTGAGATATTTACAGTACATTTTGCATCACTTAGGTATCTTATGTATTAAAAGGTTGTTCAATGCGTTTGTTATTTTTTAAGGCATATTACAAATTTTCAAATATGCAATTTTAAATTACTTTCGCGCCTGTTGCATGACGAGGTGGCCGAGTGGTTAAGGCGATGGACTGCTAATCCATTGGGCTCTGCCCGCGTCGGTTCGAATCCCATCCTCGTCGTACTTTTTGCACTGTACCTCGAAAAAATTATCATTAGGGTTTTCTGGCTCTTTTTTATGAGTTAGTGTTACCCGAATTAAGCAACATTATTGAGATATTTTGAGTAATATTTGCATCACCTAAGTAAGTTATATATTAAAAAAGTTGTTCAATGCGATTGTTATTTTTTAAGGCATATCACAAATTTTCAAATATGCAATTTTAAATTACTTTCATGCCTGTTGCATGACGAGGTGGCCGAGTGGTTAAGGCGATGGACTGCTAATCCATTGGGCTCTGCCCGGGTGGGTTCGAATCCCATCCTCGTCGTACTTCTTGCACTGTCCCTCCGAAAATTTATCATCTGGGTTTTTCGGCTGTTTTTTATGAGTTAGTGTTACCGAATTTAAGCAAGATTATTGAGATATTTACAGTACTTTTTGCATCACTTAGGTATCTTATATATTAAAAGGTTGTTCAATGCGTTTGTTATTTTTTAAGGCATATTACAAATTTTCAAATATGCAATTTTAAATTACTTTCGTGCCTGTTGCATGGCGAGGTGGCCGAGTGGTTAAGGCGATGGACTGCTAATCCATTGGGCTCTGCCCGCGTGGGTTCGAATCCCATCCTCGTCGTACTTTTTGCACTGTACCTCGAAAAAATTATCATTAGGGTTTTCTGGCTCTTTTTTATGAGTTAGTGTTACCCGAATTAAGCAACATTATTGAGATATTTTGAGTAATATTTGCATCACTTAAGTAAGTTATATATTAAAACTTGTACAATGGGTTTGTTAGTTTTTAAGGCGAATTACAAATTTTTAAATATGCAATTTTAATTACTTTGGTGGCTGTTGCAAGAGCAGGTGGCCGAGTGGTTAAGGCGCTGGACTGCTAATTCATTGGGCTCTGCCAGCGTGGGTTCGAATCCCATCCTCGTCGTACTTCTTGCACTATACCTCGAAAAAATTATCATCAGGGTTTTCAGGTTTTTTTTATGGGTTAGTGTTACCGAATTTAAGCAAGATTATTGAGATATTTACAGTACTTTTTGCATCACTTAGGTATCTTATATATTAAAAGGTTGTTCAATGCGTTTGTTATTTTTTAAAGCATATTACAAAATTTCAAATATGCAATTTTAAATTACTTTCGTGCCTGTTGCATGACGAGGTGGCCAAATGGTTAAGGCGATGGACTGCTAATCCATTGGGCTCTGCCCGCGTGGGTTCGAATCCCATCCTCGTCGTACTTTTTGCACTGTACCTCGAAAAAATTATCATTAGGGTTTTCTGGCTCTTTTTTATGAGTTAGTGTTACCCGAATTAAGCAACATTATTGAGATATTTTGAGTAATATTTGCATCACCTAAGTAAGTTATATATTAAAAAAGTTGTTCAATGCGATTGTTATTTTTTAAGGCATATTACAGATTTTCAAATATGCAATTTTAAATTACTTTCATTCCTGTTGCATGACGAGGTGGCCGAGTGGTTAAGGCGATGGACTGCTAATCCATTGGGCTCTGCCCGGGTGGGTTCGAATCCCATCCTCGTCGTACTTCTTGCACTGTCCCTCCGAAAATTTATCATCAGGGTTTTTCGGCTATTTTTATGAGTTAGTGTTACCGAATTTAAGCAAGATTATTGAGATATTTACAGTACTTTTTGCATCACTTAGGTATCTTATATATTAAAAGGTTGTTCAATGCGTTTGTTATTTTTTAAGGCATATTACAAATTTTCAAATATGCAATTTTAAATTACTTTCGTGCCTGTTGCATGGCGAGGTGGCCGAGTGGTTAAGGCGATGGACTGCTAATCCATTGGGCTCTGCCCGCATGGGTTCGAATCCCATCCTCGTCGTACTTTTTGCACTGTACCTCGAAAAAATTATCATTAGGGTTCTCTGGCTCTTTTTTATGAGTTAGTGTTACCCGAATTAAGCAACATTATTGAGATATTTTGAGTAATATTTGCATCACTTAAGTAAGTTATATATTAAAAAATTTGTTCAATGCGATTGTTATTTTTTAAGGCATATTACAAATTTTCAAATATGCAATTTTAAATTACTTTCGCGCCTGTTGCATGACGAGGTGGCCGAGTGGTTAAGGCGATGGACTGCTAATCCATTGGGCTCTGCTCGCGTGGGTTCGAATCACATCCTCGTCGAACTTTTTGCACTGTACCTCGAAAAAATTATCATTAGGGTTTTCTGGCTCTTTTTTATGAGTTAGTGTTACCCGAATTAAGCAACATTATTGAGATATTTTGAGTAATATTTGCATCACTTAAGTAAGTTATATATTAAAAAAGTTGTTCAATGCGATTGTTATTTTTTAAGGCATATTACAAATTTTCAAATATGCAATTTTAAATTACTTTCGTGCCTGTTGCATGACGAGGTGGCCGAGTGGTTAAGGCGATGGACTGCTAATCCATTGGGTTCTGCCCGCGTGGGTTCGAATCCCATCCTCGTCGTACTTTTTGCACTGTACCTCGAAAAAATTATCATTAGGGTTTTCTGGCTCTTTTTTATGAGTTAGTGTTACCCGAATTAAGCAACATTATTGAGATATTTTGAGTAATATTTGCATCACTTAAATAAGTTATATATTAAAAAAGTTGTTCAATGCGATTGTTATTTTTAAGGCATATTACAAATTTTCAAATATGCAATTTTAAATTACTTTCATGCCTGTTGCATGACGAGGTGGCCGAGTGGTTAAGGCGATGGACTGCTAATCCACTGGGCTCTGCCCGGGTGGGTTCGAATCCCATCCTCGTCGTACTTCTTGCACTGTCCCTCCGAAAATTTATCATCAGGGTTTTTCGGCTATTTTTATGAGTTAGTGTTACCGAATTTAAGCAAGATTATTGAGATATTTACAGTACTTTTTGCATCACTTAGGTATCTTATATTTTAAAAGGTTGTTCAATGCGTTTGTTATTTTTTAAGGCATATTACAAATTTTCAAATATGCAATTTTAAATTACTTTCGTGCCTGTTGCATGGCGAGGTGGCCGAGTGGTTAAGGCGATGGACTGCTAATCCATTGGGCTCTGCCCGCGTGGGTTCGAATCCCATCCTCGTCGTACTTTTTGCACTGTACCTCGAAAAAATTATCATTAGGGTTCTCTGGCTCTTTTTTATGAGTTAGTGTTACCCGAATTAAGCAACATTATTGAGATATTTTGAGTAATATTTGCATCACTTAAGTAAGTTATATATTAAAAAATTTGTTCAATGCGATTGTTATTTTTTAAGGCATATTACAAATTTTCAAATATGCAATTTTAAATTACTTTCGCGCCTGTTGCATGACGAGGTGGCCGAGTGGTTAAGGCGATGGACTGCTAATCCATTGGGCTCTGCTCGCGTGGGTTCGAATCACATCCTCGTCGAACTTTTTGCACTGTACCTCGAAAAAATTATCATTAGGGTTTTCTGGCTCTTTTTTATGAGTTAGTGTTACCCGAATTAAGCAACATTATTGAGATATTTTGAGTAATATTTGCATCACTTAAGTAAGTTATATATTAAAAAAGTTGTTCAATGCGATTGTTATTTTTTAAGGCATATTACAAATTTTCAAATATGCAATTTTAAATTACTTTCGTGCCTGTTGCATGACGAGGTGGCCGAGTGGTTAAGGCGATGGACTGCTAATCCATTGGGTTCTGCCCGCGTGGGTTCGAATCCCATCCTCGTCGTACTTTTTGCACTGTACCTCGAAAAAATTATCATTAGGGTTTTCTGGCTCTTTTTTATGAGTTAGTGTTACCCGAATTAAGCAACATTATTGAGATATTTTGAGTAATATTTGCAACACTTAAGTAAGTTATATATTAAAAAAGTTGTTCAATGCGATTGTTATTTTTTAAGGCATATTACAAATTTTCAAATATGCAATTTTAAATTACTTTCGTGCCTGTTGCATGACGAGGTGGCCGAGTGGTTAAGGCGATGGACTGCTAATCCACTGGGCTCTGCCCGCGTGGGTTCGAATCCCATCCTCGTCGTACTTTTTGCACTGTACCTCGAAAAAATTATCATTAGGGTTTTCTGGCTCTTTTTTATGAGTTAGTGTTACCCGAATTAAGCAACATTATTGAGATATTTTGAGTAATATTTGCATCACTTAAATAAGTTATATATTAAAAAAGTTGTTCAATGCGATTGTTATTTTTTAAGGCATATTACAAATTTTCAAATATGCAATTTTAAATTACTTTCGTGCCTGTTGCATGACGAGGTGGCCGAGTGGTTAAGGCGATGGTCTGCTAATCCATTGGGCTCTGCCCGCGTGGGTTCGAATCCCATCCTCGTCGTACTTTTTGCACTGTACCTCGAAAAAATTATCATTAGGGTTTTCTGGCTCTTTTTTATGAGTTAGTGTTACCCGAATTAAGCAACATTATTGAGATATTTTGAGTAATATTTGCATCACTTAAGTAAGTTATATATTAAAACTTGTACAATGGGTTTGTTATTTTTTAAGGCGAATTACAAATTTTTAAATATGCAATTTTAATTACTTTGGTGGCTGTTGCAAGATCAGGTGGCCGAGTGGTTAAGGCGATGGACTGCTAATCCATTGGGCTCTGCCCGCGTGGGTTCGAATCCCATCCTCGTCGTACTTCTTGCACTGTACCTCGAAAAAATTATCATCAGGGTTTTCAGGTTTTTTTTTATGAGTTAGTGTTACCGAATTTAAGCAAGATTATTGAGATATTTACAGTACTTTTTGCATCACTTAGGTATCTTATATATTAAAAGGCTGTTCAATGCGTTTGTTATTTTTTAAGGCATATTACAAATTTTCAAATATGCAATTTTAAATTACTTTCGTGCCTGTTGCATGACGAGGTGGCCGAGTGGTTAAGGCGATGGACTGCTAATCCATTGGGCTCTGCCCGCGTGGGTTCGAATCCCATCCTCGTCGTACTTTTTGCACTGTGCCTCGAAAAAATTATCATTAGGGTTTTCTGGCTCTTTTTTATGAGTTAGTGTTACCCGAATTAAGCAACATTATTGAGATATTTTGAGTAATATTTGCATCACCTAAGTAAGTTATATATTAAAAAAGTTTTTCAATGCGATTGTTATTTTTTAAGGCATATTACAAATTTTCAAATATGCAATTTTAAATTACTTTCGTGCCTGTTGCATGACGAGGTGTCCGAGTGGTTAAGTCGATGGACTGCTAATCCATTGGGCTCTGCCCGGAAGGGTTCGAATCCCATCCTCGTCGTACTTCTTGCACCGTCCCTCCGAAAATTTATCATCAGGGTTTTTCGGCTGTTTTTTATGAGTTAGTGTTACCGAATTTAAGCAAGATTATTGAGATATTTACAGTACTTTTTGCATCACTTAGGTATCTTATATATTAAAAGGTTGTTCAATGCGTTTGTTATTTTTTAAGGCATATTACAAATTTTCAAATATGCAATTTTAAATTACTTTCGTGCCTGTTACATGGCGAGGTGGCCGAGTGGTTAAGGCGATGGACTGCTAATCCATTGGGCTCTGCCCGCGTGGGTTCGAATCCCATCCTCGTCGTACTTTTTGCACTGTACCTCGAAAAAATTATCATTAGGGTTTTCTGGCTCTTTCTTATGAGTTAGTGTTACCCGAATTAAGCAACTTTATTGAGATATTTTGAGTAATATTTGCATCACTTAAGTAAGTTATATATTAAAAAAGTTGTTCAATGCGATTGTTATTTTTTAAGGCATATTACAAATTTTCAAATATGCAATTTTAAATTACTTTCGTGCCTGTTGCATGACGAGGTGGCCGAGTGGTTAAGGCGATGGACTGCTAATCCATTGGGCTCTGCCCGCGTGGGTTCGAATCCCATCCTCGTCGTACTTTTTGCACTGTACCTCGAAAAATTATCATTAGGGTTTTCTGGCTCTTTTTTATGAGTTAGTGTTACCCGAATTAAGCAACATTATTGAGATATTTTGAGTAATATTTGCATCACCTAAGTAAGTTATATATTAAAAAAGTTTTTGAATGCGATTGTTATTTTTTAAGGCATATTACAAATTTTCAAATATGCAATTTTAAATTACTTTCGTACCTGTTGTATGACGAGGTGGCCGAGTGGTTAAGGCGATGGACTGCTAATCCATTGGGCTCTGCCCGCGTGGGTTCGAATCCCATCCTCGTCGTACTTTTTGCACTGTACCTCGAAAAAATTACCATTAGGGTTTTCTGGCTCTTTTTTATGAGTTAGTGTTACCCGAATTAAGCAACATTATTGAGATATTTTGAGTAATATTTGCATCACTTAAGTAAGTTATATATTAAAAAAGTTGTTCAATGCGATTGTTATTTTTTAAGGCATATTACAAATTTTCAAATATGCAATTTTAAATTACTTTCGTGCCTGTTGCATGACGAGGTGTCCGAGTGGTTAAGTCGATGGACTGCTAATCCATTGGGCTCTGCCCGGAAGGGTTCGAATCCCATCCTCGTCGTACTTCTTGCACCGTCCCTCCGAAAATTTATCATCAGGGTTTTTCGGCTGTTTTTTATGAGTTAGTGTTACCGAATTTAAGCAAGATTATTGAGATATTTACAGTACTTTTTGCATCACTTAGGTATCTTATATATTAAAAGGTTGTTCAATGCGTTTGTTATTTTTTAAGGCATATTACAAATTTTCAAATATGCAATTTTAAATTACTTTCGTTCCTGTTACATGGCGAGGTGGCCGAGTGGTTAAGGCGATGGACTGCTAATCCATTGGGCTCTGCCCGCGTGGGTTCGAATCCCATCCTCGTCGTACTTTTTGCACTGTACCTCGAAAAAATTATCATTAGGGTTTTCTGGCTCTTTCTTATGAGTTAGTGTTACCCGAATTAAGCAACATTATTGAGATATTTTGAGTAATATTTGCATCACTTAAGTAAGTTATATATTAAAAAAGTTGTTCAATGCGATTGTTATTTTTTAAGGCATATTACAAATTTTCAAATATGCAATTTTAAATTACTTTCGTGCCTGTTGCATGACGAGGTGGCCGAGTGGTTAAGGCGATGGACTGCTAATCCATTGGGCTCTGCCCGCGTGGGTTCGAATCCCATCCTCGTCGTACTTTTTGCACTGTACCTCGAAAAATTATCATTAGGGTTTTCTGGCTCTTTTTTATGAGTTAGTGTTACCCGAATTAAGCAACATTATTGAGATATTTTGATTAATATTTGCATCACTTAAGTAAGTTATATATTAAAAAAGTTGTTCAACGCGATTGTTATTTTTTAAGGCATATTACAAATTTTCAAATATGCAATTTTAAATTACTTTCGTGCCTTTTGCATGACGAGGTGGCCGAGTGGTTAAGGCGATGGACTGCTAATCCATTGGGCTCTGCCCGCGTGGGTTCGAATCCCATCCTCGTCGTACTTTTTGCACTGTACCTCGAAAAAATTATCATTAGGGTTTTCTGGCTCTTTTTTATGAGTTAGTGTTACCCGAATTAAGCAACATTATTGAGATATTTTGATTAATATTTGCATCACTTAAGTAAGTTATATATTAAAAAAGTTGTTCAATGCGATTGTTATTTTTTAAGGCATATTACAAATTTTCAAATATGCAATTTTAAATTACTTTCGTGCCTGTTGCATGACGAGGTGGCTGAGTGGTTAAGGCGATGGACTGCTAATCCATTGGGCTCTGCCCGCGTGGGTTCGAATCCCATCCTCGTCGTACTTTTTGCACTGTACCTCGAAAAAATTATCATTAGGGTTTTCTGGCTCTTTTTTATGAGTTAGTGTTACCCGAATTAAGCAACATTATTGAGATATTTTGAGTAATATTTGCATCACTTAAGTAAGTTATATATTAAAACTTGTACAATGGGTTTGTTATTTTTTAAGGCGAATTACAAATTTTTAAATATGCAATTTTAATTACTTTGGTGGCTGTTGCAAGAGCAGATGGCCGAGTGGTTAAGGCGCTGGACTGCTAATTCATTGGGCTTTGCCAGCGTGGGTTCGAATCCCATCCTTGTCGTACTTCTTGCACTGTACCTCGAAAAAATTATCATCAGGGTTTTCAGGTTTTTTTTTATGAGTTAGTGTTACCGAATTTAAGCAAGATTATTGAGATATTTACAGTACTTTTTGCATCACTTAGGTATCTTATATATTAAAAGGTTGTTCAATGCGTTTGTTATTTTTTAAGGCATATTACAAATTTTCAAATATGCAATTTTAAATTACTTTCGTGCCTGTTGCATGACGAGGTGGCCGAGTGGTTAAGGCGATGGACTGCTAATCCAATGGGCTCTACCCGCGTGGGTTCGGATCCCATCCTCGTCGTACTTTTTGCACTGTACCTCGAAAAAATTATCATTAGGGTTTTCTGGCTCTTTTTTATGAGTTAGTGTTACCCGAATTAAGCAACATTATTGAGATATTTTGAGTAATATTTGCATCACTTAAGTAAGTTATATATTAAAAAAGTTGTTCAATGCGATTGTTATTTTTTAAGGCATATTACAAATTTTCAAATATGCAATTTTAAATTACTTTCGTGCCTGTTGCATGACGAGGTGGCCGAGTGGTTAAGGCGATGGACTGCTAATCCATTGGGCTCTGCCCGCGTGGGTTCGAATCCCATCCTCGTCGTACTTTTTGCACTGTACCTCGAAAAAATTATCATTAGGGTTTTCTGGCTCTTTTTTATGAGTTAGTGTTACCCGAATTAAGCAACATTATTGAGATATTTTGATTAATATTTGCATCACTTAAGTAAGTTATATATTAAAAAAGTTGTTCAATGCGATTGTTATTTTTTAAGGCATATTACAAATTTTCAAATATGCAATTTTAAATTACTTTGGTGCCTGTTGCATGACGAGGTGGCCGAGTGGTTAAGGCGATGGACTGCTAATCCATTGGGCTCTGCCCGCGTGGGTTCGAATCCCATCCTCGTCGTACTTTTTGCACTGTACCTCGAAAAAATTATCATTAGGGTTTTCTGGCTCTTTTTTATGAGTTAGTGTTACCCGAATTAAGCAACATTATTGAGATATTTTGAGTAATATTTGCATCACTTAAGTAAGTTATATATTAAAACTTGTACAATGGGTTTGTTATTTTTTAAGGCGAATTACAAATTTTTAAATATGCAATTTTAATTACTTTGGTGGCTGTTGCAAGAGCAGGTGGCCGAGTGGTTAAGGCGCTGGACTGCTAATTCATTGGGCTCTGCCAGCGTGGGTTCGAATCCCATCCTTGTCGTACTTCTTGCACTGTACCTCGAAAAAATTATCATTAGGGTTTTCTGGCTCTTTTTTATGAGTTAGTGTTACCCGAATTAAGCAACATTATTGAGATATTTTGAGTAATATTTGCATCACTTAAGTAAGTTATATATTAAAAAAGTTGTTCAATGCGATTGTTATTTTTTAAGGCATATTACAAATTTTCAAATATGCAATTTTAAATTACTTTCGTACCTGTTGCATGACGAGGTGGCCGAGTGGTTAAGGCGATGGACTGCTAATCCATTGGGCTCTGCCCGGGTGGGTTCGAATCCCATCCTCGACGTACTTCTTGCACTGTCCCTCCGAAAATTTATCATCAGGGTTTTTCGGCTGTTTTTTATGAGTTAGTGTTACCGAATTTAAGCAAGATTATTGAGATATTTACAGTACTTTTTGCATCACTTAGGTATCTTATATATTAAAAGGTTGTTCAATGAGTTTGTTATTTTTTAAGGCATATTACAAATTTTCAAATATGCAATTTTAAATTACTTTCGTGCCTGTTGCATGGCGAGGTGGCCGAGTGGTTAAGGCGATGGACTGCTAATCCATTGGGCTCTGCCCGCGTGGGTTCGGATCCCATCCTCGTCGTACTTTTTGCACTGTACCTCGAAAAAATTATCATTAGGGTTTTCTGGCTCTTTTTTATGAGTTAGTGTTACCCGAATTAAGCAACAACATTGAGATATTTTGAGTAATATTTGCATCACTTAAGTAAGTTATATATTAAAAAAGTTGTTCAATGCGATTGTTATTTTTTAAGGCATATTACAAATTTTCAAATATGCAATTTTAAATTACTTTCGTGCCTGTTGCATGACGAGGTGGCCGAGTGGTTAAGGCGATGGACTGCTAATCCATTGGGCTCTGCCCGCGTGGGTTCGAATCCCATCCTCGTCGTACTTTTTGCACTGTACCTCGAAAAAATTATCATTAGGGTTTTCTGGCTCTTTTTTATGAGTTAGTGTTACCCGAATTAAGCAACATTATTGAGATATTTTGATTAATATTTGCATCACTTAAGTAAGTTATATATTAAAAAAGTTGTTCAATGCGATTGTTATTTTTTAAGGCATATTACAAATTTTCAAATATGCAATTTTAAATTACTTTCGTGCCTGTTGCATGACGAGGTGGCCGAGTGGTTAAGGCGATGGACTGCTAATCCATTGGGCTCTGCCCGCGTGGGGTCGAATCCCATCCTCGTCGTACTTTTTGCACTGTACCTCGAAAAAATTATCATTAGGGTTTTCTGGCTCTTTTTTATGAGTTAGTGTTACCCGAATTAAGCAACATTATTGAGATATTTTGAGTAATATTTGCATCACTTAAGTAAGTTATATATTAAAACTTGTACAATGGGTTTGTTATTTTTTAAGGCGAATTACAAATTTTTAAATATGCAATTTTAATTACTTTGGTGGCTGTTGCAAGAGCAGGTGGCCGAGTGGTTAAGGCGCTGGACTGCTAATTCATTGGGCTCTGCCAGCGTGGGTTCGAATCCCATCCTTGTCGTACTTCTTGCACTGTACCTCGAAAAAATTATCATTAGGGTTTTCTGGCTCTTTTTTATGAGTTAGTGTTACCCGAATTAAGCAACATTATTGAGATATTTTGAGTAATATTTGCATCACTTAAGTAAGTTATATATTAAAAAAGTTGTTCAATGCGATTGTTATTTTTTAAGGCATATTACAAATTTTCAAATATGCAATTTTAAATTACTTTCGTGCCTGTTGCATGGCGAGGTGGCCGAGTGGTTAAGGCGATGGACTGCTAATCCATTGGGCTCTGCCCGCGTGGGTTCGGATCCCATCCTCGTCGTACTTTTTGCACTGTACCTCGAAAAATTATCATTAGGGTTTTCTGGCTCTTTTTTATGAGTTAGTGTTACCCGAATTAAGCAACATTATTGAGATATTTTGAGTAATATTTGCATCACTTAAGTAAGTTATATATTAAAAAAGTTGTTCAATGCGATTGTTATTTTTTAAGGCATATTACAAATTTTCAAATATGCAATTTTAAATTACTTTCGTGCCTGTTGCATGACGAGGTGGCCGAGTGGTTAAGGCGATGGACTGCTAATCCATTGGGCTCTGCCCGCGTGGGTTCGAATCCCATCCTCGTCGTACTTTTTGCACTGTACCTCGAAAAAATTATCATTAGGGTTTTCTGGCTCTTTTTTATGAGTTAGTGTTACCCGAATTAAGCAACATTATTGAGATATTTTGATTAATATTTGCATCACTTAAGTAAGTTATATATTAAAAAAGTTGTTCAATGCGATTGTTATTTTTTAAGGCATATTACAAATTTTCAAATATGCAATTTTAAATTACTTTCGTGCCTGTTGCATGACGAGGTGGCCGAGTGGTTAAGGCGATGGACTGCTAATCCATTGGGCTCTGCCCGCGTGGGGTGGAATCCCATCCTCGTTGTACTTTTTGCACTGTACCTCGAAAAAATTATCATTAGGGTTTTCTGGCTCTTTTTTATGAGTTAGTGTTACCCGAATTAAGCAACATTATTGAGATATTTTGAGTAATATTTGCATCACTTAAGTAAGTTATATATTAAAAAAGTTGTTCAATGCGATTGTTATTTTTTAAGGCATATTACAAATTTTCAAATATGCAATTTTAAATTACTTTCGTGCCTGTTGCAAGAGCAGGTGGCCGAGTGGTTAAGGCGATGGACTGCTAATTCATTGGGCTCTGCCAGCGTGGGTTCGAATCCCATCCTTGTCGTACTTCTTGCACTGTACCTCGAAAAAATTATCATCAGGGTTTCCAGGTTGTTTTTTATGAGTTAGTGTTACCGAATTTAAGCAAGATTATTGAGATATTTACAGTACTTTTTGCATCACTTAGGTATCTTATATATTAAAAGGTTGTTCAATGCGTTTGTTATTTTTTAAGGCATATTACAAATTTTCAAATATGCAATTTTAAATTACTTTCGTGCCTGTTGCATGACGAGGTGGCCGAGTGGTTAAGGCGATGGACTGCTAATCCATTGGGCTCTGCCCGCGTGGGTTCGGATCCCATCCTCGTCGTACTTTTTGCACTGTACCTCGAAAAAATTATCATTAGGGTTTTCTGGCTCTTTTTTATGAGTTAGTGTTACCCGAATTAAGCAACATTATTGAGATATTTTGAGTAATATTTGCATCACTTAAGTAAGTTATATATTAAAAAAGTTGTTCAATGCGATTGTTATTTTTTAAGGCATATTACAAATTTTCAAATATGCAATTTTAAATTACTTTCGTGTCTGTTGCATGACGAGGTGGCCGAGTGGTTAAGGCGATGGACTGCTAATCCATTGGGCTCTGCCCGCGTGGGTTCGAATCCCATCCTCGTCGTACTTTTTGCACTGTACCTCGAAAAAATTATCATTAGGGTTTTCTGGCTCTTTTTTATGAGTTAGTGTTACCCGAATTAAGCAACATTATTGAGATATTTTGATTAATATTTGCATCACTTAAGTAAGTTATATATTAAAAAAGTTGTTCAATGCGATTGTTATTTTTTAAGGCCTATTACAAATTTTCAAATATGCAATTTTAAATTACTTTCGTGCCTGTTGCATGACGAGGTGGCCGAGTGGTTAAGGCGATGGACTGCTAATCCATTGGGCTCTGCCTGCGTGGGTTCGAATCCCATCCTCGTCGTACTTTTTGCACTGTACCTCGAAAAAATTATCATTAGGGTTTTCTGGCTCTTTTTTATGAGTTAGTGTTACCCGAATTAAGCAACATTATTGAGATATTTTGAGTAATATTTGCATCACTTAAGTAAGTTATATATTAAAACTTGTACAATGGGTTTGTTATTTTTTAAGGCGAATTACAAATTTTTAAATATGCAATTTTAATTACTTTGGTGGCTGTTGCAAGAGCAGGTGGCCGAGTGGTTAAGGCGCTGGACTGCTAATTCATTGGGCTCTGCCAGCGTGGGTTCGAATCCCATCCTTGTCGTACTTCTTGCACTGTACCTCGAAAAAATTATCATTAGGGTTTTCTGACTCTTTTTTATGAGTTAGTGTTACCCGAATTAAGCAACATTATTGAGATATTTTGAGTAATATTTGCATCACTTAAGTAAGTTATATATTAAAAAAGTTGTTCAATGCGATTGTTATTTTTTAAGGCATATTACAAATTTTCAAATATGCAATTTGAAATTACTTTCGTGCCTGTTGCATGGCGAGGTGGCCGAGTGGTTAAGGCGATGGACTGCTAATCCATTGGGCTCTGCCCGCGTGGGTTCGAATCCCATCCTCGTCGTACTTTTTGCACTGTACCCCGAAAAAATTATCATTAGGGTTTTCTGGCTCTTTTTTATGAGTTAGTGTTACCCGAATTAAGCAACATTATTGAGATATTTTGAGTAATATTTGCATCACATAAGTAAGTTATATATTAAAAAAGTTGTTCAATGCGATTGTTATTTTTTAAGGCATATTACAAATTTTCAAATATGCAATTTTAAATTACTTTCGTGCCTGTTGCATGGCGAGGTGGCCGAGTGGTTAAGGCGATGGACTGCTAATCCATTGGGCTCTGCCCGCGTGGGTTCGAATCCCATCTTCGTCGTACTTTTTGCACTGTACCTCGAAAAAATTATCATTAGGGTTTTCTGGCTCTTTTTTATGAGTTAGTGTTACCCTAATTAAGCAACATTATTGAGATATTTTGAGTAATATTTGCATCACTTAAGTAAGTTATATATTAAAAAAGTTGTTCAATGCGATTGTTATTTTTTAAGGCATATTACAAATTTTCAAATATGCAATTTTAAATTACTTTCGTGCCTGTTGCATGACGAGGTGGCCGAGTGGTTAAGGCGATGGACTGCTAGTCCATTGGGCTCTGCCCGCGTGGGTTCGAATCCCATCCTCGTCGTACTTCTTGCACTGTACCTCGAAAAAATTTTCATTAGGGTTTTTTGGCTCTTTTTTATGAGTTAGTGTTACCCGAATTAAGCAACATTATTGAGATATTTTGAGTAATATTTGCAACACTTAAGTAAGTTATATATTAAAAAAGTTGTTCAATGCGATTGTTATTTTTTAAGGCATATTACAAATTTTCAAATATGCAATTTTAAATTACTTTCGTGCCTGTTGCATGACGAGGTGGCCGACTGGTTAAGGCGATGGACTGCTAATCCATTGGGCTCTGCCCGCGTGGGTTCGAATCCCAACCTCGTTGTACTTCTTGCACTGTCCCTCCGAAAATGTATCATCAGGGTTTTCCGGCTGTTTTTTATGAGTTAGTGTTACCGAATTTAAGCAAGATTATTGAGATATTTACAGTACATTTTGCATCACTTAGGTATCTTATGTATTAAAAGGTTGTTCAATGCGTTTGTTATTTTTTAAGGCATATTACAAATTTTCAAATATGCAATTTTAAATTACTTTCGTGCCTGTTGCATGACGAGGTGGCCGAGTGGTTAAGGCGATGGACTGCTAATCCATTGGGCTCTGCCCGCGTCGGTTCGAATCCCATCCTCGTCGTACTTCTTGCACTGTACCTCGAAAAAATTATCATCAGGGTTTTCAGGTTTTTTTTTATGAGTTAGTGTTACCGAATTTAAGCAAGATTATTGAGATATTTACAGTACTTTTTGCATCACTTAGGTATCTTATATATTAAAAGGTTGTTCAATGCGTTTGTTATTTTTTAAGGCATATTACAAATTTTCAAATATGCAATTTTAAATTACTTTCGTGACTGTTGCATGACGAGGTGGCCGAGTGGTTAAGGCGATGGACTGCTAATCCATTGGGCTCTGCCCGGGTGGGTTCGAATCCCATCCTCGTCGTACTTCTTGCACTGTCCCTCCGAAAATTTATCATCTGGGTTTTTCGGCTGTTTTTTATGAGTTAGTGTTACCGAATTTAAGCAAGATTATTGAGATATTTACAGTACTTTTTGCATCACTTAGGTATCTTATATATTAAAAGGTTGTTCAATGCGTTTGTTATTTTTTAAGGCATATTACAAATTTTCAAATATGCAATTTTAAATTACTTTCGTGCCTGTTGCATGGCGAGGTGGCCGAGTGGTTAAGGCGATGGACTGCTAATCCATTGGGCTCTGCCCGCGTGGGTTCGAATCCCATCCTCGTCGTACTTTTTGCACTGTACCTCGAAAAAATTATCATTAGGGTTTTCTGGCTCTTTTTTATGAGTTAGTGTTACCCGAATTAAGCAACATTATTGAGATATTTTGAGTAATATTTGCATCACTTAAGTAAGTTATATATTAAAACTTGTACAATGGGTTTGTTATTTTTTAAGGCGAATTACAAATTTTTAAATATGCAAATTTAATTACTTTGGTGGCTGTTGCAAGAGCAGGTGGCCGAGTGGTTAAGGCGCTGGACTGCTAATTCATTGGGCTCTGCCAGCGTGGGTTCGAATCCCATCCTCGTCGTACTTCTTGCACTGTACCTCGAAAAAATTATCATCAGGGTTTTCAGGTTTTTTTTATGGGTTAGTGTTACCGAATTTAAGCAAGATTATTGAGATATTTACAGTACTTTTTGCATCACTTAGGTATCTTATATATTAAAAGGTTGTTCAATGCGTTTGTTATTTTTTAAGGCATATTACAAATTTTCAAATATGCAATTTTAAATTACTTTCGTGCCTGTTGCATGACGAGGTGGCCGAGTGGTTAAGGCGATGGACTGCTAATCCATTGGGCTCTGCCCGCGTGGGTTCGAATCCCATCCTCGTCGTACTTTTTGCACTGTACCTCGAAAAAATTATCATTAGGGTTTTCTGGCTCTTTTTTATGAGTTAGTGTTACCCGAATTAAGCAACATTATTGAGATATTTTGAGTAATATTTGCATCACCTAAGTAAGTTATATATTAAAAAAGTTGTTCAATGCGATTGTTATTTTTTAAGGCATATTACAAATTTTCAAATATGCAATTTTAAATTACTTTCGTGCCTGTTGCATGACGAGGTGGCCGACTGGTTAAGGCGATGGACTGCTAATCCATTGGGCTCTGCCCGCGTGGGTTCGAATCCCAACCTCGTCGTACTTCTTGCACTGTCCCTCCGAAAATGTATCATCAGGGTTTTCCGGCTGTTTTTTATGAGTTAGTGTTACCGAATTTAAGCAAGATTATTGAGATATTTACAGTACTTTTTGCATCACTTAGGTATCTTATATATTAAAAGGTTGTTCAATGCGTTTGTTATTTTTTAAGGCATATTACAAATTTTCAAATATGAAATTTTAAATTACTTTCGTGCCTGTTGCATGACGAGGTGGCCGAGTGGTTAAGGCGATGGACTGCTAATCCATTGGGCTCTGCCCGCGTCGGTTCGAATCCCATCCTCGTCGTACTTTTTGCACTGTACCTCGAAAAAATTATCATTAGGGTTTTCTGTCTCTTTTTTATGAGTTAGTGTTACCCGAATTAAGCAACATTATTGAGATATTTTGAGTAATATTTGCATCACTTAAGTAAGTTATATATTAAAACTTGTACAATGGGTTTGTTATTTTTTAAGGCGAATTACAAATTTTTAAATATGCAATTTTAATTACTTTGGTGGCTGTTGCAAGAGCAGGTGGCCGAGTGGTTAAGGCGCTGGACTGCTAATTCATTGGGCTCTGCCAGCGTGGGTTCGAATCCCATCCTCGTCGTGCTTCTTGCACTGTACCTCGAAAAAATTATCATCAGGGTTTTCAGGTTTTTTTTTATGAGTTAGTGTTACCGAATTTAAGCAAGATTATTGAGATATTTACAGTACTTTTGCATCACTTAGGTATCTTATATATTAAAAGGTTGTTCAATGCGTTTGTTATTTTTTAAGGCATATTACAAATTTTCAAATATGCAATTTTAAATTACTTTCGTGCCTGTTGCATGACGAGGTGGCCGAGTGGTTAAGGCGATGGACTGCTAATCCATTGGGCTCTGCCCGCGTGGGTTCGAATCCCATCCTCGTCGTACTTTTTGCACTGTACCTCGAAAAAATTATCATTAGGGTTTTCTGGCTCTTTTTTATGAGTTAGTGTTACCCGAATTAAGCAACATTATTGAGATATTTTGAGTAATATTTGCATCACCTAAGTAAGTTATATATTAAAAAAGTTGTTCAATGCGATTGTTATTTTTTAAGGCATATTACAAATTTTCAAATATGCAATTTTAAATTACTTTCATGCCTGATGCATGTCAAGGTGGCCGAGTGGTTAAGGCGATGGACTGCTATTCCATTGGGCTCTGCCCGGGTGGGTTCGAATCCCATCCTCGTCGTACTTCTTGCACTGTCCCTCCGAAAATTTATCATCTGGGCTTTTTCGGCTGTTTTTTATGAGTTAGTGTTACCGAATTTAAGCAAGATTATTGAGATATTTACAGTACTTTTTGCATCACTTAGGTATCTTATATATTAAAAGGTTGTTCAATGCGTTTGTTATTTTTTAAGGCATATTACAAATTTTCAAATATGCAATTTTAAATTACTTTCGTGCCTGTTGCATGGCGAGGTGGCCGAGTGGTTAAGGCGATGGACTGCTAATCCATTGGGCTCTGCCCGCGTGGGTTCGAATCCCATCCTCGTCGTACTTTTTGCACTGTACCTCGAAAAAATTATCATTAGGGTTTTCTGGCTCTTTTTTATGAGTTAGTGTTACCCGAATTAAGCAACATTATTGAGATATTTTGAGTAATATTTGCATCACTTAAGTAAGTTATATATTAAAACTTGTACAATGGGTTTGTTAGTTTTTAAGGCGAATTACAAATTTTTAAATATGCAATTTTAATTACTTTGGTGGCTGTTGCAAGAGCAGGTGGCCGAGTGGTTAAGGCGCTGGACTGCTAATTCATTGGGCTCTGCCAGCGTCGGTTCGAATCCCATCCTCGTCGTACTTCTTGCACTGTACCTCGAAAAAATTATCATCAGGGTTTTCGGGTTTTTTTTTATGGGTTAGTGTTACCGAATTTAAGCAAGATTATTGAGATATTTACAGTACTTTTTGCATCACTTAGGTATCTTATATATTAAAAGGTTGTTCAATGCGTTTGTTATTTTTTAAAGAATATTACAAAATTTCAAATATGCAATTTTAAATTACTTTCGTGCCTGTTGCATGACGAGGTGGCCGAGTGGTTAAGGCGATGGACTGCTAATCCATTGGGCTCTGCCCGCGTGGGTTCGAATCCCATCCTCGTCGTACTTTTTGCACTGTACCTCGAAAAAATTATCATTAGGGTTTTCTGGCTCTTTTTTATGAGTTAGTGTTACCCGAATTAAGCAACATTATTGAGATATTTTGAGTAATATTTGCATCACCTAAGTAAGTTATATATTAAAAAAGTTGTTCAATGCGATTGTTATTTTTTAAGGCATATTACAAATTTTCAAATATGCAATTTTAAATTACTTTCATGCCTGTTGCATGACGAGGTGGCCGAGTGGTTAAGGCGATGGACTGCTAATCCATTGGGTTCTGCCCGGGTGGGTTCGAATCCCATCCTCGTCGTACTTCTTGCACTGTCCCTCCGAAAATTTATCATCAGGGTTTTTCGGCTATTTTTATGAGTTAGTGTTACCGAATTTAAGCAAGATTATTGAGATATTTACAGTACTTTTTGCATCACTTAAGTATCTTATATATTAAAAGGTTGTTCAATGCGTTTGTTATTTTTTAAGGCATATTACAAATTTTCAAATATGCAATTTTAAATTACTTTCGTGCCTGTTGCATGGCGAGGTGGCCGAGTGGTTAAGGCGATGGACTGCTAATCCATTGGGCTCTGCCCGCGTGGGTTCGAATCCCATCCTCGTCGTACTTTTTGCACTGTACCTCGAAAAAATTATCATTAGGGTTCTCTGGCTCTTTTTTATGAGTTAGTGTTACCCGAATTAAGCAACATTATTGAGATATTTTGAGTAATATTTGCATCACCTAAGTAAGTTATATATTAAAAAAGTTGTTCAATGCGATTGTTATTTTTTAAGGCATATTACAAATTTTCAAATATGCAATTTTAAATTACTTTCATGCCTGTTGCATGACGAGGTGGCCGAGTGGTTAAGGCGATGGACTGCTAATCCATTGGGCTCTGCCCGGGTGGGTTCGAATCCCATCCTCGTCGTACTTCTTGCACTGTCCCTCCGAAAATTTATCATCAGGGTTTTTCGGCTATTTTTATGAGTTAGTGTTACCGAATTTAAGCAAGATTATTGAGATATTTACAGTACTTTTTGCATCACTTAAGTATCTTATATATTAAAAGGTTGTTCAATGCGTTTGTTATTTTTTAAGGCATATTACAAATTTTCAAATATGCAATTTTAAATTACTTTCGCGCCTGTTGCATGACGAGGTGGCCGAGTGGTTAAGGCGATGGACTGCTAATCCATTGGGCTCTGCTCGCATGGGTTCGAATCACATCCTCGTCGAACTTTTTGCACTGTACCTCGAAAAAATTATCATTAGGGTTTTCTGGCTCTTTTTTATGAGTTAGTGTTACCCGAATTAAGCAACATTATTGAGATATTTTGAGTAATATTTGCATCACTTAAGTAAGTTATATATTAAAAAAGTTGTTCAATGCGATTGTTATTTTTTAAGGCATATTACAAATTTTCAAATATGCAATTTTAAATTACTTTCGTGCCTGTTGCATGACGAGGTGGCCGAGTGGTTAAGGCGATGGACTGCTAATCCTTTGGGTTCTGCCCGAGTGGGTTCGAATCCCATCCTCGTCGTACTTTTTGCACTGTACCTCGAAAAAATTATCATTAGGGTTTTCTGGCTCTTTTTTATGAGTTAGTGTTACCCGAATTAAGCAACATTATTGAGATATTTTGAGTAATATTTGCAACACTTAAGTAAGTTATATATTAAAAAAGTTGTTCAATGCGATTGTTATTTTTTAAGGCATATTACAAATTTTCAAATATGCAATTTTAAATTACTTTCGTGCCTGTTGCATGACGAGGTGGCCGAGTGGTTAAGGCGATGGACTGCTAATCCACTGGGCTCTGCCCGCGTGGGTTCGAATCCCATCCTCGTCGTACTTTTTGCACTGTACCTCGAAAAAATTATCATTAGGGTTTTCTGGCTCTTTTTTATGAGTTAGTGTTACCCGAATTAAGCAACATTATTGAGATATTTTGAGTAATATTTGCATCACTTAAATAAGTTATATATTAAAAAAGTTGTTCAATGCGATTGTTATTTTTAAGGCATATTACAAATTTTCAAATATGCAATTTTAAATTACTTTCATGCATGTTGCATGACGAGGTGGCCGAGTGGTTAAGGCGATGGACTGCTAATCCATTGGGCTCTGCCCGGGTGGGTTCGAATCCCATCCTCGTCGTACTTCTTGCACTGTCCCTCCGAAAATTTATCATCAGGGTTTTTCGGCTATTTTTATGAGTTAGTGTTACCGAATTTAAGCAAGATTATTGAGATATTTACAGTACTTTTTGCATCACTTAGGTATCTTATATATTAAAAGGTTGTTCAATGCGTTTGTTATTTTTTAAGGCATATTACAAATTTTCAAATATGCAATTTTAAATTACTTTCGTGCCTGTTGCATGGCGAGGTGGCCGAGTGGTTAAGGCGATGGACTGCTAATCCATTGGGCTCTGCCCGCGTGGGTTCGAATCCCATCCTCGTCGTACTTTTTGCACTGTACCTCGAAAAAATTATCATTAGGGTTCTCTGGCTCTTTTTTATGAGTTAGTGTTACCCGAATTAAGCAACATTATTGAGATATTTTGAGTAATATTTGCATCACTTAAGTAAGTTATATATTAAAAAAGTTGTTCAATGCGATTGTTATTTTTTAAGGCATATTACAAATTTTGAAATATGCAATTTTAAATTACTTTCGTGCCTGTTGCATGACGAGGTGGCCGAGTGGTTAAGGCGATGGACTGCTAATCCACTGGGCTCTGCCCGCGTGGGTTCGAATCCCATCCTCGTCGTACTTTTTGCACTGTACCTCGAAAAAATTATCATTAGGGTTTTCTGGCTCTTTTTTATGAGTTAGTGTTACCCGAATTAAGCAACATTATTGAGATATTTTGAGTAATATTTGCATCACTTAAATAAGTTATATATTAAAAAAGTTGTTCAATGCGATTGTTATTTTTTAAGGCATATTACAAATTTTCAAATATGCAATTTTAAATTACTTTCGTGCCTGTTGCATGACGAGGTGGCCGAGTGGTTAAGGCGATGGTCTGCTAATCCATTGGGCTCTGCCCGCGTGGGTTCGAATCCCATCCTCGTCGTACTTTTTGCACTGTACCTCGAAAAAATTATCATTAGGGTTTTCTGGCTCTTTTTTATGAGTTAGTGTTACCCGAATTAAGCAACATTATTGAGATATTTTGAGTAATATTTGCATCACTTAAGTAAGTTATATATTAAAACTTGTACAATGGGTTTGTTATTTTTTAAGGCGAATTACAAATTTTTAAATATGCAATTTTAATTACTTTGGTGGCTGTTGCAAGATCAGGTGGCCGAGTGGTTAAGGCGATGGACTGCTAATCCATTGGGCTCTGCCCGCGTGGGTTCGAATCCCATCCTCGTCGTACTTTTTGCACTGTACCTCGAAAAAATTATCATCAGGGTTTTCAGGTTTTTTTTTATGAGTTAGTGTTACCGAATTTAAGCAAGATTATTGAGATATTTACAGTACTTTTTGCATCACTTAGGTATCTTATATATTAAAAGGCTGTTCAATGCGTTTGTTATTTTTTAAGGCATATTACAAATTTTCAAATAT
Organism: Salticus scenicus; assembly: GCA_963930645.1. Classification (NCBI taxonomy): domain Eukaryota; kingdom Metazoa; phylum Arthropoda; class Arachnida; order Araneae; family Salticidae; genus Salticus; species Salticus scenicus. The sequence goes on along the minus strand of OZ005657.1, from coordinate 147,676,045 downwards.
GCAATTTTAAATTACTTTCGTGCCTGTTGCATGACGAGGTGGCCGAGTGGTTAAGGCGATGGACTGCTAATCCATTGGGCTCTGCCCGCGTGGGTTCGAATCCCATCCTCGTCGTACTTTTTGCACTGTGCCTCGAAAAAATTATCATTAGGGTTTTCTGGCTCTTTTTTATGAGTTAGTGTTACCCGAATTAAGCAACATTATTGAGATATTTTGAGTAATATTTGCATCACCTAAGTAAGTTATATATTAAAAAAGTTTTTCAATGCGATTGTTATTTTTTAAGGCATATTACAAATTTTCAAATATGCAATTTTAAATTACTTTCGTGCCTGTTGCATGACGAGGTGTCCGAGTGGTTAAGTCGATGGACTGCTAATCCATTGGGCTCTGCCCGGAAGGGTTCGAATCCCATCCTCGTCGTACTTCTTGCACCGTCCCTCCGAAAATTTATCATCAGGGTTTTTCGGCTGTTTTTTATGAGTTAGTGTTACCGAATTTAAGCAAGATTATTGAGATATTTACAGTACTTTTTGCATCACTTAGGTATCTTATATATTAAAAGGTTGTTCAATGCGTTTGTTATTTTTTAAGGCATATTACAAATTTTCAAATATGCAATTTTAAATTACTTTCGTGCCTGTTACATGGCGATGTAGCCGAGTGGTTAAGGCGATGGACTGTTAATCCATTGGGCTCTGCCCGGAAGGGTTCGAATCCCATCCTCGTCGTACTTCTTGCACCGTCCCTCCGAAAATTTATCATCAGGGTTTTTCGGCTGTTTTTTATGAGTTAGTGTTACCGAATTTAAGCAAGATTATTGAGATATTTACAGTACTTTTTGCATCACTTAGGTATCTTATATATTAAAAGGTTGTTCAATGCGTTTGTTATTTTTTAAGGCATATTACAAATTTTCAAATATGCAATTTTAAATTACTTTCGTGCCTGTTACATGGCGATGTAGCCGAGTGGTTAAGGCGATGGACTGCTAATCCATTGGGCTCTGCCCGCGTGGGTTCGAATCCCATCCTCGTCGAACTTTTTGCACTGTACCTCGAAAAAATTATCATTAGGGTTTTCTGGCTCTTTTTTATGAGTTAGTGTTACCCGAATTAAGCAACATTATTGAGATATTTTGAGTAATATTTGCATCACTTAAGTAAGTTATATATTAAAAAAGTTGTTCAATGCGATTGTTATTTTTTAAGGCATATTACAAATTTTCAAATATGCAATTTTAAATTACTTTCGTGCCTGTTGCATGACGAGGTGGCCGAGTGGTTAAGGCGATGGACTGCTAATCCATTGGGCTCTGCCCGAGTGGGTTCGAATCCCATCCTCGTCGTACTTTTTGCACTGTACCTCGAAAAAATTATCATTAGGGTTTTCTGGCTCTTTTTTATGAGTTAGTGTTACCCGAATTAAGCAACATTATTGAGATATTTTGAGTAATATTTGCAACACTTAAGTAAGTTATATATTAAAAAAGTTGTTCAATGCGATTGTTATTTTTTAAGGCATATTACAAATTTTCAAATATGCAATTTTAAATTACTTTCGTGCCTGTTGCATGACGAGGTGGCCGAGTGGTTAAGGCGATGGACTGCTAATCCACTGGGCTCTGCCCGCGTGGGTTCGAATCCCATCCTCGTCGTACTTTTTGCACTGTACCTCGAAAAAATTATCATTAGGGTTTTCTGGCTCTTTTTTATGAGTTAGTGTTACCCGAATTAAGCAACATTATTGAGATATTTTGAGTAATATTTGCATCACTTAAATAAGTTATATATTAAAAAAGTTGTTCAATGCGATTGTTATTTTTTAAGGCATATTACAAATTTTCAAATATGCAATTTTAAATTACTTTCGTTCCTATTGCATGACGAGGTGGCCGAGTGGTTAAGGCGATGGACTGCTAATCCACTGGGCTCTGCCCGCGTGGGTTCGAATCCCATCCTCGTCGTACTTTTTGCACTGTACCTCGAAAAAATTATCATTAGGGTTTTCTGGCTCTTTTTTATGAGTTAGTGTTACCCGAATTAAGCAACATTATTGAGATATTTTGAGTAATATTTGCATCACTTAAATAAGTTATATATTAAAAAAGTTGTTCAATGCGATTGTTATTTTTTAAGGCATATTACAAATTTTCAAATATGCAATTTTAAATTACTTTCGTGCCTGTTGCATGACGAGGTGGCCGAGTGGTTAAGGCGATGATCTGCTAATCCATTGGGCTCTGCCCGCGTGGGTTCGAATCCCATCCTCGTCGTACTTTTTGCACTGTACCTCGAAAAAATTATCATTAGGGTTTTCTGGCTCTTTTTTATGAGTTAGTGTTACCCGAATTAAGCAACATTATTGAGATATTTTGAGTAATATTTGCATCACTTAAGTAAGTTATATATTAAAACTTGTACAATGGGTTTGTTATTTTTTAAGGCGAATTACAAATTTTTAAATATGCAATTTTAATTACTTTGGTGGCTGTTGCAAGATCAGGTGGCCGAGTGGTTAAGGCGATGGACTGCTAATCCATTGGGCTCTGCCCGCGTGGGTTCGAATCCCATCCTCGTCGTACTTCTTGCACTGTACCTCGAAAAAATTATCATCAGGGTTTTCAGGTTTTTTTTTATGAGTTAGTGTTACCGAATTTAAGCAAGATTATTGAGATATTTACAGTACTTTTTGCATCACTTAGGTATCTTATATATTAAAAGGCTGTTCAATGCGTTTGTTATTTTTTAAGGCATATTACAAATTTTCAAATATGCAATTTTAAATTACTTTCGTGCCTGTTGCATGACGAGGTGGCCGAGTGGTTAAGGCGATGGACTGCTAATCCATTGGGCTCTGCCCGCGTGGGTTCGAATCCCATCCTCGTCGTACTTTTTGCACTGTGCCTCGAAAAAATTATCATTAGGGTTTTCTGGCTCTTTTTTATGAGTTAGTGTTACCCGAATTAAGCAACATTATTGAGATATTTTGAGTAATATTTGCATCACCTAAGTAAGTTATATATTAAAAAAGTTTTTCAATGCGATTGTTATTTTTTAAGGCATATTACAAATTTTCAAATATGCAATTTTAAATTACTTTCGTGCCTGTTGCATGACGAGGTGTCCGAGTGGTTAAGTCGATGGACTGCTAATCCATTGGGCTCTGCCCGGAAGGGTTCGAATCCCATCCTCGTCGTACTTCTTGCACCGTCCCTCCGAAAATTTATCATCAGGGTTTTTCGGCTGTTTTTTATGAGTTAGTGTTACCGAATTTAAGCAAGATTATTGAGATATTTACAGTACTTTTTGCATCACTTAGGTATCTTATATATTAAAAGGTTGTTCAATGCGTTTGTTATTTTTTAAGGCATATTACAAATTTTCAAATATGCAATTTTAAATTACTTTCGTGCCTGTTACATGGCGAGGTGGCCGAGTGGTTAAGGCGATGGACTGCTAATCCATTGGGCTCTGCCCGCGTGGGTTCGAATCCCATCCTCGTCGTACTTTTTGCACTGTACCTCGAAAAAATTATCATTAGGGTTTTCTGGCTCTTTCTTATGAGTTAGTGTTACCCGAATTAAGCAACTTTATTGAGATATTTTGAGTAATATTTGCATCACTTAAGTAAGTTATATATTAAAAAAGTTGTTCAATGCGATTGTTATTTTTTAAGGCATATTACAAATTTTCAAATATGCAATTTTAAATTACTTTCGTGCCTGTTGCATGACGAGGTGGCCGAGTGGTTAAGGCGATGGACTGCTAATCCATTGGGCTCTGCCCGCGTGGGTTCGAATCCCATCCTCGTCGTACTTTTTGCACTGTACCTCGAAAAATTATCATTAGGGTTTTCTGGCTCTTTTTTATGAGTTAGTGTTACCCGAATTAAGCAACATTATTGAGATATTTTGAGTAATATTTGCATCACTTAAGTAAGTTATATATTAAAAAAGTTGTTCAATGCGATTGTTATTTTTTAAGGCATATTACAAATTTTCAAATATGCAATTTTAAATTACTTTCGTGCCTTTTGCATGACGAGGTGGCCGAGTGGTTAAGGCGATGGACTGCTAATCCATTGGGCTCTGCCCGCGTGGGTTCGAATCCCATCCTCGTCGTACTTTTTGCACTGTACCTCGAAAAAATTATCATTAGGGTTTTCTGGCTCTTTTTTATGAGTTAGTGTTACCCGAATTAAGCAACATTATTGAGATATTTTGATTAATATTTGCATCACTTAAGTAAGTTATATATTAAAAAAGTTGTTCAATGCGATTGTTATTTTTTAAGGCATATTACAAATTTTCAAATATGCAATTTTAAATTACTTTCGTGCCTGTTGCATGACGAGGTGGCCGAGTGGTTAAGGCGATGGACTGCTAATCCATTGGGCTCTGCCCGCGTGGGTTCGAATCCCATCCTCGTCGTACTTTTTGCACTGTACCTCGAAAAAATTATCATTAGGGTTTTCTGGCTCTTTTTTATGAGTTAGTGTTACCCGAATTAAGCAACATTATTGAGATATTTTGAGTAATATTTGCATCACTTAAGTAAGTTATATATTAAAACTTGTACAATGGGTTTGTTATTTTTTAAGGCGAATTACAAATTTTTAAATATGCAATTTTAATTACTTTGGTGGCTGTTGCAAGAGCAGATGGCCGAGTGGTTAAGGCGCTGGACTGCTAATTCATTGGGCTTTGCCAGCGTGGGTTCGAATCCCATCCTTGTCGTACTTCTTGCACTGTACCTCGAAAAAATTATCATCAGGGTTTTCAGGTTTTTTTTTATGAGTTAGTGTTACCGAATTTAAGCAAGATTATTGAGATATTTACAGTACTTTTTGCATCACTTAGGTATCTTATATATTAAAAGGTTGTTCAATGCGTTTGTTATTTTTTAAGGCATATTACAAATTTTCAAATATGCAATTTTAAATTACTTTCGTGCCTGTTGCATGACGAGGTGGCCGAGTGGTTAAGGCGATGGACTGCTAATCCAATGGGCTCTGCCCGCGTGGGTTCGGATCCCATCCTCGTCGTACTTTTTGCACTGTACCTCGAAAAAATTATCATTAGGGTTTTCTGGCTCTTTTTTATGAGTTAGTGTTACCCGAATTAAGCAACATTATTGAGATATTTTGAGTAATATTTGCATCACTTAAGTAAGTTATATATTAAAAAAGTTGTTCAATGCGATTGTTATTTTTTAAGGCATATTACAAATTTTCAAATATGCAATTTTAAATTACTTTCGTGCCTGTTGCATGACGAGGTGGCCGAGTGGTTAAGGCGATGGACTGCTAATCCATTGGGCTCTGCCCGCGTGGGTTCGAATCCCATCCTCGTCGTACTTTTTGCACTGTACCTCGAAAAAATTATCATTAGGGTTTTCTGGCTCTTTTTTATGAGTTAGTGTTACCCGAATTAAGCAACATTATTGAGATATTTTGATTAATATTTGCATCACTTAAGTAAGTTATATATTAAAAAAGTTGTTCAATGCGATTGTTATTTTTTAAGGCATATTACAAATTTTCAAATATGCAATTTTAAATTACTTTGGTGCCTGTTGCATGACGAGGTGGCCGAGTGGTTAAGGCGATGGACTGCTAATCCATTGGGCTCTGCCCGCGTGGGTTCGAATCCCATCCTCGTCGTACTTTTTGCACTGTACCTCGAAAAAATTATCATTAGGGTTTTCTGGCTCTTTTTTATGAGTTAGTGTTACCCGAATTAAGCAACATTATTGAGATATTTTGAGTAATATTTGCATCACTTAAGTAAGTTATATATTAAAACTTGTACAATGGGTTTGTTATTTTTTAAGGCGAATTACAAATTTTTAAATATGCAATTTTAATTACTTTGGTGGCTGTTGCAAGAGCAGGTGGCCGAGTGGTTAAGGCGCTGGACTGCTAATTCATTGGGCTCTGCCAGCGTGGGTTCGAATCCCATCCTTGTCGTACTTCTTGCACTGTACCTCGAAAAAATTATCATTAGGGTTTTCTGGCTCTTTTTTATGAGTTAGTGTTACCCGAATTAAGCAACATTATTGAGATATTTTGAGTAATATTTGCATCACTTAAGTAAGTTATATATTAAAAAAGTTGTTCAATGCGATTGTTATTTTTTAAGGCATATTACAAATTTTCAAATATGCAATTTTATATTACTTTCGTGCCTGTTGCATGACGAGGTGGCCGAGTGGTTAAGGCGATGGACTGCTAATCCATTGGGCTCTGCCCGGGTGGGTTCGAATCCCATCCTCGACGTACTTCTTGCACTGTCCCTCAGAAAATTTATCATCAGTGTTTTTCCGCTGTTTTTTATGAGTTAGTGTTACCGAATTTAAGCAAGATTATTGAGATATTTACAGTACTTTTTGCATCACTTAGGTATCTTATATATTAAAAGGTTGTTCAATGAGTTTGTTATTTTTTAAGGCATATTACAAATTTTCAAATATGCAATTTTAAATTACTTTCGTGCCTGTTGCATGGCGAGGTGGCCGAGTGGTTAAGGCGATGGACTGCTAATCCATTGGGCTCTGCCCGCGTGGGTTCGGATCCCATCCTCGTCGTACTTTTTGCACTGTACCTCGAAAAAATTATCATTAGGGTTTTCTGGCTCTTTTTTATGAGTTAGTGTTACCCGAATTAAGCAACAACATTGAGATATTTTGAGTAATATTTGCATCACTTAAGTAAGTTATATATTAAAAAAGTTGTTCAATGCGATTGTTATTTTTTAAGGCATATTACAAATTTTCAAATATGCAATTTTAAATTACTTTCGTGCCTGTTGCATGACGAGGTGGCCGAGTGGTTAAGGCGATGGACTGCTAATCCATTGGGCTCTGCCCGCGTGGGTTCGAATCCCATCCTCGTCGTACTTTTTGCACTGTACCTCGAAAAAATTATCATTAGGGTTTTCTGGCTCTTTTTTATGAGTTAGTGTTACCCGAATTAAGCAACATTATTGAGATATTTTGATTAATATTTGCATCACTTAAGTAAGTTATATATTAAAAAAGTTGTTCAATGCGATTGTTATTTTTTAAGGCATATTACAAATTTTCAAATATGCAATTTTAAATTACTTTCGTGCCTGTTGCATGACGAGGTGGCCGAGTGGTTAAGGCGATGGACTGCTAATCCATTGGGCTCTGCCCGCGTGGGGTCGAATCCCATCCTCGTCGTACTTTTTGCACTGTACCTCGAAAAAATTATCATTAGGGTTTTCTGGCTCTTTTTTATGAGTTAGTGTTACCCGAATTAAGCAACATTATTGAGATATTTTGAGTAATATTTGCATCACTTAAGTAAGTTATATATTAAAACTTGTACAATGGGTTTGTTATTTTTTAAGGCGAATTACAAATTTTTAAATATGCAATTTTAATTACTTTGGTGGCTGTTGCAAGAGCAGGTGGCCGAGTGGTTAAGGCGCTGGACTGCTAATTCATTGGGCTCTGCCAGCGTGGGTTCGAATCCCATCCTTGTCGTACTTCTTGCACTGTACCTCGAAAAAATTATCATTAGGGTTTTCTGGCTCTTTTTTATGAGTTAGTGTTACCCGAATTAAGCAACATTATTGAGATATTTTGAGTAATATTTGCATCACTTAAGTAAGTTATATATTAAAAAAGTTGTTCAATGCGATTGTTATTTTTTAAGGCATATTACAAATTTTCAAATATGCAATTTTAAATTACTTTCGTGCCTGTTGCATGGCGAGGTGGCCGAGTGGTTAAGGCGATGGACTGCTAATCCATTGGGCTCTGCCCGCGTGGGTTCGGATCCCATCCTCGTCGTACTTTTTGCACTGTACCTCGAAAAATTATCATTAGGGTTTTCTGGCTCTTTTTTATGAGTTAGTGTTACCCGAATTAAGCAACATTATTGAGATATTTTGAGTAATATTTGCATCACTTAAGTAAGTTATATATTAAAAAAGTTGTTCAATGCGATTGTTATTTTTTAAGGCATATTACAAATTTTCAAATATGCAATTTTAAATTACTTTCGTGCCTGTTGCATGACGAGGTGGCCGAGTGGTTAAGGCGATGGACTGCTAATCCATTGGGCTCTGCCCGCGTGGGTTCGAATCCCATCCTCGTCGTACTTTTTGCACTGTACCTCGAAAAAATTATCATTAGGGTTTTCTGGCTCTTTTTTATGAGTTAGTGTTACCCGAATTAAGCAACATTATTGAGATATTTTGATTAATATTTGCATCACTTAAGTAAGTTATATATTAAAAAAGTTGTTCAATGCGATTGTTATTTTTTAAGGCATATTACAAATTTTCAAATATGCAATTTTAAATTACTTTCGTGCCTGTTGCATGACGAGGTGGCCGAGTGGTTAAGGCGATGGACTGCTAATCCATTGGGCTCTGCCCGCGTGGGGTGGAATCCCATCCTCGTTGTACTTTTTGCACTGTACCTCGAAAAAATTATCATTAGGGTTTTCTGGCTCTTTTTTATGAGTTAGTGTTACCCGAATTAAGCAACATTATTGAGATATTTTGAGTAATATTTGCATCACTTAAGTAAGTTATATATTAAAAAAGTTGTTCAATGCGATTGTTATTTTTTAAGGCATATTACAAATTTTCAAATATGCAATTTTAAATTACTTTCGTGCCTGTTGCAAGAGCAGGTGGCCGAGTGGTTAAGGCGATGGACTGCTAATTCATTGGGCTCTGCCAGCGTGGGTTCGAATCCCATCCTTGTCGTACTTCTTGCACTGTACCTCGAAAAAATTATCATCAGGGTTTTCAGGTTGTTTTTTATGAGTTAGTGTTACCGAATTTAAGCAAGATTATTGAGATATTTACAGTACTTTTTGCATCACTTAGGTATCTTATATATTAAAAGGTTGTTCAATGCGTTTGTTATTTTTTAAGGCATATTACAAATTTTCAAATATGCAATTTTAAATTACTTTCGTGCCTGTTGCATGACGAGGTGGCCGAGTGGTTAAGGCGATGGACTGCTAATCCATTGGGCTCTGCCCGCGTGGGTTCGGATCCCATCCTCGTCGTACTTTTTGCACTGTACCTCGAAAAAATTATCATTAGGGTTTTCTGGCTCTTTTTTATGAGTTAGTGTTACCCGAATTAAGCAACATTATTGAGATATTTTGAGTAATATTTGCATCACTTAAGTAAGTTATATATTAAAAAAGTTGTTCAATGCGATTGTTATTTTTTAAGGCATATTACAAATTTTCAAATATGCAATTTTAAATTACTTTCGTGCCTGTTGCATGACGAGGTGGCCGAGTGGTTAAGGCGATGGACTGCTAATCCATTGGGCTCTTCCCGCGTGGGTTCGAATCCCATCCTCGTCGTACTTTTTGCACTGTACCTCGAAAAAATTATCATTAGGGTTTTCTGGCTCTTTTTTATGAGTTAGTGTTACCCGAGTTAAGCAACATTATTGAGATATTTTGATTAATATTTGCATCACTTAAGTAAGTTATATATTAAAAAAGTTGTTCAATGCGATTGTTATTTTTTAAGGCCTATTACAAATTTTCAAATATGCAATTTTAAATTACTTTCGTGCTTGTTGCATGACGAGGTGGCCGAGTGGTTAAGGCGATGGACTGCTAATCCATTGGGCTCTGCCTGCGTGGGTTCGAATCCCATCCTCGTCGTACTTTTTGCACTGTACCTCGAAAAAATTATCATTAGGGTTTTCTGGCTCTTTTTTATGAGTTAGTGTTACCCGAATTAAGCAACATTATTGAGATATTTTGAGTAATATTTGCATCACTTAAGTAAGTTATATATTAAAACTTGTACAATGGGTTTGTTATTTTTTAAGGCGAATTACAAATTTTTAAATATGCAATTTTAATTACTTTGGTGGCTGTTGCAAGAGCAGGTGGCCGAGTGGTTAAGGCGCTGGACTGCTAATTCATTGGGCTCTGCCAGCGTGGGTTCGAATCCCATCCTTGTCGTACTTCTTGCACTGTACCTCGAAAAAATTATCATTAGGGTTTTCTGACTCTTTTTTATGAGTTAGTGTTACCCGAATTAAGCAACATTATTGAGATATTTTGAGTAATATTTGCATCACTTAAGTAAGTTATATATTAAAAAAGTTGTTCAATGCGATTGTTATTTTTTAAGGCATATTACAAATTTTCAAATATGCAATTTGAAATTACTTTCGTGCCTGTTGCATGGCGAGGTGGCCGAGTGGTTAAGGCGATGGACTGCTAATCCGTTGGGCTCTGCCCGCGTGGGTTCGAATCCCATCCTCGCCGTACTTTTTGCACTGTACCCCGAAAAAATTATCATTAGGGTTTTCTCGCTCTTTTTTATGAGTTAGTGTTACCCGAAATAAGCAACATTATTGAGATATTTTGAGTAATATTTGCATCACATAAGTAAGTTATATATTAAAAAAGTTGTTCAATGCGATTGTTATTTTTTAAGGCATATTACAAATTTTCAAATATGCAATTTTAAATTACTTTCGTGCCTGTTGCATGGCGAGGTGGCCGAGTGGTTAAGGCGATGGACTGCTAATCCATTAAGCTCTGCCCGCGTGGGTTCGAATCCCATCTTCGTCGTACTTTTTGCACTGTACCTCGAAAAAATTATCATTAGGGTTTTCTGGCTCTTTTTTATGAGTTAGTGTTACCCTAATTAAGCAACATTATTGAGATATTTTGAGTAATATTTGCATCACTTAAGTAAGTTATATATTAAAAAAGTTGTTCAATGCGATTGTTATTTTTTAAGGCATATTACAAATTTTCAAATATGCAATTTTAAATTACTTTCGTGCCTGTTGCATGACGAGGTGGCCGAGTGGTTAAGGCGATGGACTGCTAGTCCATTGGGCTCTGCCCGCGTGGGTTCGAATCCCATCCTCGTCGTACTTCTTGCACTGTACCTCGAAAAAATTTTCATTAGGGTTTTTTGGCTCTTTTTTATGAGTTAGTGTTACCCGAATTAAGCAACATTATTGAGATATTTTGAGTAATATTTGCAACACTTAAGTAAGTTATATATTAAAAAAGTTGTTCAATGCGATTGTTATTTTTTAAGGCATATTACAAATTTTCAAATATGCAATTTTAAATTACTTTCGTGCCTGTTGCATGACGAGGTGGCCGACTGGTTAAGGCGATGGACTGCTAATCCATTGGGCTCTGCCCGCGTGGGTTCGAATCCCAACCTCGTTGTACTTCTTGCACTGTCCCTCCGAAAATGTATCATCAGGGTTTTCCGGCTGTTTTTTATGAGTTAGTGTTACCGAATTTAAGCAAGATTATTGAGATATTTACAGTACATTTTGCATCACTTAGGTATCTTATGTATTAAAAGGTTGTTCAATGCGTTTGTTATTTTTTAAGGCATATTACAAATTTTCAAATATGCAATTTTAAATTACTTTCGTGCCTGTTGCATGACGAGGTGGCCGAGTGGTTAAGGCGATGGACTGCTAATCCATTGGGCTCTGCCCGCGTCGGTTCGAATCCCATCCTCGTCGTACTTCTTGCACTGTACCTCGAAAAAATTATCATCAGGGTTTTCAGGTTTTTTTTTATGAGTTAGTGTTACCGAATTTAAGCAAGATTATTGAGATATTTACAGTACTTTTTGCATCACTTAGGTATCTTATATATTAAAAGGTTGTTCAATGCGTTTGTTATTTTTTAAGGCATATTACAAATTTTCAAATATGCAATTTTAAATTACTTTCGTGACTGTTGCATGACGAGGTGGCTGAGTGGTTAAGGCGATGGACTGCTAATCCATTGGGCTCTGCCCGGGTGGGTTCGAATCCCATCCTCGTCGTACTTCTTGCACTGTCCCTCCGAAAATTTATCATCTGGGTTTTTCGGCTGTTTTTTATGAGTTAGTGTTACCGAATTTAAGCAAGATTATTGAGATATTTACAGTACTTTTTGCATCACTTAGGTATCTTATATATTAAAAGGTTGTTCAATGCGTTTGTTATTTTTTAAGGCATATTACAAATTTTCAAATATGCAATTTTAAATTACTTTCGTGCCTGTCGCATGGCGAGGTGGCCGAGTGGTTAAGGCGATGGACTGCTAATCCATTGGGCTCTGCCCGCGTGGGTTCGAATCCCATCCTCGTCGTACTTTTTGCACTGTACCTCGAAAAAATTATCATTAGGGTTTTCTGGCTCTTTTTTATGAGTTAGTGTTACCCGAATTAAGCAACATTATTGAGATATTTTGAGTAATATTTGCATCACTTAAGTAAGTTATATATTAAAACTTGTACAATGGGTTTGTTATTTTTTAAGGCGAATTACAAATTTTTAAATATGCAAATTTAATTACTTTGGTGGCTGTTGCAAGAGCAGGTGGCCGAGTGGTTAAGGCGCTGGACTGCTAATTCATTGGGCTCTGCCAGCGTGGGTTCGAATCCCATCCTCGTCGTACTTCTTGCACTGTACCTCGAAAAAATTATCATCAGGGTTTTCAGGTTTTTTTTATGGGTTAGTGTTACCGAATTTAAGCAAGATTATTGAGATATTTACAGTACTTTTTGCATCACTTAGGTATCTTATATATTAAAAGGTTGTTCAATGCGTTTGTTATTTTTTAAGGCATATTACAAATTTTCAAATATGCAATTTTAAATTACTTTCGTGCCTGTTGCATGACGAGGTGGCCGAGTGGTTAAGGCGATGGACTGCTAATCCATTGGGCTCTGCCCGCGTGGGTTCGAATCCCATCCTCGTCGTACTTTTTGCACTGTACCTCGAAAAAATTATCATTAGGGTTTTCTGGCTCTTTTTTATGAGTTAGTGTTACCCGAATTAAGCAACATTATTGAGATATTTTGAGTAATATTTGCATCACCTAAGTAAGTTATATATTAAAAAAGTTGTTCAATGCGATTGTTATTTTTTAAGGCATATTACAAATTTTCAAATATGCAATTTTAAATTACTTTCGTGCCTGTTGCATGACGAGGTGGCCGACTGGTTAAGGCGATGGACTGCTAATCCATTGGGCTCTGCCCGCGTGGGTTCGAATCCCAACCTCGTCGTACTTCTTGCACTGTCCCTCCGAAAATGTATCATCAGGGTTTTCCGGCTGTTTTTTATGAGTTAGTGTTACCGAATTTAAGCAAGATTATTGAGATATTTACAGTACTTTTTGCATCACTTAGGTATCTTATATATTAAAAGGTTGTTCAATGCGTTTGTTATTTTTTAAGGCATATTACAAATTTTCAAATATGCAATTTTAAATTACTTTCGTGCCTGTTGCATGACGAGGTGGCCGAGTGGTTAAGGCGATGGACTGCTAATCCATTGGGCTCTGCCCGCGTCGGTTCGAATCCCATCCTCGTCGTACTTTTTGCACTGTACCTCGAAAAAATTATCATTAGGGTTTTCTGGCTCTTTTTTATGAGTTAGTGTTACCCGAATTAAGCAACATTATTGAGATATTTTGAGTAATATTTGCATCACTTAAGTAAGTTATATATTAAAACTTGTACAATGGGTTTGTTATTTTTTAAGGCGAATTACAAATTTTTAAATATGCAATTTTAATTACTTTGGTGGCTGTTGCAAGAGCAGGTGGCCGAGTGTTTAAGGCGCTGGACTGCTAATTCATTGGGCTCTGCCAGCGTGGGTTCGAATCCCATCCTCGTCGTGCTTCTTGCACTGTACCTCGAAAAAATTATCATCAGGGTTTTCAGGTTTTTTTTTATGAGTTAGTGTTACCGAATTTAAGCAAGATTATTGAGATATTTATAGTACTTTTGCATCACTTAGGTATCTTATATATTAAAAGGTTGTTCAATGCGTTTGTTATTTTTAAGGCATATTACAAATTTTCAAATATGCAATTTTAAATTACTTTCGTGCCTGTTGCATGACGAGGTGGCCGAGTGGTTAAGGCGATGGACTGCTAATCCATTGGGCTCTGCCCGCGTGGGTTCGAATCCCATCCTCGTCGTACTTTTTGCACTGTACCTCGAAAAAATTATCATTAGGGTTTTCTGGCTCTTTTTTATGAGTTAGTGTTACCCGAATTAAGCAACATTATTGAGATATTTTGAGTAATATTTGCATCACCTAAGTAAGTTATATATTAAAAAAGTTGTTCAATGCGATTGTTATTTTTTAAGGCATATTACAAATTTTCAAATATGCAATTTTAAATTACTTTCATGCCTGATGCATGACGAGGTGGCCGAGTGGTTAAGGCGATGGACTGCTATTCCATTGGGCTCTGCCCGGGTGGGTTCGAATCCCATCCTCGTCGTACTTCTTGCACTGTCCCTCCGAAAATTTATCATCTGGGCTTTTTCGGCTGTTTTTTATGAGTTAGTGTTACCGAATTTAAGCAAGATTATTGAGATATTTACAGTACTTTTTGCATCACTTAGGTATCTTATATATTAAAAGGTTGTTCAATGCGTTTGTTATTTTTTAAGGCATATTACAAATTTTCAAATATGCAATTTTAAATTACTTTCGTGCCTGTTGCATGGCGAGGTGGCCGAGTGGTTAAGGCGATGGACTGCTAATCCATTGGGCTCTGCCCGCGTGGGTTCGAATCCCATCCTCGTCGTACTTTTTGCACTGTACCTCGAAAAAATTATCATTAGGGTTTTCTGGCTCTTTTTTATGAGTTAGTGTTACCCGAATTAAGCAACATTATTGAGATATTTTGAGTAATATTTGCATCACTTAAGTAAGTTATATATTAAAACTTGTACAATGGGTTTGTTAGTTTTTAAGGCGAATTACAAATTTTTAAATATGCAATTTTAATTACTTTGGTGGCTGTTGCAAGAGCAGGTGGCCGAGTGGTTAAGGCGCTGGACTGCTAATTCATTGGGCTCTGCCAGCGTCGGTTCGAATCCCATCCTCGTCGTACTTCTTGCACTGTACCTCGAAAAAATTATCATCAGGGTTTTCGGGTTTTTTTTTATGGGTTAGTGTTACCGAATTTAAGCAAGATTATTGAGATATTTACAGTACTTTTTGCATCACTTAGGTATCTTATATATTAAAAGGTTGTTCAATGCGTTTGTTATTTTTTAAAGCATATTACAAAATTTCAAATATGCAATTTTAAATTACTTTCGTGCCTGTTGCATGACGAGGTGGCCGAGTGGTTAAGGCGATGGACTGCTAATCCATTGGGCTCTGCCCGCGTGGGTTCGAATCCCATCCTCGTCGTACTTTTTGCACTGTACCTCGAAAAAATTATCATTAGGGTTTTCTGGCTCTTTTTTATGAGTTAGTGTTACCCGAATTAAGCAACATTATTGAGATATTTTGAGTAATATTTGCATCACCTAAGTAAGTTATATATTAAAAAAGTTGTTCAATGCGATTGTTATTTTTTAAGGCATATTACAAATTTTCAAATATGCAATTTTAAATTACTTTCATGCCTGTTGCATGACGAGGTGGCCGTGTGGTTAAGGCGATGGACTGCTAATCCATTGGGCTCTGCCCGGGTGGGTTCGAATCCCATCCTCGTCGTACTTCTTGCACTGTCCCTCCGAAAATTTATCATCAGGGTTTTTCAGCTATTTTTATGAGTTAGTGTTACCGAATTTAAGCAAGATTATTGAGATATTTACAGTACTTTTTGCATCACTTAAGTATCTTATATATTAAAAGGTTGTTCAATGCGTTTGTTATTTTTTAAGGCATATTACAAATTTTCAAATATGCAATTTTAAATTACTTTCGTGCCTGTTGCATGGCGAGGTGGCCGAGTGGTTAAGGCGATGGACTGCTAATCCATTGGGCTCTGCCCGCGTGGGTTCGAATCCCATCCTCGTCGTACTTTTTGCACTGTACCTCGAAAAAATTATCATTAGGGTTCTCTGGCTCTTTTTTATGAGTTAGTGTTACCCGAATTAAGCAACATTATTGAGATATTTTGAGTAATATTTGCATCACTTAAGTAAGTTATATATTAAAAAATTTGTTCAATGCGATTGTTATTTTTTAAGGCATATTACAAATTTTCAAATATGCAATTTTAAATTACTTTCGCGCCTGTTGCATGACGAGGTGGCCGAGTGGTTAAGGCGATGGACTGCTAATCCATTGGGCTCTGCTCGCGTGGGTTCGAATCACATCCTCGTCGAACTTTTTGCACTGTACCTCGAAAAAATTATCATTAGGGTTTTCTGGCTCTTTTTTATGAGTTAGTGTTACCCGAATTAAGCAACATTATTGAGATATTTTGAGTAATATTTGCATCACTTAAGTAAGTTATATATTAAAAAAGTTGTTCAATGCGATTGTTATTTTTTAAGGCATATTACAAATTTTCAAATATGCAATTTTAAATTACTTTCGTGCCTGTTGCATGACGAGGTGGCCGAGTGGTTAAGGCGATGGACTGCTAATCCATTGGGTTCTGCCCGAGTGGGTTCGAATCCCATCCTCGTCGTACTTTTTGCACTGTACCTCGAAAAAATTATCATTAGGGTTTTCTGGCTCTTTTTTATGAGTTAGTGTTACCCGAATTAAGCAACATTATTGAGATATTTTGAGTAATATTTGCAACACTTAAGTAAGTTATATATTAAAAAAGTTGTTCAATGCGATTGTTATTTTTTAAGGCATATTACAAATTTTCAAATATGCAATTTTAAATTACTTTCGTGCCTGTTGCATGACGAGGTGGCCGAGTGGTTAAGGCGATGGACTGCTAATCCACTGGGCTCTGCCCGCGTGGGTTCGAATCCCATCCTCGTCGTACTTTTTGCACTGTACCTCGAAAAAATTATCATTAGGGTTTTCTGGCTCTTTTTTATGAGTTAGTGTTACCCGAATTAAGCAACATTATTGAGATATTTTGAGTAATATTTGCATCACTTAAATAAGTTATATATTAAAAAAGTTGTTCAATGCGATTGTTATTTTTAAGGCATATTACAAATTTTCAAATATGCAATTTTAAATTACTTTCATGCATGTTGCATGACGAGGTGGCCGAGTGGTTAAGGCGATGGACTGCTAATCCATTGGGCTCTGCCCGGGTGGGTTCGAATCCCATCCTCGTCGTACTTCTTGCACTGTCCCTCCGAAAATTTATCATCAGGGTTTTTCGGCTATTTTTATGAGTTAGTGTTACCGAATTTAAGCAAGATTATTGAGATATTTACAGTACTTTTTGCATCACTTAGGTATCTTATATATTAAAAGGTTGTTCAATGCGTTTGTTATTTTTTAAGGCATATTACAAATTTTCAAATATGCAATTTTAAATTACTTTCGTGCCTGTTGCATGGCGAGGTGGCCGAGTGGTTAAGGCGATGGACTGCTAATCCATTGGGCTCTGCCAGCGTGGTTTCGAATCCCATCCTCGTCGTACTTTTTGCACTGTACCTCGAAAAACTTATCATTAGGGTTTTCTGGCTCTCTTTTATGAGTTAGTGTTACCCGAATTAAGCAACATTATTGAGATATTTTGAGTAATATTTGCATCACTTAAGTAAGTTATATATTAAAAAAGTTGTTCAATGCGATTGTTATTTTTTAAGGCATATTACAAATTTTGAAATATGCAATTTTAAATTACTTTCGTGCCTGTTGCATGACGAGGTGGCCGAGTGGTTAAGGCGATGGACTGCTAATCCACTGGGCTCTGCCCGCGTGGGTTCGAATCCCATCCTCGGCGTACTTTTTGCACTGTACCTCGAAAAAATTATCATTAGGGTTTTCTGGCTCTTTTTTATGAGTTAGTGTTACCCGAATTAAGCAACATTATTGAGATATTTTGAGTAATATTTGCATCACTTAAATAAGTTATATATTAAAAAAGTTGTTCAATGCGATTGTTATTTTTAAGGCATATTACAAATTTTCAAATATGCAATTTTAAATTACTTTCGTGCCTGTTGCATGACGAGGTGGCCGAGTGGTTAAGGCGATGGTCTGCTAATCCATTGGGCTCTGCCCGCGTGGGTTCGAATCCCATCCTCGTCGTACTTTTTGCACTGTACCTCGAAAAAATTATCATTAGGGTTTTCTGGCTCTTTTTTATGAGTTAGTGTTACCCGAATTAAGCAACATTATTGAGATATTTTGAGTAATATTTGCATCACTTAAGTAAGTTATATATTAAAACTTGTACAATGGGTTTGTTATTTTTTAAGGCGAATTACAAATTTTTAAATATGCAATTTTAATTACTTTGGTGGCTGTTGCAAGATCAGGTGGCCGAGTGGTTAAGGCGATGGACTGCTAATCCATTGGGCTCTGCCCGCGTGGGTTCGAATCCCATCCTCGTCGTACTTTTTGCACTGTACCTCGAAAAAATTATCATCAGGGTTTTCAGGTTTTTTTTATGAGTTAGTGTTACCGAATTTAAGCAAGATTATTGAGATATTTACAGTACTTTTTGCATCACTTAGGTATCTTATATATTAAAAGGCTGTTCAATGCGTTTGTTATTTTTTAAGGCATATTACAAATTTTCAAATATGCAATTTTAAATTACTTTCGTGCCTGTTGCATGACGAGGTGGCCGAGTGGTTAAGGCGATGGACTGCTAATCCATTGGGCTCTGCCCGCGTGGGTTCGAATCCCATCCTCGTCGTACTTTTTGCACTGTGCCTCGAAAAAATTATCATTAGGGTTTTCTGGCTCTTTTTTATGAGTTAGTGTTACCCGAATTAAGCAACATTATTGAGATATTTTGAGTAATATTTGCATCACCTAAGTAAGTTATATATTAAAAAAGTTTTTCAATGCGATTGTTATTTTTTAAGGCATATTACAAATTTTCAAATATGCAATTTTAAATTACTTTCGTGCCTGTTGCATGACGAGGTGTCCGAGTGGTTAAGTCGATGGACTGCTAATCCATTGGGCTCTGCCCGGAAGGGTTCGAATCCCATCCTCGTCGTACTTCTTGCACCGTCCCTCCGAAAATTTATCATCAGGGTTTTTCGGCTGTTTTTTATGAGTTAGTGTTACCGAATTTAAGCAAGATTATTGAGATATTTACAGTACTTTTTGCATCACTTAGGTATCTTATATATTAAAAGGTTGTTCAATGCGTTTGTTATTTTTTAAGGCATATTACAAATTTTCAAATATGCAATTTTAAATTACTTTCGTGCCTGTTACATGGCGATGTAGCCGAGTGGTTAAGGCGATGGACTGCTAATCCATTGGGCTCTGCCCGGAAGGGTTCGAATCCCATCCTCGTCGTACTTCTTGCACCGTCCCTCCGAAAATTTATCATCAGGGTTTTTCGGCTGTTTTTTATGAGTTAGTGTTACCGAATTTAAGCAAGATTATTGAGATATTTACAGTACTTTTTGCATCACTTAGGTATCTTATATATTAAAAGGTTGTTCAATGCGTTTGTTATTTTTTAAGGCATATTACAAATTTTCAAATATGCAATTTTAAATTACTTTCGTGCCTGTTACATAGCGATGTAGCCGAGTGGTTAAGGCGATGGACTGCTAATCCATTGGGCTCTGCCCGCGTGGGTTCGAATCCCATCCTCGTCAAACTTTTTGCACTGTACCTCGAAAAAATTATCATTAGGGTTTTCTGGCTCTTTTTTATGAGTTAGTGTTACCCGAATTAAGCAACATTATTGAGATATTTTGAGTAATATTTGCATCACTTAAGTAAGTTATATATTAAAAAAGTTGTTCAATGCGATTGTTATTTTTTAAGGCATATTACAAATTTTCAAATATGCAATTTTAAATTACTTTCGTGCCTGTTGCATGACGAGGTGGCCGAGTGGTTAAGGCGATGGACTGCTAATCCATTGGGTTCTGCCCGAGTGGGTTCGAATCCCATCCTCGTCGTACTTTTTGCACTGTACCTCGAAAAAATTATCATTAGGGTTTTCTGGCTCTTTTTTATGAGTTAGTGTTACCCGAATTAAGCAACATTATTGAGATATTTTGAGTAATATTTGCAACACTTAAGTAAGTTATATATTAAAAAAGTTGTTCAATGCGATTGTTATTTTTTAAGGCATATTACAAATTTTCAAATATGCAATTTTAAATTACTTTCGTGCCTGTTGCATGACGAGGTGGCCGAGTGGTTAAGGCGATGGACTGCTAATCCACTGGGCTCTGCCCGCGTGGGTTCGAATCCCATCCTCGTCGTACTTTTTGCACTGTACCTCGAAAAAATTATCATTAGGGTTTTCTGGCTCTTTTTTATGAGTTAGTGTTACCCGAATTAAGCAACATTATTGAGATATTTTGAGTAATATTTGCATCACTTAAATAAGTTATATATTAAAAAAGTTGTTCAATGCGATTGTTATTTTTAAGGCATATTACAAATTTTCAAATATGCAATTTTAAATTACTTTCATGCATGTTGCATGACGAGGTGGCCGAGTGGTTAAGGCGATGGACTGCTAATCCATTGGGCTCTGCCCGGGTGGGTTCGAATCCCATCCTCGTCGTACTTCTTGCACTGTCCCTCCGAAAATTTATCATCAGGGTTTTTCGGCTATTTTTATGAGTTAGTGTTACCGAATTTAAGCAAGATTATTGAGATATTTACAGTACTTTTTGCATCACTTAGGTATCTTATATATTAAAAGGTTGTTCAATGCGTTTGTTATTTTTTAAGGCATATTACAAATTTTCAAATATGCAATTTTAAATTACTTTCGTGCCTCTTGCATGGCGAGGTGGCCGAGTGGTTAAGGCGATGGACTGCTAATCCATTGGGCTCTGCCCGCGTGGGTTCGAATCCCATCCTCGTCGTACTTTTTGCACTGTACCTCGAAAAAATTATCATTAGGGTTCTCTGGCTCTTTTTTATGAGTTAGTGTTACCCGAATTAAGCAACATTATTGAGATATTTTGAGTAATATTTGCATCACTTAAGTAAGTTATATATTAAAAAAGTTGTTCAATGCGATTGTTATTTTTTAAGGCATATTACAAATTTTGAAATATGCAATTTTAAATTACTTTCGTGCCTGTTGCATGACGAGGTGGCCGAGTGGTTAAGGCGATGGACTGCTAATCCACTGGGCTCTGCCCGCGTGGGTTCGAATCCCATCCTCGTCGTACTTTTTGCACTGTACCTCGAAAAAATTATCATTAGGGTTTTCTGGCTCTTTTTTATGAGTTAGTGTTACCCGAATTAAGCAACATTATTGAGATATTTTGAGTAATATTTGCATCACTTAAATAAGTTATATATTAAAAAAGTTGTTCAATGCGATTGTTATTTTTTAAGGCATATTACAAATTTTCAAATATGCAATTTTAAATTACTTTCGTGCCTGTTGCATGACGAGGTGGCCGAGTGGTTAAGGCGATGGTCTGCTAATCCATTGGGCTCTGCCCGCGTGGGTTCGAATCCCATCCTCGTCGTACTTTTTGCACTGTACCTCGAAAAAATTATCATTAGGGTTTTCTGGCTCTTTTTTATGAGTTAGTGTTACCCGAATTAAGCAACATTATTGAGATATTTTGAGTAATATTTGCATCACTTAAGTAAGTTATATATTAAAACTTGTACAATGGGTTTGTTATTTTTTAAGGCGAATTACAAATTTTTAAATATGCAATTTTAATTACTTTGGTGGCTGTTGCAAGATCAGGTGGCCGAGTGGTTAAGGCGATGGACTGCTAATCCATTGGGCTCTGCCCGCGTGGGTTCGAATCCCATCCTCGTCGTACTTTTTGCACTGTACCTCGAAAAAATTATCATCAGGGTTTTCAGGTTTTTTTTTATGAGTTAGTGTTACCGAATTTAAGCAAGATTATTGAGATATTTACAGTACTTTTTGCATCACTTAGGTATCTTATATATTAAAAGGCTGTTCAATGCGTTTGTTATTTTTTAAGGCATATTACAAATTTTCAAATATGCAATTTTAAATTACTTTCGTGCCTGTTGCATGACGAGGTGGCCGAGTGGTTAAGGCGATGGACTGCTAATCCATTGGGCTCTGCCCGCGTGGGTTCGAATCCCATCCTCGTCGTACTTTTTGCACTGTGCCTCGAAAAAATTATCATTAGGGTTTTCTGGCTCTTTTTTATGAGTTAGTGTTACCCGAATTAAGCAACATTATTGAGATATTTTGAGTAATATTTGCATCACCTAAGTAAGTTATATATTAAAAAAGTTTTTCAATGCGATTGTTATTTTTTAAGGCATATTACAAATTTTCAAATATGCAATTTTAAATTACTTTCGTGCCTGTTGCATGACGAGGTGTCCGAGTGGTTAAGTCGATGGACTGCTAATCCATTGGGCTCTGCCCGGAAGGGTTCGAATCCCATCCTCGTCGTACTTCTTGCACCGTCCCTCCGAAAATTTATCATCAAGGTTTTTCGGCTGTTTTTTATGAGTTAGTGTTACCGAATTTAAGCAAGATTATTGAGATATTTACAGTACTTTTTGCATCACTTAGGTATCTTATATATTAAAAGGTTGTTCAATGCGTTTGTTATTTTTTAAGGCATATTACAAATTTTCAAATATGCAATTTTAAATTACTTTCGTGCCTGTTACATGGCGATGTAGCCGAGTGGTTAAGGCGATGGACTGCTAATCCATTGGGCTCTGCCCGCTTGGGTTCGAATCCCATCCTCGTCGTACTTTTTGCACTGTACCTCGAAAAAATTATCATTAGGGTTTTCTGGCTCTTTCTTATGAGTTAGTGTTACCCGAATTAAGCAACATTATTGAGATATTTTGAGTAATATTTGCATTACTTAAGTAAGTTATATATTAAAAAAGTTGTTCAATGCGATTGTTATTTTTTAAGGCATATTACAAATTTTCAAATATGCAATTTTAAATTACTTACGTGCCTGTTGCATGACGAGGTGGCCGAGTGGTTAAGGCGATGGACTGCTAATCCATTGGGCTCTGCCCGCGTGGGTTCGAATCCCATCCTCGTCGTACTTTTTGCACTGTACCTCGAAAAATTATCATTAGGGTTTTCTGGCTCTTTTTTATGAGTTAGTGTTACCCGAATTAAGCAACATTATTGAGATATTTTGATTAATATTTGCATCACTTAAGTAAGTTATATATTAAAAAAGTTGTTCAATGCGATTGTTATTTTTTAAGGCATATCACAAATTTTCAAATATGCAATTTTAAATTACTTTCGTGCTTGTTGCATGACGAGGTGGCCGAGTGGTTAAGGCGATGGACTGCTAATCCACTGGGCTCTGCCCGCGTGGGTTCGAATCCCATCCTCGTCGTACTTTTTGCACTGTACCTCGAAAAAATTATCATTAGGGTTTTCTGGCTCTTTTTTATGAGTTAGTGTTACCCGAATTAAGCAACATTATTGAGATATTTTGATTAATATTTGCATCACTTAAGTAAGTTATATATTAAAAAAGTTGTTCAATGCGATTGTTATTTTTTAAGGCATATTACAAATTTTCAAATATGCAATTTTAAATTACTTTCGTGCCTGTTACATGGCGAGGTGGCCGAGTGGTTAAGGCGATGGACTGCTAATCCATTGGGCTCTGCCCGCGTGGGTTCGAATCCCATCCTCGTCGTACTTTTTGCACTGTACCTCGAAAAAATTATCATTAGGGTTTTCTGGCTCTTTCTTATGAGTTAGTGTTACCCGAATTAAGCAACATTATTGAGATATTTTGAGTAATATTTGCATCACTTAAGTAAGTTATATATTAAAAAAGTTGTTCAATGCGATTGTTATTTTTTAAGGCATATTACAAATTTTCAAATATGCAATTTTAAATTACTTTCGTGTCTGTTGCATGACGAGGTGGCCGAGTGGTTAAGGCGATGGACTGCTAATCCATTGGGCTCTGCCCGCGTGGGTTCGAATCCCATCCTCGTCGTACTTTTTGCACTGAACCTCGAAAAATTATCATTAGGGTTTTCTGGCTCTTTTTTATGAGTTAGTGTTACCCGAATTAAGCAACATTATTGAGATATTTTGATTAATATTTGCATCACTTAAGTAAGTTATATATTAAAAAAGTTGTTCAATGCGATTGTTATTTTTTAAGGCATATTACAAATTTTCAAATATGCAATTTTAAATTACTTTCGTTCCTTTTGCATGACGAGGTGGCCGAGTGGTTAAGGCGATGGACTGCTAATCCATTGGGCTCTGCCCGCGTGGGTTCGAATCCCATCCTCGTCGTACTTTTTGCACTGTACCTCGAAAAAATTATCATTAGGGTTTTCTGGCTCTTTTTTATGAGTTAGTGTTACCCGAATTAAGCAACATTATTGAGATATTTTGAGTAATATTTGCATCACTTAAGTAAGTTATATATTAAAACTTGTACAATGGGTTTGTTATTTTTTAAGGCGAATTACAAATTTTTAAATATGCAATTTTAATTACTTTGGTGGCTGTTGCAAGATCAGGTGGCCGAGTGGTTAAGGTGATGGACTGCTAATCCATTGGGCTCTGCCCGCGTGGGTTCGAATCCCATCCGCGTCGTACTTCTTGCACTGTACCTCGAAAAAATTATCATCAGGGTTTTCAGGGTTTTTTTTATGAGTTAGTGTTACCGAATTTAAGCAACATTATTGAGATATTTTGAGTAATATTTGCATCACTTAAGTAAGTTATATATTAAAACTTGTACAATGGGTTTGTTATTTTTTAAGGCGAATTACAAATTTTTAAATATGCAATTTTAATTACTTTGGTGGCTGTTGCAAGAGCAGGTGGCCGAGTGGTTAAGGCGCTGGACTGCTAATTCATTGGGCTCTGCCAGCGTGGGTTCGAATCCCATCCTTGTCGTACTTCTTGCACTGTACCTCGAAAAAATTATCATTAGGGTTTCCTGGCTCTTTTTTATGAGTTAGTGTTACCCGAATTAAGCAACATTATTGAGATATTTTGAGTAATATTTGCATCACTTAAGTAAGTTATATATTAAAACTTGTACAATGGGTTTGTTATTTTTTAAGGCGAATTACAAATTTTTAAATATGCAATTTTAATTACTTTGGTGGCTGTTGCAAGATCAGGTGGCCGAGTGGTTAAGGCGATGGACTGCTAATCCATTGGGCTCTGCCCGCGTGGGTTCGAATCCCATCCTCGTCGTACTTCTTGCACTGTACCTCGAAAAAATTATCATCAGGGTTTTCAGGGTTTTTTTTATGAGTTAGTGTTACCGAATTTAAGCAAGATTATTGAGATATTTACAGTACTTTTTGCATCACTTAGGTATCTTATATATTAAAAGGTTTTTCAATGCGTTTGTTATTTTTTAAGGCATATTACAAATTTTCAAATATGCAATTTTAAATTACTTTCGTGCCTGTTACATGGCGAGGTGGCCGAGTGGTTAAGGCGATGGACTGCTAATCCATTGGGCTCTGCCCGCGTGGGTTCGAATCCCATCCTCGTCGTACTTTTTGCACTGTACCTCGAAAAAATTATCATTAGGGTTTTCTGGCTCTTTTTTATGAGTTAGTGTTACCCGAATTAAGCAACATTATTGAGATATTTTGAGTAATATTTGCATCACTTAAGTAAGTTATATATTAAAAAAGTTGTTCAATGCGATTGTTATTTTTTAAGGCATATTACAAATTTTCAAATATGCAATTTTAAATTACTTTCGTGCCTGTTGCATGACGAGGTGGCCGAGTGGTTAAGGCGATGGACTGCTAATCCATTGGGCTCTGCCCGCGTGGGTTCGAATCCCATCCTCGTCGTACTTTTTGCACTGTACCTCGAAAAAATTATCATTAGGGTTTTCTGGCTCTTTTTTATGAGTTAGTGTTACCCGAATTAAGCAACATTATTGAGATATTTTGATTAATATTTGCATCACTTAAGTAAGTTATATATTAAAAAAGTTGTTCAATGCGATTGTTATTTTTTAAGGCATATTACAAATTTTCAATTATGCAATTTTAAATTACTTTCGTGCCTGTTGCATGACGAGGTGGCCGAGTGGTTAAGGCGATGGACTGCTAATCCATTGGGCTCTGCCCGCGTGGGTTCGAATCCCATCCTCGTCGTACTTTTTGCACTGTACCTCGAAAAAATTATCATTAGGGTTTTCTGGCTCTTTTTTATGAGTTAGTGTTACCCGAATTAAGCAACATTATTGAGATATTTTGAGTAATATTTGCATCACTTAAGTAAGTTATATATTAAAAAAGTTGTTCAATGCGATTGTTATTTTTTAAGGCATATTACAAATTTTCAAATATGCAATTTTAAATTACTTTCGTGCCTGTTGCATGACGAGGTGGCCGAGTGGTTAAGGCGATGGACTGCTAATCCATTGGGCTCTGCCCGGGTGGGTTCGAATCCCATCCTCGACGTACTTCTTGCACTGTCCCTCCGAAAATTTATCATCAGGGTTTTTCGGCTGTTTTTTATGAGTTAGTGTTACCGAATTAAGCAACATTATTGAGATATTTTGAGTAATATTTGCATCAAATAAGTAAGTTATATATTAAAAAAGTTGTTCAATGCGATTGTTATTTTTTAAGGCATATTACAAATTTTCAAATATGCAATTTTAAATTACTTTCGTGCCTGTTGCATGGCGAGGTGGCCGAGTGGTTAAGGCGATGGACTGCTAATCCATTGGGCTCTGCCCGCGTGGGTTCGAATCCCATCTTCGTCGTACTTTTTGCACTGTACCTCGAAAAAATTATCATTAGGGTTTTCTGGCTCTTTTTTATGAGTTAGTGTTACCCTAATTAAGCAACATTATTGAGATATTTTGAGTAATATTTGCATCACTTAAGTAAGTTATATATTAAAAAAGTTGTTCAATGCGATTGTTATTTTTTAAGGCATATTACAAATTTTCAAATATGCAATTTTAAATTACTTTCGTGGCTGTTGCATGACGAGGTGGCCGAGTGGTTAAGGCGATGGACTGCTAATCCATTGGGCTCTGCCCGCGTGGGTTCGAATCCCATCCTCGTCGTACTTCTTGCACTGTACCTCGAAAAAATTTTCATTAGGGTTTTCTGGCTCTTTTTTATGAGTTAGTGTTACCCGAATTAAGCAACATTATTGAGATATTTTGAGTAATATTTGCAACACTTAAGTAAGTTATATATTAAAAAAGTTGTTCAATGCGATTGTTATTTTTTAAGGCATATTACAAATTTTCAAATATGCAATTTTAAATTACTTTCGTGCCTGTTGCATGACGAGGTGGCCGACTGGTTAAGGCGATGGACTGCTAATCCATTGGGCTCTGCCCGCGTGGGTTCGAATCCCAACCTCGTCGTACTTCTTGCACTGTCCCTCCGAAAATGTATCATCAGGTTTTCCGGCTGTTTTTTATGAGTTAGTGTTACCGAATTTAAGCAAGATTATTGAGATATTTACAGTACATTTTGCATCACTTAGGTATCTTATGTATTAAAAGGTTGTTCAATGCGTTTGTTATTTTTTAAGGCATATTACAAATTTTCAAATATGCAATTTAAAATTACTTTCGTGCCTGTTGCATGACGAGGTGGCCGAGTGGTTAAGGCGATGGACTGCTAATCCATTGGGCTCTGCCCGCGTCGGTTCGAATCCCATCCTCGTCGTACTTTTTGCACTGTACCTCGAAAAAATTATCATTAGGGTTTTCTGGCTCTTTTTTATGAGTTAGTGTTACCCGAATTAAGCAACATTATTGAGATATTTTGAGTAATATTTGCATCACTTAAGTAAGTTATATATTAAAACTTGTACAATGGGTTAGTTATTTTTTAAGGCGAATTACAAATTTTTAAATATGCAATTTTAATTACTTTGGTGGCTGTTGCAAGAGCAGGTGGCCGAGTGGTTAAGGCGCTGGACTGCTAATTCATTGGGCTCTGCCAGCGTGGGTTCGAATCCTATCCTCGTCGTACTTCTTGCACTGTACCTCGAAAAAATTATCATCAGGGTTTTCAGGTTTTTTTTTATGAGTTAGTGTTACCGAATTTAAGCAAGATTATTGAGATATTTACAGTACTTTTTGCATCACTTAGGTATCTTATATATTAAAAGGTTGTTCAATGCGTTTGTTATTTTTTAAGGCATATTAAAAATTTTCCAATATGCAATTTTAAATTACTTTCGTGCCTGTTGCATGACGAGGTGGCCGAGTGGTTAAGGCGAAGGACTGCTAATCCATTGGGCTCTGCCCGCGTGGGTTCGAATCCCATCCTCGTCGTACTTTTTGCACTGTACCTCGAAAAAATTATCATTAGGGTTTTCTGGCTCTTTTTTATGAGTTAGTGTTACCCGAATTAAGCAACATTATTGAGATATTTTGAGTAATATTTGCATCACCTAAGTAAGTTATATATTAAAAAAGTTGTTCAATGCGATTGTTATTTTTTAAGGCATATTACAAATTTTCAAATATGCAATTTTAAATTACTTTCATGCCTGTTGCATGACGAGGTGGCCGAGTGGTTAAGGCGATGGACTGCTAATCCATTGGGCTCTGCCCGGGTGGGTTCGAATCCCATCCTCGTCGTACTTCTTGCACTGTCCCTCCGAAAATTTATCATCTGGGTTTTTCGGCTGTTTTTTATGAGTTAGTGTTACCGAATTTAAGCAAGATTATTGAGATATTTACAGTACTTTTTGCATCACTTAGGTATCTTATATATTAAAAGGTTGTTCAATGCGTTTGTTATTTTTTAAGGCATATTACAAATTTTCAAATATGCAATTTTAAATTACTTTCGTGCCTGTTGCATGGCGAGGTGGCCGAGTGGTTAAGGCGATGGACTGCTAATCCATTGGGCTCTGCCCGCGTGGGTTCGAATCCCATCCTCGTCGTACTTTTTGCACTGTACCTCGAAAAAATTATCATTAGGGTTTTCTGGCTCTTTTTTATGAGTTAGTGTTACCCGAATTAAGCAACATTATTGAGATATTTTGAGTAATATTTGCATCACTTAAGTAAGTTATATATTAAAACTTGTACAATGGGTTTGTTATTTTTTAAGGCGAATTACAAATTTTTAAATATGCAATTTTAATTACTTTGGTGGCTGTTGCAAGAGCAGGTGGCCGAGTGGTTAAGGCGCTGGACTGCTAATTCATTGGGCTTTGCCAGCGTGGGTTCGAATCCCATCCTCGTCGTACTTCTTGCACTGTACCTCGAAAAAATTATCATCAGGGTTTTCAGGTTTTTTTTATGGGTTAGTGTTACCGAATTTAAGCAAGATTATTGAGATATTTACAGTACTTTTTGCATCACTTAGGTATCTTATATATTAAAAGGTTGTTCAATGCGTTTGTTATTTTTTAAGGCATATTACAAATTTTCAAATATGCAATTTTAAATTACTTTCGTGCCTGTTGCATCACGAGGTGGCCGAGTGGTTAAGGCGATGGACTGCTAATCCATTGGGCTCTGCCCGCGTGGGTTCGAATCCCATCCTCGTCGTACTTTTTGCACTGTACCTCGAAAAAATTATCATTAGGGTTTTCTGGCTCTTTTTTATGAGTTAGTGTTACCCTAATTAAGCAACATTATTGAGATATTTTTAGTAATATTTGCATCACTTAAGTAAGTTATATATTAAAAAAGTTGTTCAATGCGATTGTTATTTTTTAAGGCATATTACAAATTTTCAAATATGCAATTTTAAATTACTTTCGTGCCTGTTGCATGACGAGGTGGCCGAGTGGTTAAGGCGATGGACTGCTAATCCATTGGGCTCTGCCCGCGTGGGTTCGAATCCCATCCTCGTCGTACTTCTTGCACTGTACCTCGAAAAAATTTTCATTAGGGTTTTCTGGCTCTTTTTTATGAGTTAGTGTTACCCGAATTAAGCAACATTATTGAGATATTTTGAGTAATATTTGCATCACCTAAGTAAGTTATATATTAAAAAAGTTGTTCAATGCGATTGTTATTTTTAAGGCATATTACAAATTTTCAAATATGCAATTTTAAATTACTTTCATGCCTGTTGCATGACGAGGTGGCCGAGTGGTTAAGGCGATGGACTGCTAATCCATTGGGCTCTGCCCGGGTGGGTTCGAATCCCATCCTCGTCGTACTTCTTGCACTGTCCCTCCGAAAATTTATCATCTGGGTTTTTCGGCTGTTTTTTATGAGTTAGTGTTACCGAATTTAAGCAAGATTATTGAGATATTTACAGTACTTTTTGCATCACTTAGGTATCTTATATATTAAAAGGTTGTTCAATGCGTTTGTTATTTTTTAAGGCATATTACAAATTTTCAAATATGCAATTTTAAATTACTTTCGTGCCTGTTGCATGGCGAGGTGGCCGAGTGGTTAAGGCGATGGACTGCTAATCCATTGGGCTCTGCCCGCGTGGGTTCGAATCCCATCCTCGTCGTACTTTTTGCACTGTACCTCGAAAAAATTATCATTAGGGTTTTCTGGCTCTTTTTTATGAGTTAGTGTTACCCGAATTAAGCAACATTATTGAGATATTTTGAGTAATATTTGCATCACTTAAGTAAGTTATATATTAAAAAAGTTGTTCAATGCGATTGTTATTTTTTAAGGCATATTACAAATTTTCAAATATGCAATTTTAAATTACTTTCGCGTCTGTTGCATGACGAGGTGGCCGAGTGGTTAAGGCGATGGACTGCTAATCCATTGGGCTCTGCTCGCGTGGGTTCGAATCACATCCTCGTCGAACTTTTTGCACTGTACCTCGAAAAAATTATCATTAGGGTTTTCTGGCTCTTTTTTATGAGTTAGTGTTACCCGAATTAAGCAACATTATTGAGATATTTTGAGTAATATTTGCAACACTTAAGTAAGTTATATATTAAAAAAGTTGTTCAATGCGATTGTTATTTTTTAAGGCATATTACAAATTTTCAAATATGCAATTTTAAATTACTTTCGTGCCTGTTGCATGACGAGGTGGCCGAGTGGTTAAGGCGATGGACTGCTAATCCATTGGGCTCTGCCAGCGTGGGTTCGAATCCCATCCTCGTCGTACTTTTTGCACTGTACCTCGAAAAAATTATCATTAGGGTTTTCTGGCTCTTTTTTATGAGTTAGTGTTACCCGAATTAAGCAACATTATTGAGATATTTTGAGTAATATTTGCAACACTTAAGTAAGTTATATATTAAAAAAGTTGTTCAATGCGATTGTTATTTTTTAAGGCATATTACAAATTTTCAAATATGTAATTTTAAATTACTTTGGTGGCTGTTGCAAGAGCAGGTGGCCGAGTGGTTAAGGCGATGGACTGCTAATCCATTGGGCTCTGCCCGCGAG
Organism: Salticus scenicus; assembly: GCA_963930645.1. Classification (NCBI taxonomy): domain Eukaryota; kingdom Metazoa; phylum Arthropoda; class Arachnida; order Araneae; family Salticidae; genus Salticus; species Salticus scenicus. The sequence continues at coordinate 147,644,835 of OZ005657.1, read as the reverse complement.
GGTTCGAATCCCATCCTCGTCGTACTTCTTGCACTGTACCTCGAAAAAATTATCATCAGGGTTTTCAGGTTTTTTTTTATGAGTTAGTGTTACCGAATTTAAGCAAGATTATTGAGATATTTACAGTACTTTTTGCATCACTTAGGTATCTTATATATTAAAAGGTTGTTCAATGCGTTTGTTATTTTTTAAGGCATATTACAAATTTTCAAATATGCAATTTTAAATTACTTTCGTGCCTGTCGCATGACGAGGTGGCCGACTGGTTAAGGCGATGGACTGCTAATCCATTGGGCTCTGCCCGCGTGGGTTCGAATCCCAACCTCGTCGTACTTCTTGCACTGTCCCTCCGAAAATGTATCATCAGGGTTTTCCGGCTGTTTTTTATGAGTTAGTGTTACCGAATTTAAGCAAGATTATTGAGATATTTACAGTACTTTTTGCATCACTTAGGTATCTTATATATTAAAAGGTTGTTCAATGCGTTTGTTATTTTTTAAGGCATATTACAAATTTTCAAATATGCAATTTTAAATTACTTTCGTGCCTGTTGCATGACGAGGTGGCCGAGTGGTTAAGGCGATGGACTGCTAATCCATTGGGCTCTGCCCGCGTCGGTTCGAATCCCATCCTCGTCGTACTTTTTGCACTGTACCTCGAAAAAATTATCATTAGGGTTTTCTGGCTCTTTTTTATGAGTTAGTGTTACCCGAATTAAGCAACATTATTGAGATGTTTTGAGTAATATTTGCATCACTTAAGTAAGTTATATATTAAAACTTGTACAATGGGTTTGTTATTTTTTAAGGCGAATTACAAATTTTTAAATATGCAATTTTAATTACTTTGGTGGCTGTTGCAAGAGCAGGTGGCCGAGTGGTTAAGGCGCTGGACTGCTAATTCATTGGGCTCTGCCAGCGTGGGTTCGAATCCCATCCTCGTCGTACTTCTTGCACTGTACCTCGAAAAAATTATCATCAGGGTTTTCAGGTTTTTTTTTATGAGTTAGTGTTACCGAATTTAAGCAAGATTATTGAGATATTTACAGTACTTTTTGCATCACTTAGGTATCTTATATATTTACAGTACTTTTTGCATCACTTAGGTATCTTATATATTAAAAGGTTGTTCAATGCGTTTGTTATTTTTTAAGGCATATTACAAATTTTCAAATATGCAATTTTAAATTACTTTCGTGCCTGTTGCATGACGAGGTGGCCGACTGGTTAAGGCGTTGGACTGCTAATCCATTGGGCTCTGCCCGCGTGGGTTCGAATCCCATCCTCGTCGTACTTTTTGCACTGTACCTCGAAAAAATTATCATTAGGGTTTTCTGGCTCTTTTTTATGAGTTAGTGTTACCCGAATTAAGCAACATTATTCAGATATTTTGAGTAATATTTGCATCACCTAAGTAAGTTATATATTAAAAAAGTTGTTCAATGCGATTGATATTTTTTAAGGCATATTACAAATTTTCAAATATGCAATTTTAAATTACTTTCGTACCTGTTGCATGACGAGGTGGCCGAGTGGTTAAGGCGATGGACTGCTAATCCATTGGGCTCTGCTCGCGTGGGTTCGAATCCCATCCTCGTCGTACTTTTTGCACTGTACCTCGAAAAAATTATCAATAGGGTTTTCTGGCTCTTTTTTATGAGTTAGTGTTACCCGAATTAAGCAACATTATTGAGATATTTTGAGTAATATTTGCATCACTTAAGTAAGTTATATATTAAAAAAGTTGTTCAATGCGATTGTTATTTTTAAGGCATATTACAAATTTTCAAATATGCTATTTTAAATTACTTTCGTGCCTGTTGCATGACGAGGTGGCCGAGTGGTTAAGGCGATGGACTGCTAATCCATTGGGCTCTGCCCGCGTGGGTTCGAATCCCATCCTCGTCGTACTTTTTGCACTGTACCTCGAAAAAATTATCATTAGGGTTTTCTGGCTCTTTTTTATGAGTTAGTGTTACCCGAATTAAGCAACATTATTGAGATGTTTTGAGTAATATTTGCATCACTTAAGTAAGTTATATATTAAAACTTGTACAATGGGTTTGTTATTTTTTAAGGCGAATTACAAATTTTTAAATATGCAATTTTAATTACTTTGGTGGCTGTTGCAAGAGCAGGTGGCCGAGTGGTTAAGGCGCTGGACTGCTAATTCATTGGGCTCTGCCAGCGTGGGTTCGAATCCCATCCTCGTCGTACTTCTTGCACTGTACCTCGAAAAAATTATCATCAGGGTTTTCAGGTTTTTTTTTATGAGTTAGTGTTACCGAATTTAAGCAAGATTATTGAGATATTTACAGTACTTTTTGCATCACTTAGGTATCTTATATATTTACAGTACTTTTTGCATCACTTAGGTATCTTATATATTAAAAGGTTGTTCAATGCGTTTGTTATTTTTTAAGGCATATTACAAATTTTCAAATATGCAATTTTAAATTACTTTCGTGCCTGTTGCATGACGAGGTGGCCGACTGGTTAAGGCGTTGGACTGCTAATCCATTGGGCTCTGCCCGCGTGGGTTCGAATCCCATCCTCGTCGTACTTTTTGCACTGTACCTCGAAAAAATTATCATTAGGGTTTTCTGGCTCTTTTTTATGAGTTAGTGTTACCCGAATTAAGCAACATTATTCAGATATTTTGAGTAATATTTGCATCACCTAAGTAAGTTATATATTAAAAAAGTTGTTCAATGCGATTGATATTTTTTAAGGCATATTACAAATTTTCAAATATGCAATTTTAAATTACTTTCGTACCTGTTGCATGACGAGGTGGCCGAGTGGTTAAGGCGATGGACTGCTAATCCATTGGGCTCTGCTCGCGTGGGTTCGAATCCCATCCTCGTCGTACTTTTTGCACTGTACCTCGAAAAAATTATCAATAGGGTTTTCTGGCTCTTTTTTATGAGTTAGTGTTACCCGAATTAAGCAACATTATTGAGATATTTTGAGTAATATTTGCATCACTTAAGTAAGTTATATATTAAAAAAGTTGTTCAATGCGATTGTTATTTTTAAGGCATATTACAAATTTTCAAATATGCAATTTTAAATTACTTTCGTGCCTGTTGCATGACGAGGTGGCCGAGTGGTTAAGGCGATGGACTGCTAATCCATTGGGCTCTGCCCGCGTGGGTTCGAATCCCATCCTCGTCGTACTTATTGCACTGTACCTCGAAAAAATTATCATTAGGGTTTTCTGGCTCTTTTTTATGAGTTAGTGTTACCCGAATTAAGCAACATTATTGAGATATTTTGAGTAATATTTGCATCACTTAAGTAAGTTATATATTAAAAAAGTTGTTCAATGCGATTGTTATTTTTTAAGGCATATTACAAATTTTCAAATATGCAATTTTAAATTACTTTCGTGCTTGTTGCATGACGAGGTGGCCGAGTGGTTAAGGCGATGGACTGCTAATCCATTGGGCTCTGCCCGCGTGGGTTTGAATCTCATCCTCGTCGTACTTTTTGCACTGTACCTCGAAAAAATTATCATTAGGGTTTTCTGGCTCTTTTTTATCAGTTAGTGTTACCCGAATTAAGCAACATTATTGAGATATTTTGAGTAATATTTGCATCACTTAAGTAAGTTATATATTAAAACTTGTACAATGGGTTTGTTATTTTTTAAGGCGAATTACATATTTTTAAATATGCAATTTTAATTACTTTGGTGGCTGTTGCAAGAGCAGGTGGCCAAGTGGTTAAGGCGATGGACTGCTAATCCTTTGGGCTCTGCACGCGTGGGTTCGAATCCCATCCTCGTCGTACTTCTTGCACTGTACCTCGAAAAAATTATTATCAGGGTTTTCAGGGTTTTTTTTTTATGAGTTAGTGTTACCGAATTTAAGCAAGATTATTGAGACATTTACAGTAATTTTTGCATCACTTAGGTATCTTATATATTAAAAGGTTGTTCAATGCGTTTGTTATTTTTTAAGGCATATTACAAATTTTCAAATATGCAATTTTAAGTTACTTTCGTGCTTGTTGCATAACGAGGTGGCCGAGTGGTTCAGGCGATGGACTGCTAATCCATTGGGCTCTGCCAGCGTGGTTTCGAATCCCATCCTCGTCGTACTTTTTGCACTGTACCTCGAAAAACTTATCATTAGGGTTTTCTGGCTCTCTTTTATGAGTTAGTGTTACCCGAATTAAGCAACATTATTGAGATATTTTGAGTAATATTTGCATCACTTAAGTAAGTTATATATTAAAAAAGTTGTTCAATGCGACTGTTATTTTTTAAGGCATATTACAAATTTTCAAATATGCAATTTTAAATTACTCGTGCCTGTTGCATGACGAGGTGGCCGAGTGGTTAAGGCGATGGACTGCTAATCCATTGGGCTCTGCCCGCGTGGGTTCGAATCCCATCCTCGTCGTACTTTTTGCACTGTACCTCGAAAAAATTATCATTACGGTTTTCTGGCTCTTTTTTATGAGTTAGTGTTACCCGAATTAAGCAACATTATTCAGATATTTTGAGTAATATTTGCATCACTTAAGTAAGTTATATATTAAAAAAGTTGTTCAATGCGATTGATATTTTTTAAGGCATATTACAAATTTTCAAATATGCAATTTTAAATTACTTTCGAGCCTGTTGGATGACGAGGTGGCCGAGTGGTTAAGGCGATGGACTGCTAATCCATTGGGCTCCGCTCGCGTGGGTTCGAATCCCATCCTCGTCGTACTTCTTGCACTGTCCCTCCGAAAATTTATCATCAGGGTTTTCCGGCTGTTTTTTATGAGTTAGTGTTACCGAATTTAAGCAAGATTATTGAGATATTTACAGTACTTTTTGCATCACTTAGGTACCTTATATATTAAAAGGTTGTTCAATGCGTTTGTTATTTTTTAAGGCATATTACAAATTTTCAAATATGCAATTTTAATTACTTTGGTGGCTGTTGCAAGAGGAGGTGGCCGAGTGGTTAAGGCGATGGACTGCTAATCCATTGCGCTCTGCCCGCGTGGATACGAATCCCAACCTCGTCGTACTTCTTGCACTGTACCTCGAAAAAATTATCATCAGGGTTTTCAGGGTTTTTTTTATGAGTTAGTGTTACCGAATTTAAGCAAGATTATTGAGACATTTACAGAAATTTTTGCATCACTTAGGTAAGTTATATATTAAAATTTTGTTCAATGCGTTTGTTATTTTTTAAGGCGCATTACAAATTTTCAAATATGCAATTTTAAATTACTTTCGTGCCTGTTGCATGACGAGGTGGCCGAGTGGTTAAGGCGATGGACTGCTAATCCATTGGGCTCTGCCCGCGTGCGTTCGAATCCCATCCTCGTCGTACTTTTTGCACTGTACCTCGAAAAAATTATCATTAGGGTTTTCTGGCTCTTTTTTATGAGTTAGTGTTACCCGAATTAAGCAACATTATTGAGATATTTTGAGTAATATTTGCATCACTTAAGTAAGTTATATATTAAAACTTGTACAATGGGTTTGTTATTTTTTAAGGCGAATTACATATTTTTAAATATGCAATTTTAATTACTTTGGTGGCTGTTGCAAGAGCAGGTGGCCAAGTGGTTAAGGCGATGGACTGCTAATCCTTTGGGCTCTGCACGCGTGGGTTCGAATCCCATCCTCGTCGTACTTCTTGCACTGTACCTCGAAAAAATTATTATCAGGGTTTTCAGGGTTTTTTTTTTATGAGTTAGTGTTACCGAATTTAAGCAAGATTATTGAGACATTTACAGTAATTTTTGCATCACTTAGGTATCTTATATATTAAAAGGTTGTTCAATGCGTTTGTTATTTTTTAAGGCATATTACAAATTTTCAAATATGCAATTTTAAGTTACTTTCGTGCTTGTTGCATAACGAGGTGGCCGAGTGGTTCAGGCGATGGACTGCTAATCCATTGGGCTCTGCCAGCGTGGTTTCGAATCCCATCCTCGTCGTACTTTTTGCACTGTACCTCGAAAAAATTATCATTAGGGTTTTCTGGCTCTTTTTTATGAGTTAGTGTTACCCGAATTAAGCAACATTATTCAGATATTTTGAGTAATATTTGCATCACTTAAGTAAGTTATATATTAAAAAAGTTGTTCAATGCGATTGATATTTTTTAAGGCATATTACAAAATTTCAAATATGCAATTTTAAATTACTTTCGTGCCTGTTGGATGACGAGGTGGCCGAGTGGTTAAGGCGATGGACTGCTAATCCATTGGGCTCCGCTCGCGTGGGTTCGAATCCCATCCTCGTCGTACTTCTTGCACTGTCCCTCCGAAAATTTATCATCAGGGTTTTCCGGCTGTTTTTTATGAGTTAGTGTTACCGAATTTAAGCAAGATTATTGAGATATTTACAGTACTTTTTGCATCACTTAGGTACCTTATATATTAAAAGGTTGTTCAATGCGTTTGTTATTTTTTAAGGCATATTACAAATTTTCAAATATGCAATTTTAATTACTTTGGTGGCTGTTGCAAGAGGAGGTGGCCGAGTGGTTAAGGCGATGGACTGCTAATCCATTGCGCTCTGCCCGCGTGGATACGAATCCCAACCTCGTCGTACTTCTTGCACTGTACCTCGAAAAAATTATCATCAGGGTTTTCAGGGTTTTTTTTATGAGTTAGTGTTACCGAATTTAAGCAAGATTATTGAGACATTTACAGAAATTTTTGCATCACTTAGGTAAGTTATATATTAAAATTTTGTTCAATGCGTTTGTTATTTTTTAAGGCGCATTACAAATTTTCAAATATGCAATTTTAAATTACTTTCGTGCCTGTTGCATGACGAGGTGGCCGAGTGGTTAAGGCGATGGACTGCTAATCCATTGGGCTCTGCCCGCGTGCGTTCGAATCCCATCCTCGTCGTACTTTTTGCACTGTACCTCGAAAAAATTATCATTAGGGTTTTCTGGCTCTTTTTTATGAGTTAGTGTTACCCGAATTAAGCAACATTATTGAGATATTTTGAGTAATATTTGCATCACTTAAGTAAGTTATATATTAAAACTTGTACAATGGGTTTGTTATTTTTTAAGGCGAATTACATATTTTTAAATATGCAATTTTAATTACTTTGGTGGCTGTTGCAAGAGCAGGTGGCCAAGTGGTTAAGGCGATGGACTGCTAATCCTTTGGGCTCTGCACGCGTGGGTTCGAATCCCATCCTCGTCGTACTTCTTGCACTGTACCTCGAAAAAATTATTATCAGGGTTTTCAGGGTTTTTTTTTTATGAGTTAGTGTTACCGAATTTAAGCAAGATTATTGAGACATTTACAGTAATTTTTGCATCACTTAGGTATCTTATATATTAAAAGGTTGTTCAATGCGTTTGTTATTTTTTAAGGCATATTACAAATTTTCAAATATGCAATTTTAAGTTACTTTCGTGCTTGTTGCATAACGAGGTGGCCGAGTGGTTCAGGCGATGGACTGCTAATCCATTGGGCTCTGCCAGCGTGGTTTCGAATCCCATCCTCGTCGTACTTTTTGCACTGTACCTCGAAAAAATTATCATTAGGGTTTTCTGGCTCTTTTTTATGAGTTAGTGTTACCCGAATTAAGCAACATTATTCAGATATTTTGAGTAATATTTGCATCACTTAAGTAAGTTATATATTAAAAAAGTTGTTCAATGCGATTGATATTTTTTAAGGCATATTACAAAATTTCAAATATGCAATTTTAAATTACTTTCGTGCCTGTTGGATGACGAGGTGGCCGAGTGGTTAAGGCGATGGACTGCTAATCCATTGGGCTCCGCTCGCGTGGGTTCGAATCCCATCCTCGTCGTACTTCTTGCACTGTCCCTCCGAAAATTTATCATCAGGGTTTTCCGGCTGTTTTTTATGAGTTAGTGTTACCGAATTTAAGCAAGATTATTGAGATATTTACAGTACTTTTTGCATCACTTAGGTACCTTATATATTAAAAGGTTGTTCAATGCGTTTGTTATTTTTTAAGGCATATTACAAATTTTCAAATATGCAATTTTAATTACTTTGGTGGCTGTTGCAAGAGGAGGTGGCCGAGTGGTTAAGGCGATGGACTGCTAATCCATTGCGCTCTGCCCGCGTGGATTCGAATCCCAACCTCGTCGTACTTCTTGCACTGTACCTCGAAAAAATTATCATCAGGGTTTTCAGGGTTTTTTTTATGTGTTAGTGTTACCGAATTTAAGCAAGATTATTGAGACATTTACAGTAATTTTTGCATCACTTAGGTAAGTTATATATTAAAATTTTGTTCAATGCGTTTGTTATTTTTTAAGGCGCATTACAAATTTTCAAATATGCAATTTTAAATTACTTTCGTGCCTGTTGCATGACGAGGTGGCCGAGTGGTTAAGGCGATGGACTGCTAATCCATTGGGCTCTGCCCGCGTGCGTTCGAATCCCATCCTCGTCGTACTTTTTGCACTGTACCTCGAAAAAATTATCATTAGGGTTTTCTGGCTCTTTTTTATGAGTTAGTGTTACCCGAATTAAGCAACATTATTGAGATATTTTGAGTAATATTTGCATCACCTAAGTAAGTTATATATTAAAAAAGTTGTTCAATGCGATTGATATTTTTTAAGGCATATTACAAATTTTCAAATATGCAATTTTAAAGTACTTTCGTGCCTGTTGCATGACGAGGTGGTCGAGTGGTTAAGGCGATGGACTGCTAATCCATTGGGCTCCGCTCGCGTGGGTTCGAATCCCATCCTCGTCGTACTTTTTGCACTGTACCTCGAAAAAATTATCATTAGGGTTTTCTGGCTCTTTTTTATGACTTAGTGTTACCCGAATTAAGCAACATTATTGAGATATTTTGAGTAATATTTGCATCACTTAAGTAAGTTATATATTAAAAAAGTTGTTAAATGCGATTGTTATTTTTTAAGGCATATTACAAATTTTCAAATATGCAATTTTAAATTACTTTCGTACCTGTTGCATGGCGAGGTGGCCGAGTGGTTAAGGCGATGGACTGCTAATCCATTGGGCTCTGCCCGCGTGGGTTCGAATCCCATCCTCGTCGTACTTTTTGCACTGTACCTCGAAAAAATTATCATTAGGGTTTTCTGGCTCTTTTTTATGAGTTAGTGTTACCCGAATTAAGCAACATTATTGAGATATTTTGAGTAATATTTGCATCACTTAAGTAAGTTATATATTAAAACTTGTACAATGGGTTTGTTATTTTTTAAGGCGAATTACAAATTTTTAAATATGCAATTTTAATTACTTTGGTGGCTGTTGCAAGAGCAGGTGGCCGAGTGGTTAAGGCGCTGGACTGCTAATTCATTGGGCTTTGCCAGCGTGGGTTCGAATCCCATCCTCGTCGTACTTCTTGCTCTGTACCTCGAAAAAATTATCATCAGGGTTTTCAGGTTTTTTTTATGGGTTAGTGTTACCGAATTTAAGCAAGATTATTGAGATATTTACAGTACTTTTTGCATCACTTAGGTATCTTATATATTAAAAGGTTGTTCAATGCGTTTGTTATTTTTTAAGGCATATTACAAATTTTCAAATATGCAATTTTAAATTACTTTCGTGCCTGTTGCATCACGAGGTGGCCGAGTGGTTAAGGCGATGGACTGCTAATCCATTGGGCTCTGCCCGCGTGGGTTCGAATCCCATCCTCGTCGTACTTTTTGCACTGTACCTCGAAAAAATTATCATTAGGGTTTTCTGGCTCTTTTTTATGAGTTAGTGTTACCCTAATTAAGCAACATTATTGAGATATTTTTAGTAATATTTGCATCACTTAAGTAAGTTATATATTAAAAAAGTTGTTCAATGCGATTGTTATTTTTTAAGGCATATTACAAATTTTCAAATATGCAATTTTAAATTACTTTCGTGCCTGTTGCATGACGAGGTGGCCGAGTGGTTAAGGCGATGGACTGCTAATCCATTGGGCTCTGCCCGCGTGGGTTCGAATCCCATCCTCGTCGTACTTCTTGCACTGTACCTCGAAAAAATTTTCATTAGGGTTTTCTGGCTCTTTTTTATGAGTTAGTGTTACCCGAATTAAGCAACATTATTGAGATATTTTGAGTAATATTTGCATCACCTAAGTAAGTTATATATTAAAAAAGTTGTTCAATGCGATTGTTATTTTTAAGGCATATTACAAATTTTCAAATATGCAATTTTAAATTACTTTCATGCCTGTTGCATGACGAGGTGGCCGAGTGGTTAAGGCGATGGACTGCTAATCCATTGGGCTCTGCCCGGGTGGGTTCGAATCCCATCCTCGTCGTACTTCTTGCACTGTCCCTCCGAAAATTTATCATCTGGGTTTTTCGGCTGTTTTTTATGAGTTAGTGTTACCGAATTTAAGCAAGATTATTGAGATATTTACAGTACTTTTTGCATCACTTAGGTATCTTATATATTAAAAGGTTGTTCAATGCGTTTGTTATTTTTTAAGGCATATTACAAATTTTCAAATATGCAATTTTAAATTACTTTCGTGCCTGTTGCATGGCGAGGTGGCCGAGTGGTTAAGGCGATGGACTGCTAATCCATTGGGCTCTGCCCGCGTGGGTTCGAATCCCATCCTCGTCGTACTTTTTGCACTGTACCTCGAAAAAATTATCATTAGGGTTTTCTGGCTCTTTTTTATGAGTTAGTGTTACCCGAATTAAGCAACATTATTGAGATATTTTGAGTAATATTTGCATCACTTAAGTAAGTTATATATTAAAAAAGTTGTTCAATGCGATTGTTATTTTTTAAGGCATATTACAAATTTTCAAATATGCAATTTTAAATTACTTTCGCGTCTGTTGCATGACGAGGTGGCCGAGTGGTTAAGGCGATGGACTGCTAATCCATTGGGCTCTGCTCGCGTGGGTTCGAATCACATCCTCGTCGAACTTTTTGCACTGTACCTCGAAAAAATTATCATTAGGGTTTTCTGGCTCTTTTTTATGAGTTAGTGTTACCCGAATTAAGCAACATTATTGAGATATTTTGAGTAATATTTGCAACACTTAAGTAAGTTATATATTAAAAAAGTTGTTCAATGCGATTGTTATTTTTTAAGGCATATTACAAATTTTCAAATATGCAATTTTAAATTACTTTCGTGCCTGTTGCATGACGAGGTGGCCGAGTGGTTAAGGCGATGGACTGCTAATCCATTGGGTTCTGCCCGCGTGGGTTCGAATCCCATCCTCGTCGTACTTTTTGCACTGTACCTCGAAAAAATTATCATTAGGGTTTTCTGGCTCTTTTTTATGAGTTAGTGTTACCCGAATTAAGCAACATTATTGAGATATTTTGAGTAATATTTGCAACACTTAAGTAAGTTATATATTAAAAAAGTTGTTCAATGCGATTGTTATTTTTTAAGGCATATTACAAATTTTCAAATATGCAATTTTAAATTACTTTCGTGCCTGTTGCATGACGAGGTGGCCGAGTGGTTAAGGCGATGGACTGCTAATCCATTGGGCTCTGCCAGCGTGGGTTCGAATCCCATCCTCGTCGTACTTTTTGCACTGTACCTCGAAAAAATTATCATTAGGGTTTTCTGGCTCTTTTTTATGAGTTAGTGTTACCCGAATTAAGCAACATTATTGAGATATTTTGAGTAATATTTGCAACACTTAAGTAAGTTATATATTAAAAAAGTTGTTCAATGCGATTGTTATTTTTTAAGGCATATTACAAATTTTCAAATATGTAATTTTAAATTACTTTGGTGGCTGTTGCAAGAGCAGGTGGCCGAGTGGTTAAGGCGATGGACTGCTAATCCATTGGGCTCTGCCCGCGAGGGTTCGAATCCCATCCTCGTCGTACTTCTTGCACTGTACCTCGAAAAAATTATCATCAGGGTTTTCAGGTTTTTTTTTATGAGTTAGTGTTACCGAATTTAAGCAAGATTATTGAGATATTTACAGTACTTTTTGCATCACTTAGGTATCTTATATATTAAAAGGTTGTTCAATGCGTTTGTTATTTTTTAAGGCATATTACAAATTTTCAAATATGCAATTTTAAATTACTTTCGTGCCTGTCGCATGACGAGGTGGCCGACTGGTTAAGGCGATGGACTGCTAATCCATTGGGCTCTGCCCGCGTGGGTTCGAATCCCAACCTCGTCGTACTTCTTGCACTGTCCCTCCGAAAATGTATCATCAGGGTTTTCCGGCTGTTTTTTATGAGTTAGTGTTACCGAATTTAAGCAAGATTATTGAGATATTTACAGTACTTTTTGCATCACTTAGGTATCTTATATATTAAAAGGTTGTTCAATGCGTTTGTTATTTTTTAAGGCATATTACAAATTTTCAAATATGCAATTTTAAATTACTTTCGTGCCTGTTGCATGACGAGGTGGCCGAGTGGTTAAGGCGATGGACTGCTAATCCATTGGGCTCTGCCCGCGTCGGTTCGAATCCCATCCTCGTCGTACTTTTTGCACTGTACCTCGAAAAAATTATCATTAGGGTTTTCTGGCTCTTTTTTATGAGTTAGTGTTACCCGAATTAAGCAACATTATTGAGATGTTTTGAGTAATATTTGCATCACTTAAGTAAGTTATATATTAAAACTTGTACAATGGGTTTGTTATTTTTTAAGGCGAATTACAAATTTTTAAATATGCAATTTTAATTACTTTGGTGGCTGTTGCAAGAGCAGGTGGCCGAGTGCTTAAGGCGCTGGACTGCTAATTCATTGGGCTCTGCCAGCGTGGGTTCGAATCCCATCCTCGTCGTACTTCTTGCACTGTACCTCGAAAAAATTATCATCAGGGGTTTCAGGTTTTTTTTTATGAGTTAGTGTTACCGAATTTAAGCAAGATTATTGAGATATTTACAGTACTTTTTGCATCACTTAGGTATCTTATATATTTACAGTACTTTTTGCATCACTTAGGTATCTTATATATTAAAAGGTTGTTCAATGCGTTTGTTATTTTTTAAGGCATATTACAAATTTTCAAATATGCAATTTTAAATTACTTTCGTGCCTGTTGCATGACGAGGTGGCCGACTGGTTAAGGCGTTGGACTGCTAATCCATTGGGCTCTGCCCGCGTGGGTTCGAATCCCATCCTCGTCGTACTTTTTGCACTGTACCTCGAAAAAATTATCATTAGGGTTTTCTGGCTCTTTTTTATGAGTTAGTGTTACCCGAATTAAGCAACATTATTCAGATATTTTGAGTAATATTTGCATCACCTAAGTAAGTTATATATTAAAAAAGTTGTTCAATGCGATTGATATTTTTTAAGGCATATTACAAATTTTCAAATATGCAATTTTAAATTACTTTCGTACCTGTTGCATGACGAGGTGGCCGAGTGGTTAAGGCGATGGACTGCTAATCCATTGGGCTCTGCTCGCGTGGGTTCGAATCCCATCCTCGTCGTACTTTTTGCACTGTACCTCGAAAAAATTATCAATAGGGTTTTCTGGCTCTTTTTTATGAGTTAGTGTTACCCGAATTAAGCAACATTATTGAGATATTTTGAGTAATATTTGCATCACTTAAGTAAGTTATATATTAAAAAAGTTGTTCAATGCGATTGTTATTTTTAAGGCATATTACAAATTTTCAAATATGCAATTTTAAATTACTTTCGTGCCTGTTGCATGACGAGGTGGCCGAGTGGTTAAGGCGATGGACTGCTAATCCATTGGGCTCTGCCCGCGTGGGTTCGAATCCCATCCTCGTCGTACTTTTTGCACTGTACCTCGAAAAAATTATCATTAGGGTTTTCTGGCTCTTTTTTATGAGTTAGTGTTACCCGAATTAAGCAACATTATTGAGATGTTTTGAGTAATATTTGCATCACTTAAGTAAGTTATATATTAAAACTTGTACAATGGGTTTGTTATTTTTTAAGGCGAATTACAAATTTTTAAATATGCAATTTTAATTACTTTGGTGGCTGTTGCAAGAGCAGGTGGCCGAGTGGTTAAGGCGCTGGACTGCTAATTCATTGGGCTCTGCCAGCGTGGGTTCGAATCCCATCCTCGTCGTACTTCTTGCACTGTACCTCGAAAAAATTATCATCAGGGTTTTCAGGTTTTTTTTTATGAGTTAGTGTTACCGAATTTAAGCAAGATTATTGAGATATTTACAGTACTTTTTGCATCACTTAGGTATCTTATATATTTACAGTACTTTTTGCATCACTTAGGTATCTTATATATTAAAAGGTTGTTCAATGCGTTTGTTATTTTTTAAGGCATATTACAAATTTTCAAATATGCAATTTTAAATTACTTTCGTGCCTGTTGCATGACGAGGTGGCCGACTGGTTAAGGCGTTGGACTGCTAATCCATTGGGCTCTGCCCGCGTGGGTTCGAATCCCATCCTCGTCGTACTTTTTGCACTGTACCTCGAAAAAATTATCATTAGGGTTTTCTGGCTCTTTTTTATGAGTTAGTGTTACCCGAATTAAGCAACATTATTCAGATATTTTGAGTAATATTTGCATCACCTAAGTAAGTTATATATTAAAAAAGTTGTTCAATGCGATTGATATTTTTTAAGGCATATTACAAATTTTCAAATATGCAATTTTAAATTACTTTCGTACCTGTTGCATGACGAGGTGGCCGAGTGGTTAAGGCGATGGACTGCTAATCCATTGGGCTCTGCTCGCGTGGGTTCGAATCCCATCCTCGTCGTACTTTTTGCACTGTACCTCGAAAAAATTATCAATAGGGTTTTCTGGCTCTTTTTTATGAGTTAGTGTTACCCGAATTAAGCAACATTATTGAGATATTTTGAGTAATATTTGCATCACTTAAGTAAGTTATATATTAAAAAAGTTGTTCAATGCGATTGTTATTTTTAAGGCATATTACAAATTTTCCTGTTGCATGACGAGGTGGCCGAGTGGTTAAGGCGATGGACTGCTAATCCATTGGGCTCTGCCCGCGTGGGTTCGAATCCCATCCTCGTCGTACTTATTGCACTGTACCTCGAAAAAATTATCATTAGGGTTTTCTGGCTCTTTTTTATGAGTTAGTGTTACCCGAATTAAGCAACATTATTGAGATATTTTGAGTAATATTTGCATCACTTAAGTAAGTTATATATTAAAAAAGTTGTTCAATGCGATTGTTATTTTTTAAGGCATATTACAAATTTTCAAATATGCAATTTTAAATTACTTTCGTGCTTGTTGCATGACGAGGTGGCCGAGTGGTTAAGGCGATGGACTGCTAATCCATTGGGCTCTGCCCGCGTGGGTTTGAATCTCATCCTCGTCGTACTTTTTGCACTGTACCTCGAAAAAATTATCATTAGGGTTTTCTGGCTCTTTTTTATCAGTTAGTGTTACCCGAATTAAGCAACATTATTGAGATATTTTGAGTAATATTTGCATCACTTAAGTAAGTTATATATTAAAACTTGTACAATGGGTTTGTTATTTTTTAAGGCGAATTACATATTTTTAAATATGCAATTTTAATTACTTTGGTGGCTGTTGCAAGAGCAGGTGGCCAAGTGGTTAAGGCGATGGACTGCTAATCCTTTGGGCTCTGCACGCGTGGGTTCGAATCCCATCCTCGTCGTACTTCTTGCACTGTACCTCGAAAAAATTATTATCAGGGTTTTCAGGGTTTTTTTTTTATGAGTTAGTGTTACCGAATTTAAGCAAGATTATTGAGACATTTACAGTAATTTTTGCATCACTTAGGTATCTTATATATTAAAAGGTTGTTCAATGCGTTTGTTATTTTTTAAGGCATATTACAAATTTTCAAATATGCAATTTTAAGTTACTTTCGTGCTTGTTGCATAACGAGGTGGCCGAGTGGTTCAGGCGATGGACTGCTAATCCATTGGGCTCTGCCAGCGTGGTTTCGAATCCCATCCTCGTCGTACTTTTTGCACTGTACCTCGAAAAACTTATCATTAGGGTTTTCTGGCTCTCTTTTATGAGTTAGTGTTACCCGAATTAAGCAACATTATTGAGATATTTTGAGTAATATTTGCATCACTTAAGTAAGTTATATATTAAAAAAGTTGTTCAATGCGACTGTTATTTTTTAAGGCATATTACAAATTTTCAAATATGCAATTTTAAATTACTCGTGCCTGTTGCATGACGAGGTGGCCGAGTGGTTAAGGCGATGGACTGCTAATCCATTGGGCTCTGCCCGCGTGGGTTCGAATCCCATCCTCGTCGTACTTTTTGCACTGTACCTCGAAAAAATTATCATTAGGGTTTTCTGGCTCTTTTTTATGAGTTAGTGTTACCCGAATTAAGCAACATTATTCAGATATTTTGAGTAATATTTGCATCACTTAAGTAAGTTATATATTAAAAAAGTTGTTCAATGCGATTGATATTTTTTAAGGCATATTACAAATTTTCAAATATGCAATTTTAAATTACTTTCGAGCCTGTTGGATGACGAGGTGGCCGAGTGGTTAAGGCGATGGACTGCTAATCCATTGGGCTCCGCTCGCGTGGGTTCGAATCCCATCCTCGTCGTACTTCTTGCACTGTCCCTCCGAAAATTTATCATCAGGGTTTTCCGGCTGTTTTTTATGAGTTAGTGTTACCGAATTTAAGCAAGATTATTGAGATATTTACAGTACTTTTTGCATCACTTAGGTACCTTATATATTAAAAGGTTGTTCAATGCGTTTGTTATTTTTTAAGGCATATTACAAATTTTCAAATATGCAATTTTAATTACTTTGGTGGCTGTTGCAAGAGGAGGTGGCCGAGTGGTTAAGGCGATGGACTGCTAATCCATTGCGCTCTGCCCGCGTGGATACGAATCCCAACCTCGTCGTACTTCTTGCACTGTACCTCGAAAAAATTATCATCAGGGTTTTCAGGGTTTTTTTTATGAGTTAGTGTTACCGAATTTAAGCAAGATTATTGAGACATTTACAGAAATTTTTGCATCACTTAGGTAAGTTATATATTAAAATTTTGTTCAATGCGTTTGTTATTTTTTAAGGCGCATTACAAATTTTCAAATATGCAATTTTAAATTACTTTCGTGCCTGTTGCATGACGAGGTGGCCGAGTGGTTAAGGCGATGGACTGCTAATCCATTGGGCTCTGCCCGCGTGCATTCGAATCCCATCCTCGTCGTACTTTTTGCACTGTACCTCGAAAAAATTATCATTAGGGTTTTCTGGCTCTTTTTTATGAGTTAGTGTTACCCGAATTAAGCAACATTATTGAGATATTTTGAGTAATATTTGCATCACTTAAGTAAGTTATATATTAAAACTTGTACAATGGGTTTGTTATTTTTTAAGGCGAATTACATATTTTTAAATATGCAATTTTAATTACTTTGGTGGCTGTTGCAAGAGCAGGTGGCCAAGTGGTTAAGGCGATGGACTGCTAATCCTTTGGGCTCTGCACGCGTGGGTTCGAATCCCATCCTCGTCGTACTTCTTGCACTGTACCTCGAAAAAATTATTATCAGGGTTTTCAGGGTTTTTTTTTTATGAGTTAGTGTTACCGAATTTAAGCAAGATTATTGAGACATTTACAGTAATTTTTGCATCACTTAGGTATCTTATATATTAAAAGGTTGTTCAATGCGTTTGTTATTTTTTAAGGCATATTACAAATTTTCAAATATGCAATTTTAAGTTACTTTCGTGCTTGTTGCATAACGAGGTGGCCGAGTGGTTCAGGCGATGGACTGCTAATCCATTGGGCTCTGCCAGCGTGGTTTCGAATCCCATCCTCGTCGTACTTTTTGCACTGTACCTCGAAAAAATTATCATTAGGGTTTTCTGGCTCTTTTTTATGAGTTAGTGTTACCCGAATTAAGCAACATTATTGAGATATTTTGAGTAATATTTGCATCAC
Source organism: Salticus scenicus (assembly GCA_963930645.1). Classification (NCBI taxonomy): domain Eukaryota; kingdom Metazoa; phylum Arthropoda; class Arachnida; order Araneae; family Salticidae; genus Salticus; species Salticus scenicus. Next base: position 147,627,015 of record OZ005657.1, on the reverse strand, counting down.
TTAAGTAAGTTATATATTAAAAAAGTTGTTCAATGCGATTGTTATTTTTTAAGGCATATTACAAATTTTCAAATATGCAATTTTAAATTACTCGTGCCTGTTGCATGACGAGGTGGCCGAGTGGTTAAGGCGATGGACTGCTAATCCATTGGGCTCTGCCCGCGTGGGTTCGAATCCCATCCTCGTCGTACTTTTTGCACTGTACCTCGAAAAAATTATCATTAGGGTTTTCTGGCTCTTTTTTATGAGTTAGTGTTACCCGAATTAAGCAACATTATTCAGATATTTTGAGTAATATTTGCATCACTTAAGTAAGTTATATATTAAAAAAGTTGTTCAATGCGATTGATATTTTTTAAGGCATATTACAAAATTTCAAATATGCAATTTTAAATTACTTTCGTGCCTGTTGGATGACGAGGTGGCCGAGTGGTTAAGGCGATGGACTGCTAATCCATTGGGCTCCGCTCGCGTGGGTTCGAATCCCATCCTCGTCGTACTTCTTGCACTGTCCCTCCGAAAATTTATCATCAGGGTTTTCCGGCTGTTTTTTATGAGTTAGTGTTACCGAATTTAAGCAAGATTATTGAGATATTTACAGTACTTTTTGCATCACTTAGGTACCTTATATATTAAAAGGTTGTTCAATGCGTTTGTTATTTTTTAAGGCATATTACAAATTTTCAAATATGCAATTTTAATTACTTTGGTGGCTGTTGCAAGAGGAGGTGGCCGAGTGGTTAAGGCGATGGACTGCTAATCCATTGCGCTCTGCCCGCGTGGATTCGAATCCCAACCTCGTCGTACTTCTTGCACTGTACCTCGAAAAAATTATCATCAGGGTTTTCAGGGTTTTTTTTATGAGTTAGTGTTACCGAATTTAAGCAAGATTATTGAGACATTTACAGTAATTTTTGCATCACTTAGGTAAGTTATATATTAAAATTTTGTTCAATGCGTTTGTTATTTTTTAAGGCGCATTACAAATTTTCAAATATGCAATTTTAAATTACTTTCGTGCCTGTTGCATGACGAGGTGGCCGAGTGGTTAAGGCGATGGACTGCTAATCCATTGGGCTCTGCCCGCGTGCGTTCGAATCCCATCCTCGTCGTACTTTTTGCACTGTACCTCGAAAAAATTATCATTAGGGTTTTCTGGCTCTTTTTTATGAGTTAGTGTTACCCGAATTAAGCAACATTATTGAGATATTTTGAGTAATATTTGCATCACCTAAGTAAGTTATATATTAAAAAAGTTGTTCAATGCGATTGATATTTTTTAAGGCATATTACAAATTTTCAAATATGCAATTTTAAAGTACTTTCGTGCCTGTTGCATGACGAGGTGGTCGAGTGGTTAAGGCGATGGACTGCTAATCCATTGGGCTCCGCTCGCGTGGGTTCGAATCCCATCCTCGTCGTACTTTTTGCACTGTACCTCGAAAAAATTATCATTAGGGTTTTCTGGCTCTTTTTTATGACTTAGTGTTACCCGAATTAAGCAACATTATTGAGATATTTTGAGTAATATTTGCATCACTTAAGTAAGTTATATATTAAAAAAGTTGTTAAATGCGATTGTTATTTTTTAAGGCATATTACAAATTTTCAAATATGCAATTTTAAATTACTTTCGTGCCTGTTGCATGACGAGGTGGCCGAGTGGTTAAGGCGATGGACTGCTAATCCATTGGGCTCTGCCCGCGTGGGTTCGAATCCCATCCTCGTCGTACTTTTTGCACTGTACCTCGAAAAAATTATCATTAGGGTTTTCTGGCTCTTTTTTATGAGTTAGTGTTACCCGAATTAAGCAACATTATTGAGATATTTTGAGTAATATTTGCATCACTTAAGTAAGTTATATATTAAAACTTGTACAATGGGTTTGTTATTTTTTAAGGCGAATTACAAATTTTTAAATATGCAATTTTAATTACTTTGGTGGCTGTTGCAAGAGCAGGTGGCCGAGTGGTTAAGGCGATGGACTGCTAATCCATTGGGCTCTGCCCGCGTGGGTTCGAATGCTATCCTCGTCGTACTTCTTCCACTGTACCTCGAAAAAATTATTATCAGGGTTTTCAGGTTTTTTTTATGAGTTAGTGTTACCGAATTTAAGCAAGATTATTGAGACATTTACAGTAATTTTTGCATCACTTAGGTATCTTATATATTAAAAGGTTGTTCAATGCGTTTGTTATTTTTAAGGCATATTACAAATTTTCAAATATGCAATTTTAAATTACTTTCGTGCCTGTTGCATAATGAGGTGGCCGAGTGGTTCAGGCGATGGACTGCTAATCCATTGGGCTCTGCCAGCGTGGTTTCGAATCCCATCCTCGTCGTACTTTTTGCACTGTACCTCGAAAAAATTATCATTAGGGTTTTCTGGCTCTTTTTTATGAGTTAGTGTTACCCGAATTAAGCAACATTATTGAGATATTTTGAGTAATATTTGCATCACTTAAGTAAGTTATATATTAAAAAAGTTGTTCAATGCGATTGTTATTTTTTAAGGCATATTACAAATTTTCAAATATGCAATTTAAATTACTTTCGTGACTGTTGCACGACGAGGTGGCCGAGGGGTTAAGGCGATGGACTGCTAATCCATTGGGCTCTGCCCGCGTGGGTTCGAATCCCATCCTCGTCGTACTTCTTGCACTGTCCCTCCGAAAATTTATCATCAGGGTTTTCCGGCTGTTTTTTATGAGTTAGTGTTACCGAATTTAAGCAAGATTATTGAGATATTTACAGTACTTTTTGCATCACTTAGGTATCTTATATATAAAAAGGTTGTTCAATGCGTTTGTTATTTTTTAAGGCATATTACAAATTTTCAAATATGCAATTTTAAATTACTTTCGTGCCTGTTGCATGACGAGGTGGCCGAGTGGTTAAGGCGATGGACTGCTAATCCATTGGGCTCTGCCCGCGTGGGTTCGAATCCCATCCTCGTCGTACTTTTTGCACTGTACCTCGAAAAAATTATCATTAGGGTTTTCTGGCTCTTTTTTATGAGTTATTGTTACCCGAATTAAGCAACATTATTGAGATATTTTGAGTAATATTTGCATCACCTAAGTAAGTTATATATTAAAAAAGTTGTTCAATGCGACTGATATTTTTTAAGGCATATTACAAATTTTCAAATATGCAATTTTAAATTACTTTCTTGCCTGTTGCATGACGAGGTGGCCGAGTGGTTAAGGCGATGGACTGCTAATCCATTTGGCTTTGCCCGCGTGGGTTCGAATCCCATCCTCGTCTTACTTTTTGCACTGTACTTTGGAAAAAGTATCATTAGGATTTTCTGGCTCTTTTTTATGAGTTAGTGTTACCCGAATTAAGCAACATTATTGAGATATTTAAGTAATATTTGCATCACTTAAGTAAGTTATATATTAAAAAAGTTGTTCAATGCGATTGTTATTTTTTAAGGCATATTACAAATTTTCAAATATGCAATTTTAAATTACTTTCGTGCCTGTTGCATGTCGAGGTGGCCGAGGGGTTAAGGCGATGGACTGCTAATCCATTGGGCTCTGCCCGCGTGGGTTCGAATCCCATCCTCGTCGTACTTCTTGCACTGTCCCTCCGAAAATTTATCATCAGGGTTTTCCGGCTGTTTTTTATGAGTTAGTGTTACCGAATTTAAGCAAGATTATTGAGATATTTACAGTACTTTTTGCATCACTTAGGAATCTTATATATAAAAAGGTTGTTCAATGCGTTTGTTATTTTTTAAGGCATATTACAAATTTTCAAATATGCAATTTTAAATTACTTTCGTTCCTGTTGCATGACGAGGTGGCCGAGTGGTTAAGGTGATGGACTGCTAATCCATTGGGCTCTGCCAGCGTGGGTTTGAATCTCATCCTCATCGTACTCTTTGCACTGTACCTCGAAAAAATTATCGTTAGGGTTTTCTGGCTCTTTTTTATGAGTTAGTGTTACCCGAATTAAGCAACATTATTGAGATATTTTGAGTAATATTTGCATCACTTAAGTAAGTTATATATTAAAAAAGTTGTTCAATGCGATTGTTATTTTTTAAGGCGCATTACAAATTTTCAAATATGGAATTTTAAATTACTTTCGTTCCTGTTGCATGACGAGGTGGCCGAGTGGTTAAGGCGGTGGACTGCTAATCCATTGGGCTCTGCCCGCGTTGGTTCGAATCCCATCCTCGTCGTACTTTTTGCACTGTACCTCGAAAAAATTATCGTTAGGGTTTTCTGGCTCTTTTTTATGAGTTAGTGTTACCCGAATTAAGCAACATTATTGAGATATTTTGAGTAATATTTGCATCACTTAAGTAAGTTATATATTAAAAAAGTTGTTCAATGCGATTGTTATTTTTTAAGGCGCATTACAAATTTTATGGACTGCTAATGGACTGCGATGGACTGCTAATCCATTGGGCTCTGCCCGCGTGGGTTCGAATCCCATCCTCGTCGTACTTTTTGCACTGTACCTCGAAAAAATTATCATTAGGGTTTTCTGGCTCTTTTTTATGAGTTAGTGTTACCCGAATTAAGCAACATTATTGAGATATTTTGAGTAATATTTGCATCACTTAAGTAAGTTATATATTAAAACTTGTACAATGGGTTTGTTATTTTTTAAGGCGAATTACAAATTTTTAAATATGCAATTTTAATTACTTTGGTGGCTGTTGCAAGAGCAGGTGGCCGAGTGGTTAAGGCGATGGACTGCTAATCCATTGGGCTCTGCCCGCGTGGGTTCGAATCCTATCCTCGTCGTACTTCTTGCACTGTACCTCGAAAAAATTATTATCAGGGTTTTCAGGTTTTTTTTATGAGTTAGTGTTACCGAATTTAAGCAAGATTATTGAGACATTTACAGTAATTTTTGCATCACTTAGGTATCTTATATATTAAAAGGTTGTTCAATGCGTTTGTTATTTTTAAGGCATATTACAAATTTTCAAATATGCAATTTTAAATTACTTTCGTGCCTGTTGCATAATGAGGTGGCCGAGTGGTTCAGGCGATGGACTGCTAATCCATTGGGCTCTGCCAGCGTGGTTTCGAATCCCATCCTCGTCGTACTTTTTGCACTGTACCTCGAAAAAATTATCATTAGGGTTTTCTGGCTCTTTTTTATGAGTTAGTGTTACCCGAATTAAGCAACATTATTGAGATATTTTGAGTAATATTTGCATCACTTAAGTAAGTTATATATTAAAAAAGTTGTTCAATGCGATTGTTATTTTTTAAGGCATATTACAAATTTTCAAATATGCAATTTTAAATTACTTTCGTGCCTGTTGCACGACGAGGTGGCCGAGGGGTTAAGGCGATGGACTGCTAATCCATTGGGCTCTGCCCGCGTGGGTTCGAATCCCATCCTCGTCGTACTTTTTGCACTGTACCTCGAAAAAATTATCATTAGGGTTTTCTGGCTCTTTTTTATGAGTTAGTATTACCCGAATTAAGCAACATTATTCAGATATTTTGAGTAATATTTGCATCACTTAAGTAAGTTATATATTAAAAAAGTTGTTCAATGCGATTGTTATTTTTTAAGGCATATTACAAATTTTCAAATATGCAATTTTAAATTACTTTCGTGCCTGTTGCATGACGAGGTGGCCGAGTGGTTAAGGCGATGGACTGCTTATCCATTGGGCTCTGCCCGCGTGGGTTCGAATCCCATCCTCATCGTACGTTTAGCACTGTACCTCGAAAAATTAACGTTAGTGTTTTCTGGCTCTTTTTTATGAGTTAGTGTTACCCGAATTAAGCAACATTATTGAGATATTTTGAGTAATATTTGCATCACTTAAGTAAGTTATATATTAAAAAAGCTGTTCAATGCGATTGTTATTTTTTAAGGCATATTACAAATTTTAAAATATGCAATTTTAAATTACTTTCGTGCATGTTGCATGACGAGGTGGCCGAGTGGTTAAGGCGATGGACTGCTAATCCATTGGGCTCTGCCCGCGTGGGTTCGAATCCCAACCTCGTCGTACTTTTTGCACTGTACCTCGAAAAAATTATCATTAGGGTTTCTGGCTCTTTTTTATAAGTTAGTGTTACCCGAATTAAGCAACATTATTCAGATATTTTGAGTAATATTTGCATCACTTAAGTAAGTTATATATTAAAAAAGTTGTTCAATGCGATTGTTATTTTTTAAGGCTTATTACAAATTTTCAAATATGCAATTTTAAATTACTTTCGCACCTGTTGCGTGACGAGGTGGCCGGGTGGTTAAGGCGATGGACTGCTAATCCATTGGGCTCTGCCCGCGTGGGTTCGAATCCCATCCTCATCGTACTTTTAGCACTGTACCTCGAAAAATTAACATTAGGGTTTTCTGGCTCTTTTTTATGAGTTAGTGTTACCCGAATTAAGCAACATTATTGAGATATTTTGAGTAATATTTGCATCACTTAAGTAAGTTATATATTAAAAAAGTTGTTCAATGCGATTGTTATTTTTTAAGGCGCATTACAAATTTTCAAATATGGAATTTTAAATTACTTTCGTTCCTGTTGCATGACGAGGTGGCCGAGTGGTTAAGGCGCTGGACTGCTAATCCATTGGGCTCTGCCCGCGTGGGTTCGAATCCCATCCTCGTCTTTCTTTTTGCACTGTACCTCGAAAAAATTATCGTTAGGGTTTTCTGGCTCTTTTTTATGAGTTAGTGTTACCCGAATTAAGCAACATTATTGAGATATTTTGAGTAATATTTGCATCACTTAAGTAAGTTATATATTAAAAAAGTTGTTCAATGCGATTGTTATTTTTTAAGGCGCATTACAAATTTTATGGACTGCTAATGGACTGCGATGGACTGCTAATCCATTGGGCTCTGCCCGCGTGGGTTCGAATCCCATCCTCGTCGTACTTTTTGCACTGTACCTCGAAAAAATTATCATTAGGGTTTTCTGGCTCTTTTTTATGAGTTAGTGTTACCCGAATTAAGCAACATTATTGAGATATTTTGAGTAATATTTGCATCACTTAAGTAAGTTATATATTAAAACTTGTACAATGGGTTTGTTATTTTTTAAGGCGAATTACAAATTTTTAAATATGCAATTTTAATTACTTTGGTGGCTGTTGCAAGAGCAGGTGGCCGAGTGGTTAAGGCGATGGACTGCTAATCCATTGGGCTCTGCCCGCGTGGGTTCGAATCCTATCCTCGTCGTACTTCTTGCACTGTACCTCGAAAAAATTATTATCAGGGTTTTCAGGTTTTTTTTATGAGTTAGTGTTACCGAATTTAAGCAAGATTATTGAGACATTTACAGTAATTTTTGCATCACTTAGGTATCTTATATATTAAAAGGTTGTTCAATGCGTTTGTTATTTTTAAGGCATATTACAAATTTTCAAATATGCAATTTTAAATTACTTTCGTGCCTGTTGCATAATGAGGTGGCCGAGTGGTTCAGGCGATGGACTGCTAATCCATTGGGCTCTGCCCGCGTGGGTTCGAATCCCATCCTCGTCGTACTTCTTGCACTGTCCCTCTGAAAATTTATCATCAGGGTTTTCCGGCTGTTTTTTATGAGTTAGTGTTACCGAATTTAAGCAAGATTATTGAGATATTTACAGTACTTTTTGCATCACTTAGGTATCTTATATATAAAAAGGTTGTTCAATGCGTTTGTTATTTTTTAAGGCATATTACAAATTTTCAAATATGCAATTTTAAATTACTTTCGTGCCTGTTGCATGACGAGGTGGCCGAGTGGTTAAGGCGATGGACTGCTAATCCATTGGGCTCTGCCCGCGTGGGTTCGAATCCCATCCTCGTCGTACTTTTTGCACTGTACCTCGAAAAAATTATCATTAGGGTTTTCTGGCTCTTTTTTATGAGTTAGTGTTACCCGAATTAAGCAACATTATTGAGATATTTTGAGTAATATTTGCATCACTTAAGTAAGTTATATATTAAAAAAGTTGTTCAATGCGATTGTTATTTTTTAAGGCGCATTACAAATTTTCAAATATGGAATTTTAAATTACTTTCGTTCCTGTTGCATGACGAGGTGGCCGAGTGGTTAAGGCGGTGGACTGCTAATCCATTGGGCTCTGCCCGCGTTGGTTCGAATCCCATCCTCGTCGTGCTTTTTGCACTGTACCTCGAAAAAATTATCGTTAGGGTTTTCTGGCTCTTTTTTATGAGTTAGTGTTACCCGAATTAAGCAACATTATTGAGATATTTTGAGTAATATTTGCATCACTTAAGTAAGTTATATATTAAAAAAGTTGTTCAATGCGATTGTTATTTTTTAAGGCGCATTACAAATTTTATGGACTGCTAATGGACTGCGATGGACTGCTAATCCATTGGGCTCTGCCCGCGTGGGTTCGAATCCCATCCTCGTCGTACTTTTTGCACTGTACCTCGAAAAAATTATCATTAGGGTTTTCTGGCTCTTTTTTATGAGTTAGTGTTACCCGAATTAAGCAACATTATTGAGATATTTTGAGTAATATTTGCATCACTTAAGTAAGTTATATATTAAAACTTGTACAATGGGTTTGTTATTTTTTAAGGCGAATTACAAATTTTTAAATATGCAATTTTAATTACTTTGGTGGCTGTTGCAAGAGCAGGTGGCCGAGTGGTTAAGGCGATGGACTGCTAATCCATTGGGCTCTGCCCGCGTGGGTTCGAATCCTATCCTCGTCGTACTTCTTGCACTGTACCTCGAAAAAATTATTATCAGGGTTTTCAGGTTTTTTTTATGAGTTAGTGTTACCGAATTTAAGCAAGATTATTGAGACATTTACAGTAATTTTTGCATCACTTAGGTATCTTATATATTAAAAGGTTGTTCAATGCGTTTGTTATTTTTAAGGCATATTACAAATTTTCAAATATGCAATTTTAAATTACTTTCGTGCCTGTTGCATAATGAGGTGGCCGAGTGGTTCAGGCGATGGACTGCTAATCCATTGGGCTCTGCCAGCGTGGTTTCGAATCCCATCCTCGTCGTACTTTTTGCACTGTACCTCGAAAAAATTATCATTAGGGTTTTCTGGCTCTTTTTTATGAGTTAGTGTTACCCGAATTAAGCAACATTATTGAGATATTTTGAGTAATATTTGCATCACTTAAGTAAGTTATATATTAAAAAAGTTGTTCAATGCGATTGTTATTTTTTAAGGCATATTACAAATTTTCAAATATGCAATTTTAAATTACTTTCGTGCCTGTTGCACGACGAGGTGGCCGAGGGGTTAAGGCGATGGACTGCTAATCCATTGGGCTCTGCCCGCGTGGGTTCGAATCCCATCCTCGTCGTACTTTTTGCACTGTACCTCGAAAAAATTATCATTAGGGTTTTCTGGCTCTTTTTTATGAGTTAGTATTACCCGAATTAAGCAACATTATTCAGATATTTTGAGTAATATTTGCATCACTTAAGTAAGTTATATATTAAAAAAGTTGTTCAATGCGATTGTTATTTTTTAAGGCATATTACAAATTTTCAAATATGCAATTTTAAATTACTTTCGTGCCTGTTGCATGACGAGGTGGCCGAGTGGTTAAGGCGATGGACTGCTAATCCATTGGGCTCTGCCCGCGTGGGTTCGAATCCCATCCTCATCGTACGTTTAGCACTGTACCTCGAAAAATTAACGTTAGTGTTTTCTGGCTCTTTTTTATGAGTTAGTGTTACCCGAATTAAGCAACATTATTGAGATATTTTGAGTAATATTTGCATCACTTAATTAAGTTATATATTAAAAAAGCTGTTCAATGCGATTGTTATTTTTTAAGGCATATTACAAATTTTAAAATATGCAATTTTAAATTACTTTCGTGCATGTTGCATGACGAGGTGGCCGAGTGGTTAAGGCGATGGACTGCTAATCCATTGGGCTCTGCCCGCGTGGGTTCGAATCCCAACCTCGTCGTACTTTTTGCACTGTACCTCGAAAAAATTATCATTAGGGTTTTCTGGCTCTTTTTTATAAGTTAGTGTTACCCGAATTAAGCAACATTATTCAGATATTTTGAGTAATATTTGCATCACTTAAGTAAGTTATATATTAAAAAAGTTGTTCAATGCGATTGTTATTTTTTAAGGCTTATTACAAATTTTCAAATATGCAATTTTAAATTACTTTCGCACCTGTTGCGTGACGAGGTGGCCGAGTGGTTAAGGCGATGGACTGCTAATCCATTGGGCTCTGCCCGCGTGGGTTCGAATCCCATCCTCATCGTACTTTTAGCACTGTACCTCGAAAAATTAACATTAGGGTTTTCTGGCTCTTTTTTATGAGTTAGTGTTACCCGAATTAAGCAACATTATTGAGATATTTTGAGTAATATTTGCATCACTTAAGTAAGTTATATATTAAAAAAGTTGTTCAATGCGATTGTTATTTTTTAAGGCGCATTACAAATTTTCAAATATGGAATTTTAAATTACTTTCGTTCCTGTTGCATGACGAGGTGGCCGAGTGGTTAAGGCGCTGGACTGCTAATCCATTGGGCTCTGCCCGCGTGGGTTCGAATCCCATCCTCGTCTTTCTTTTTGCACTGTACCTCGAAAAAATTATCGTTAGGGTTTTCTGGCTCTTTTTTATGAGTTAGTGTTACCCGAATTAAGCAACATTATTGAGATATTTTGAGTAATATTTGCATCACTTAAGTAAGTTATATATTAAAAAAGTTGTTCAATGCGATTGTTATTTTTTAAGGCGCATTACAAATTTTATGGACTGCTAATGGACTGCGATGGACTGCTAATCTATTGGGCTCTGCCCGCGTGGGTTCGAATCCCATCCTCGTCGTACTTTTTGCACTGTACCTCGAAAAAATTATCATTAGGGTTTTCTGGCTCTTTTTTATGAGTTAGTGTTACCCGAATTAAGCAACATTATTGAGATATTTTGAGTAATATTTGCATCACTTAAGTAAGTTATATATTAAAACTTGTACAATGGGTTTGTTATTTTTTAAGGCGAATTACAAATTTTTAAATATGCAATTTTAATTACTTTGGTGGCTGTTGCAAGAGCAGGTGGCCGAGTGGTTAAGGCGATGGACTGCTAATCCATTGGGCTCTGCCCGCGTGGGTTCGAATCCTATCCTCGTCGTACTTCTTGCACTGTACCTCGAAAAAATTATTATCAGGGTTTTCAGGTTTTTTTTATGAGTTAGTGTTACCGAATTTAAGCAAGATTATTGAGACATTTACAGTAATTTTTGCATCACTTAGGTATCTTATATATTAAAAGGTTGTTCAATGCGTTTGTTATTTTTAAGGCATATTACAAATTTTCAAATATGCAATTTTAAATTACTTTCGTGCCTGTTGCATAATGAGGTGGCCGAGTGGTTCAGGCGATGGACTGCTAATCCATTGGGCTCTGCCCGCGTGGGTTCGAATCCCATCCTCGTCGTACTTCTTGCACTGTCCCTCTGAAAATTTATCATCAGGGTTTTCCGGCTGTTTTTTATGAGTTAGTGTTACCGAATTTAAGCAAGATTATTGAGATATTTACAGTACTTTTTGCATCACTTAGGTATCTTATATATAAAAAGGTTGTTCAATGCGTTTGTTATTTTTTAAGGCATATTACAAATTTTCAAATATGCAATTTTAAATTACTTTCGTGCCTGTTGCATGACGAGGTGGCCGAGTGGTTAAGGCGATGGACTGCTAATCCATTGGGCTCTGCCCGCGTGGGTTCGAATCCCATCCTCGTCGTACTTTTTGCACTGTACCTCGAAAAAATTATCATTAGGGTTTTCTGGCTCTTTTTTATGAGTTAGTGTTACCCGAATTAAGCAACATTATTGAGATATTTTGAGTAATATTTGCATCACCTAAGTAAGTTATATATTAAAAAAGTTGTTCAATGCGACTGATATTTTTTAAGGCATATTACAAATTTTCAAATATGCAATTTTAAATTACTTTCTTGCCTGTTGCATGACGAGGTGGCCGAGTGGTTAAGGCGATGGACTGCTAATCCATTTGGCTTTGCCCGCGTGGGTTCGAATCCCATCCTCGTCTTACTTTTTGCACTGTACCTCGAAAAAAGTATCATTAGGGTTTTCTGGCTCTTTTTTATGAGTTAGTGTTACCCGAATTAAGCAACATTATTGAGATATTTTGAGTAATATTTGCATCACTTAAGTAAGTTATATATTAAAAAAGTTGTTCAATGCGATTGTTATTTTTTAAGGCATATTACAAATTTTCAAATATGCAATTTTAAATTACTTTCGTGCCTGTTGCATGACGAGGTGGCCGAGGGGTTAAGGCGATGGACTGCTAATCCATTGGGCTCTGCCCGCGTGGGTTCGAATCCCATCCTCGTCGTACTTCTTGCACTGTCCCTCCGAAAATTTATCATCAGGGTTTTCCGGCTGTTTTTTATGAGTTAGTGTTACCGAATTTAAGCAAGATTATTGAGATATTTACAGTACTTTTTGCATCACTTAGGAATCTTATATATAAAAAGTTTGTTCAATGCGTTTGTTATTTTTTAAGGCATATTACAAATTTTCAAATATGCAATTTTAAATTACTTTCGTTCCTGTTGCATGACGAGGTGGCCGAGTGGTTAAGGTGATGGACTGCTAATCCATTGGGCTCTGCCAGCGTGGGTTCGAATCTGATCCTCATCGTACTCTTTGCACTGTACCTCGAAAAAATTATCGTTAGGGTTTTCTGGCTCTTTTTTATGAGTTAGTGTTACCCGAATTAAGCAACATTATTGAGATATTTTGAGTAATATTTGCATCACTTAAGTAAGTTATATATTAAAAAAGTTGTTCAATGCGATTGTTATTTTTTAAGGCGCATTACAAATTTTCAAATATGGAATTTTAAATTACTTTCGTTCCTGTTGCATGACGAGGTGGCCGAGTGGTTAAGGCGGTGGACTGCTAATCCATTGGGCTCTGCCCGCGTGGGTTCGAATCCCATCCTCGTCGTACTTTTTGCACTGTACCTCGAAAAAATTATCGTTAGGGTTTTCTGGCTCTTTTTTATGAGTTAGTGTTACCCGAATTAAGCAACATTATTGAGATATTTTGAGTAATATTTGCATCACTTAAGTAAGTTATATATTAAAAAAGTTGTTCAATGCGATTGTTATTTTTTAAGGCGCATTACAAATTTTATGGACTGCTAATGGACTGCGATGGACTGCTAATTCATTGGGCTCTGCCCGCGTGGGTTCGAATCCCATCCTCGTCGTACTTTTTGCACTGTACCTCGAAAAAATTATCATTAGGGTTTTCTGGCTCTTTTTTATGAGTTAGTGTTACCCGAATTAAGCAACATTATTGAGATATTTTGAGTAATATTTGCATCACTTAAGTAAGTTATATATTAAAACTTGTACAATGGGTTTGTTATTTTTTAAGGCGAATTACAAATTTTTAAATATGCAATTTTAATTACTTTGGTGGCTGTTGCAAGAGCAGGTGGCCGAGTGGTTAAGGCGATGGACTGCTAATCCATTGGGCTCTGCCCGCGTGGGTTCGAATCCTATCCTCGTCGTACTTCTTGCACTGTACCTCGAAAAAATTATTATCAGGGTTTTCAGGTTTTTTTTATGAGTTAGTGTTACCGAATTTAAGCAAGATTATTGAGACATTTACAGTAATTTTTGCATCACTTAGGTATCTTATATATTAAAAGGTTGTTCAATGCGTTTGTTATTTTTAAGGAATATTACAAATTTTCAAATATGCAATTTTAAATTACTTTCGTGCCTGTTGCATAATGAGGTGGCCGAGTGGTTCAGGCGATGGACTGCTAATCCATTGGGCTCTGCCAGCGTGGTTTCGAATCCCATCCTCGTCGTACTTTTTGCACTGTACCTCGAAAAAATTATCATCAGGGTTTTCAGGCTCTTTTTTATGAGTTAGTGTTACCCGAAATAAGCAACATTATTGAGATATTTTGAGTAATATTTGCATTACTTAAGTAAGTTATATATTAAAAAAGTTGTTCAATGCGATTGTTATTTTTTAAGGCATATTACAAATTTTCAAATATGCAATTTTAAATTACTTTCATGCGTGTTGCATGACGAGGTGGCCGAGTGGTTAAGGCGATGGACTGCTAATCCATTGGGCTCTGCCCGCGTGGGTTCGAATCCCATCCTCGTCGTACTTTTTGCACTGTACCTCGAAAAAATTATCATCAGGGTTTTCAGGCTCTTTTTTATGAGTTAGTGTTACCCGAAATAAGCAACATTAATGAGACATTTTGAGTTATATTTGCATCACTTAAGTAAGTTATATATTAAAAAAGTTGTTCAGTGCGATTGTTATTTTTTAAGGCGCATTACAAATTTTCAAATATGCAATTTTAAATTACTTTCGTACCTGTTGCATGACGAGGTGGCCGAGTGGTTAAGGCGATGGACTGCTAATCGATTGGGCTCTGCCCGCGTGGGTTCGAATCCCATCCTCGTCGTACTTTTTGCACGGTACCTCGAAAAATTTATCATTAGGGTTTTCTGGCTCTTTTTTATGAGTTAGTGTTACCCGAATTAAGCAACATTATTGAGATAATTTGAGTAATATTTGCATCACTTAAGTAAGTTATATATTAAAAAAGTTGTTTGTGCGATTGTTATTTTTTAAGGCGCATTACAAATTTTCAAATATGCAATTTTGAATTACTTTCGTGCCTGTTGCATGACGAGGTGGCCGAGTGGTTAAGGCGATGGACTGCTAATCCATTGGGCTCTGCCCGCGTGGGTTCGAATCCCATCCTCGTCGTACTTTTTGCACTGTACCTCGAAAAAATTATCATTAGGGTTTTCTGGCTCTTTTTTATGAGTTAGTGTTACCCGAATTAAGCAACATTATTGAGATATTTTGAGTAATATTTGCATCACTTCAGTAAGTTTTATATTAAAAAAGTTGTTCAATGCGATTGTTATTTTTTAAGGCGCATTACAAATTTTCAAATATGCAATTTTAAATTACTTTCGTTCCTGTTGCATGACGAGGTGGCCGAGTGGTTAAGGCGATGGACTGCTAATCCATTGGGCTCTGCCCGCGTGGGTTCGAATCCCATCCTCATCGTACGTTTAGCACTGTACCTCGAAAAATTAACATTAGGGTTTTCTGGCTCTTTTTTATGAGTTAGTGTTACCCGAATTAAGCAACATTATTGAGATATTTTGAGTAATATTTGCATCACTTCAGTAAGTTTTATATTAAAAAAGTTGTTCAATGCGATTGTTATTTTTTAAGGCGCATTACAAATTTTCAAATATGCAATTTTAAATTACTTTCGTTCCTGTTGCATGACGAGGTGGCCGAGTGGTTAAGGCGATGGACTGCTAATCCATTGGGCTCTGCCCGCGTGGGTTCGAATCCCATCCTCATCGTACGTTTAGCACTGTACCTCGAAAAATTAACATTAGTGTTTTCTGGCTCTTTTTTATGAGTTAGTGTTACCCGAATTAAGCAACATTATTGAGATATTTTGAGTAATATTTGCATCACTTAAGTAAGTTATATATTAAAAAAGCTGTTCAATGCGATTGTTATTTTTTAAGGCATATTACAAATTTTCAAATATGCAATTTTAAATTACTTTCGTGCCTGTTGCATGACGAGGTGGCCGAGTGGTTAAGGCGATGGTCTGCTAATCCATTGGGCTCTGCCCGCGTGGGTTCGAATCCCATCCTCGTCGTACTTTTTGCACTGTACCTCGAAAAAATTATCATCAGGGTTTTCAGGCTCTTTTTTATGAGTTAGTGTTACCCGAAATAAGCAACATTATTGAGATATTTTGAGTAATATTTGCATTACTTAAGTAAGTTATATATTAAAAAAGTTGTTCAATGCGATTGTTATTTTTTAAGGCATATTACAAATTTTCAAATATGCAATTTTAAATTACTTTCATGCGTGTTGCATGACGAGGTGGCCGAGTGGTTAAGGCGATGGACTGCTAATCCATTGGGCTCTGCCCGCGTGGGTTCGAATCCCATCCTCGTCGTACTTCTTGCACTGTACCTCGAAAAAATTATCTTCAGGGTTTTTTTTATGAGTTAGTGTTACCGAATTTAAGCAAGATTATTGAGACATTTACAGTAATTTTTGCATCACTTAGGTAATTTATATATTAAAAGTTTGTTCAATGCGTTTGTTATTTTTTAAGGCTCATTACAAATTTTCAAATATGCAATTTTAAATTACTTTCGTACCTGTTGCATGACGAGGTGGCCGAGTGGTTAAGGCGATGAACTGCTAATCCATTGGGCTCTGCCCGCGTGTGTTCGAATCCCATCCTCGTCGTACTTTACGCACTGTACCTCGAAAAAATTATCATTAGGGTTTTCTGGCTCTTTTTTATGAGTTAGTCTTACCCGAATTAAGCAACATTATTGAGATAATTTGAGTAATATTTGCATCACTTAAGTAAGTTATATATTAAAAAAGTTGTTCAGTGCGATTGTAATTTTTTAAGGCGCATTACAAATTTTCAAATATGCAATTTTAAATTACTTTCGTGCCTGTTGCATGACGAGGTGGCCGAGTGGTTAAGGCGATGGTCTGCTAATCCATTGGGCTCTGCCCGCGTGGGTTCGAATCCCATCCTCGTCGTACTTTTTGCACTGTACCTCGAAAAAATTATCATTAGGGTTTTCTGGCTCTTTTTTATGAGTTAGTGTTACCCGAATTAAGCAACACTATTGAGACATTTTGAGTTATATTTGCATCACTTAAGTAAGTTATATATTAAAAAAGTTGTTCAGAGCGATTGTTATTTTTTAAGGCGCATTACAAATTTTCAAATATGCAATTTTAAATTACTTTCGTGCCTGTTGCATGACGAGGTGGCCGAGTGGTTAAGGCGATGGACTGCTAATCCATTGGGCTCTGCCCGCGTGGGTTCGAATCCCATCCCCGTCGTACTTTTTGCACTGTACCTCGAAAAAATTATCATTAGGGTTTTCTGGCTCTTTTTTATGAGTTAGTGTTACCCGAATTAAGCAACATTATTCAGATATTTTGAGTAATATTTGCATCACTTAAGTAAGTTATATATTAAAAAAGTTGTTCAATGCGATTGTTATTTTTTAAGGCATATTACAAATTTTCAAATATGCAATTTTAAATTACTTTCGTGCCTGTTGCATGACGAGGTGGCCGAATGGTTAAGGCGATGGACTGCTAATCCATTGGGCTCTGCCCGCTTGGGTTCGAATCCCATCCTCGTCGTAGTTTTTGCACTGTACCTCGAAAAAATTATCATCAGGGTTTTCAGGCTCTTTTTTATAAGTTAGTGTTACCCGAAATAAGCAACATTATTGAGATATTTTGAGTAGTATTTGCATTACTTAAGTAAGTTATATATTAAAAAAGTTGTTCAATGCGATTGTTATTTTTTAAGGCATATTACAAATTTTCAAATATGCAATTTTAAATTACTTTCGTGCGTGTTGCATGACGAGGTGGCCGAGTGGTTAAGGCGATGGACTGCTAATCCATTGGGCTCTGCCCGCGTGGGTTCGAATCCCATCCTCGTCGTACTTCTTGCACTGTACCTCGAAAAAATTATCTTCAGGGTTTTTTTTATGAGTTAGTGTTACCGAATTTAAGCAAGATTATTGAGACATTTACAGTAATTTTTGCATCACTTAGGTAATTTATATATTAAAAGTTTGTTCAATGCGTTTGTTATTTTTTAAGGCTCATTACAAATTTTCAAATATGCTATTTTAAATTACTTTCATGCCTGTTGCATGACGAGGTGGTCGAGTGGTTAAGGCGATGAACTGCTAATCCATTGGGCTCTGCCCGCGTGGGTTCGAATTCCATCCTCGTCGTACTTCTTGCACTGTACCTCGAAAAAATTATCTTCAGGGTTTTTTTTATGAGTTAGTGTTACCGAATTTAAGCAAGATTATTGAGACATTTACAGTAATTTTTGCATCACTTAGGTAATTTATATATTAAAAGTTTGTTCAATGCGTTTGTTATTTTTTAAGGCTCATTACAAATTTTCAAATATGCAATTTTAAATTACTTTCGTGCCTGTTGCATGACGAGGTGGCCGAGTGGTTAAGGCGATGGACTGCTAATCCATTGGGCTCTGCCCGCGTGGGTTCGAATCCCATCCTCGTCGTACTTTTTGCACTGTACCTCGAAAAAATTATCATCAGGGTTTTCAGGCTCTTTTTTATGAGTTAGTGTTACCCGAAATAAGCAACATTATTGAGATATTTTGAGTAATATTTGCATTACTTAAGTAAGTTATATATTAAAAAAGTTGTTCAATGCGATTGTTATTTTTTAAGGCATATTACAAATTTTCAAATATGCAATTTTAAATTACTTTCGTGCGTGTTGCATGACGAGGTGGCCGAGTGGTTAAGGCGATGGACTGCTAATCCTTTGGGCTCTGCCCGCGTGGGTTCGAATCCCATCCTCGTCGTACTTCTTGCACTGTACCTCGAAAAAATTATCTTCAGGGTTTTTTTTATGAGTTAGTGTTACCGAATTTAAGCAAGATTATTGAGACATTTACAGTAATTTTTGCATCACTTAGGTAATTTATATATTAAAAGTTTGTTCAATGCGTTTGTTATTTTTTAAGGCTCATTACAAATTTTCAAATATGCTATTTTAAATTACTTTCGTGCCTGTTGCATGACGAGGTGGCCGAGTGGTTAAGGCGATGAACTGCTAATCCATTGGGCTCTGCCAGCGTGGGTTCGAATCCCACCCTCGTCGTACTTCTTGCACTGTACCTCGAAAAAAATATCTTCAGGGTTTTTTTTATGAGTTAGTGTTACCGAATTTAAGCAAGATTATTGAGACATTTACAGTAATTTTTGCACCACTTAGGTAATTTATATATTAAAAGTTTGTTCAGTGCGTTTGTTATTTTTTAAGGCTCATTACAAATTTTCAAATATGCTATTTTAAATTACTTTCTTGCCTGTTGCATGACGAGGTGGCCGAGTGGTTAAGGCGATGGACTGCTAATACATTGGGCTCTGCCCGCGTGGGTTCGAATCCCATCCTCGTCGTACTTTTTGCACTGTACCTCGAAAAAATTATCATTAGGGTTTTCTGGCTCTTTTTTATGAGTTAGTGTTACCCGAATTAAGCAACATTATTCAGATATTTTGAGTAATATTTGCATCACTTAAGTAAGTTATATATTAAAAAAGTTGTTCAATGCGATTGTTATTTTTTAAGGCATATTACAAATTTTCAAATATGCAATTTTAAATTACTTTCGTGCCTGTTGCATGACGGTGGCCGAGTGGTTAAGGCGATGGACTGCTAATCCATTGGGCTCTGCCCGCGTGGGTTCGAATCCCATCCTCATCGTACTTTTAGCACTGTACCTCGAAAAATTAACATTAGGGTTTTCTGGCTCTTTTTTATGAGTTAGTGTTACCCGAATTAAGCAACATTATTGAGATATTTTGAGTAATATTTGCATCACATAAGTAAGTTATATATTAAAAAAGCTGTTCAATGCGATTGTTATTTTTTAAGGCATATTACAAATTTTCAAATATGCAATTTTAAATTACTTTCGTGCCTGTTGCATGACGAGGTGGCCGAGTGGTTAAGGCGATGGACTGCTAATCCATTGGGCTCTGCCCGCGTGGGTTCGAATCCCATCCTCGTCGTACTTTTTGCACTGTACCTCGAAAAAATTATCATCAGGGTTTTCAGGCTCTTTTTTATGAGTTAGTGTTACCCGAAATAAGCAACATTATTGAGATATTTTGAGTAATATTTGCATTACTTAAGTAAGTTATATATTAAAAAAGTTGTTCAATGCGATTGTTATTTTTTAAGGCATATTACAAATTTTCAAATATGCAATTTTAAATTACTTTCGTGCGTGTTGCATGACGAGGTGGCCGACTGGTTAAGGCGATGGACTGCTAATCCATTGGGCTCTGCCCGCGTGGGTTCGAATCCCATCCTCGTCGTACTTCTTGCACTGTACCTCGAAAAAATTATCTTCAGGGTTTTTTTTATGAGTTAGTCTTACCGAATTTAAGCAAGATTATTGAGACATTTACAGTAATTTTTGCATCACTTAGGTAATTTATATATTAAAAGTTTGTTCAATGCGTTTGTTATTTTTTAAGGCTCATTACAAATTTTCAAATATGCTATTTTAAATTACTTTCGTGCCTGTTGCATGACGAGGTGGCCGAGTGGTTAAGGCGATGGACTGCTAATCCATTGGGCTCTGCCCGCGTGGGTTCGGATCCCATCCTCGTCGTACTTCTTGCACTGTACCTCGAAAAAATTATCTTCAGGGTTTTTTTTATGAGTTAGTGTTACCGAATTTAAGCAAGATTATTGAGACATTTACAGTAATTTTTGCATCACTTAGGTAATTTATATATTAAAAGTTTGTTCAATGCGTTTGTTATTTTTTAAGGCTCATTACAAATTTTCAAATATGCTATTTTAAATTACTTTCGTGCTTGTTGCATGACGAGGTGGCCGAGTGGTTAAGGCGATGGACTGCTAATCCATTGGGCTCTGTCCGCGTGGGTTCGAATACCATCCTCGTCGTACTTTTTGCACTGTACCTCGAAAAAATTATCATTAGGGTTTTCTGGCTCTTTTTTATGAGTTAGTGTTACCCGAATTATGCAACATTATTGAGATAATTTGAGTAATATTTGCATCACTTAAGTAAGTTATATATTAAAAAAGTTGTTCAGTGCGATTGTTATTTTTTAAGGCGTATTACAAATTTTCAAATATGCAATTTTAAATTACTTTCGTGTCTGTTGCATGACGAGGTGGCCGAGTGGTTAAGGCCATGAACTGCTAATCCATTGGGCTCTGCCCGCGTGGGTTCCAATCCCATCCTCGTCGTACTTTTTGCACTGTACCTCGAAAAAATTATCATTAGGGTTTTCTGGCTCTTTTTTATGAGTTAGTGTTACCCGAATTAAGCAACATTATTGAGACATTTTGAGTTATATTTGCATCACTTAAGTAAGTTATATATTAAAAAAGTTGTTCAGTGCGATTGTTATTTTTTAAGGCGCCTTTCAAATTTTCAAATATGCAATTTTAAATTACTTTCGTGCCTGTTGCATGACGAGGTGGCCGAGTGGTTAAGGCGATGTACTGCTAATCCATTGGGCTCTGCCCGCGTGGGTTCGAATCCCATCCTCGTCGTACTTCTTGCACTGTACCTCGAAAAAATTATCTTCAGGGTTTTTTTCATGAGTTAGTGTTACCGAATTTAAGCAAGATTATTGAGACATTTACAGTAATTTTTGCATCACTTAGGTAATTTATATATTAAAAGTTTGTTCAATGCGTTTGTTATTTTTTAAGGCTCATTACAAATTTTCAAATATGCTATTTTAAATTACTTTCGTGCCTGTTGCATGACGAGGTGGCCGAGTGGTTAAGGCGATGGACTGCTAATCCATTGGGCACTGCCCGCGTGGGTTCGAATACCATCCTCGTCGTACTTTTTGCACTGTACCTCGAAAAAATTATCATTAGGGTTTTCTGGCTCTTTTTTATGAGTTAGTGTTACCCGAATTAAGCAACATTATTGAGATATTTTGAGTAATATTTGCATCACTTATGTAAGTTATATATTAAAAAAGTTGATTAATGCGATTGTTATTTTTTAAGGCGCATTACAAATTTTCTAATATGCTATTATAAATTACTTTCGTGCCTGTTGCATGACGCGGTGGCCGAGTGTTTAAGGCGATGTACTGCTAATCCATTGGGCTCTGCCCGCGTGGGTTCGAATCCCATCCTCGTCGTACTTTTCGCACTGTACCTCGAAAAAATTATCATTAGGGTTTTCTGGCTCTTTTTTATGAGTTAGTGTTACCCGAATTAAGCAACATTATTGAGATAATTTGAGTAATATTTGCATCACTTAAGTAAGTTATATATTAAAAAAGTTGTTCAGCGCGATTGTTATTTTTTAAGGCGCATTACAAATTTTCAAATATGCAATTTTAAATTACTTTTTTGCCTGTTGCATGACGAGGTGGCCGAGTGGTTAAGGCGATGGACTGCTAATCCATTGGGCTCTGCCCGCGTGGGTTCGAATCCCATCCTCGTCGTACTTTTTGCACTGTACCTCGAAAAAATTATCATTAGGTTTTTCTGGCTCTTTTTTATGAGTTAGTGTTACCCGAATTAAGCAACATTATTGAGACATTTTGAGTTATATTTGCATCACTTAAGTAAGTTATATATTAAAAAAGTTGTTCAATGCGATTGTTATTTTTTAAGGCATATTACAAATTTTCAAATATGCAATTTTAAATTACTTTCGTGCCTGCTGCATGATGAGGTGGCCGAGTGGTTAAGGCGATGGACTGCTAATCCATTGGGCTCTGCCCGCGTGGGTTCGAATCCCATCCTCGTCGTACTTCTTGCACTGTACCTCGAAAAAATTATCTTCAGGGTTTTTTTTATGAGTTAGTCTTATCGAATTTAAGCAAGATTATTGAGACATTTACAGTAATTTTTGCATCACTTAGGTAAGTTATATATTAAAAGTTTGTTCAATGCGTTTGTTATTTTTTAAGGCTCATTACAAATTTTCAAAAATGCTATTTTAAATTAATTTCGTGCCTGCTGCATGACGAGGTGGCCGAGTGGTTAAGGCGACGGACTGCTAATCCATTGGGCTCTGCCCGCGTGGTTTCGAATCCCATCCTCGTCTTCCTTTTTGCACTGTACCTCGAAAAAATTATCATCAGGGTTTTCAGGCTCTTTTTTATGAGTTAGTGTTACCCGAATTAAGCAACATTATTGAGATATTTTGAGTAATATTTGACTTACTTAAGTAAGTTATATATTAAAAAAGTTGTTCAATGCGATTGTTATTTTTTAAGGCATATTACAAATTTTCAAATATGCAATTTTAAATTACTTTCGTGCCTGTTGCATGACGAGGTGGCCGAGTGGTTAAGGCGATGGACTGCTAATCCATTGGGCTCTGCCCGCGTGGGTTCGAATCCCATCCTCGTCGTACTTTTTGCACTGTACATAGAAAAAATTATCGTTAAGGTTTTCTGACTCTTTTTTATGAGTTAGTGTTACCCGAATTAAGCAACATTATTGAGATATTTTGAGTAATATTTGCATCACTTAAGTAAGTTATATATTAAAAAAGTTGTTCAATGCGATTGTTATTTTTTAAGGCGCATTACAAATTTTCAAATATGCAATTTTAAATTACTTTCGCTCCTGTTGCATGACGAGGTGGCCGAGTGGTTAAGGCGACGGACTGCTAATCCATTGGGCTCTGCCCGCGTGGTTTCGAATCCCATCCTCGTCTTGCCTTTTGCACTGTACCTCGAAAAAATTATCATCAGGGTTTTCAGGCTCTTTTTTATGAGTTAGTGTTACCCGAATTAAGCAACATTATTGAGACATTTTGAGTAATATTTGCATTACTTAAGTAAGTTATATATTAAAAAAGTTGTTCAATGCGATTGTTATTTTTTAAGGCATATTACAAATTTTCAAATATGCAATTTTAAATTACTTTCGTGCCTGTTGCATGACGAGGTGGACGAGTGGTTAAGGCGAAGGGCTGCTAATCCATTGGGCTCTGCCCGCGTGGGTTCGAATCCCATCCTCGTCGTACTTTTTGCACTGTACCTCGAAAAAAATATCATTAGGGTTTTCTGGCTCTTTCTTATGAGTTAGTGTTACCCGAATTAAGCAACATTATTGAGACATTTTGAGTTATATTTGCATCACTTAAGTAAGTTATATATTAAAAAAGTTGTTCAATGCGATTGTTATTTTTTAAGGCATATTACAAATTTTCAAATATGCAATTTTAAATTACTTTCGCACCTGCTGCATGACGAGGTGGCCGAGTGGTTAAGGCGATGGACTGCTAATCCATTTTGCTCTGCCCGCGTGGGTTCGAATCCCATCCTCGTCGTACTTCTTGCACTGTACCTCGAAAAAATTATCTTCAGGTTTTTTTTATGAGTTAGTGTTACCGAATTTAAGCAAGATTATTGAGACATTTACAGTAATTTTTGCATCACTTAGGTAAGTTATATATTAAACGTTTGTTCAATGCGTTTGTTATTTTTTAAGGCTCATTACAAATTTTCAAATATGCTATTTTAAATTACTTTCGTGCCTGCTGCATGACGAGGTGGCCGAGTGGTTAAGGCGATGGACTGCTAATCCATTGGGCTCTGCCCGCGTGGGTTCGAATCGCATCCTCGTCCTACTTTTTGCACTGTACATAGAAAAAATTATCATTAAGGTTTTCTGACTCTTTTTTATGAGTTAGTGTTTCCCGAATTAAGCAACATTATTGAGATATTTTGAGTAATATTTGCATCACTTAAGTAAGTTATATATTAAAAAAGTTGTTCAATGCGATTGTTATTGTTTAAGGCGCATTACAAATTTTCAAATATGCAATTTTAAATTACTTTCGCTCCTGTTGCATGACGAGGTGGCCGAGTGGTTAAAGCGATGGAATGCTTATCCATTGGGCTCCTGCCCGCGTGGGTTCGAATCCCATCCTCGTCGTACTTTTTGCACTGTACCTCGAAAAAATTATCATTAGGGTTTTCTGGCTCTTTTTTATGAGTTAGTGTTACCCGAATTAAGCAACATTATTGAGATATTTTGAGTAATATTTGCATCACTCAGGTAAGTTATATATTAAAAGTTTGTTCAATGCGTTTGTTATTTTTTAAGGCGCATTACAAATTTTCAAATATGCAATTTTAAATTACTTTCGTAGCTGTACTGTGACGAGGAGGCCGAGTTGTTAAGGCGATGGACTGCTAATCCATTGGGCTCTGTCCGCGTGTGTTCGAATCCCATCCTCCTCGTGCGTTCTGCACTGTACCTGTAGAATCCCAAGCATTCATTTTTATTATAAGTTATAGTTAACTATTTCCTGTAAATTTTTTCAGACATTTAGAGTAATTTTTATATCATTTTGGTCATTTATATGTTAAAAGTTGTCTAATGCATGACTTATTTTTCCATGCGCTTCTCAAATTACGAAATGTTTAATTTTCAATTACTTCCGACTACATTGCCTGACGATGTGGCCGAGTGTTTAAATGGCGGATTGAAAATCCGTCGGGCTGTGCTCGTGTAGTTGTGGATCCCATCCTCGTCGGTCTTTTTGCACTGAACTTCGAGAAATGTTTCATGGCGATATTTAGCACTTTTTTATGAGTTTTTGTTAGCCAGTTTTTTCAGGATTATTGAGACATATAAAATAAATTTTGTATCACGTCACCCTGTTATACCGGGTGATCCAAAAGTCAGGACAAACTTTAAAAATGAATAATTCGAAAACGAATCAAGGTACAAAGATACGGTTTGCACCAAACGGATGGAAAAGAAGCCGGGTTTTGTGTGCAACGAAAAAAATATAGTTCTGTTTGCGACCAACAGATGGCGCTGTCGGATTTCTGATGTTGGACTATGCAAAGCAACAAACGATATAAAAAGGAGCAACTGCTGCAGGTAATGATTGTCGAAGATTACATGCATCGAAATATCGCATTCACAGTCGCTACTTTAATCACGCATGGCCTCCAAGATCTCCCGATCTGACACCCTGTGACCTTTAGCTGTGGGGACTCTTGAAGTCAAAAGTGTACCGCAACCAACCGGAATCACTAGAAGCACTGAAAGATGACATCCGCCAAAATGTGTCTGCCATAACGCATGAAATGCTACTAAATCCTGTGAAAAAATTATCATCAGGGTTTTCAGGTTTTTTTTATTAGTTAGTTTTACCGAATTTAAGCAAGATTATTGAGACATTTACAGTAATTTTTGCATCACTTAGGTAAGTTATATATTAAAAGGTTGTTCAATGCGTTTGTTATTTTTTAAGGCATATTACAAATTTTCAAGTATGCAATTTTAAATTACTTTCGTACTTCTTGCATGACGAGGTGGCCGAGTGGTTAAGGCGATGGACTGCTAATCCATTGGACTCTGCCCGCGTGGCTTCGAATCCCATCCTCGTCGTACTTCTTGCACTGTACCTCGAAAAAATTATCATCAGGGTTTTCAGGCTCTTTTTTATGAGTTAGTGTTACCGAATTTAAGCAAGATTATTGAGACATTTACAGTAATTTTTGCGTCACATAGGTAAGTTATATATTAAAACTTGTACAATGTGTTTGTTATTTTTTAGGACGCATTACAAAGTTTCAAGAGGAGGTGGCCGAGAGGTTAAGGCGATGGACTGCTAATCCATTGGGCTCTGCCCGCGTGGGGTCGAATCCCATCCCCGTCGTACTTCTTGCACAGTACCTCGAAAAAATTATCTTCAGGGTTTTTTTTATGAGTTAGTGTTACCGAATTTAAGCAAGATTATTGAGACATTTACAGTAATTTTTGCATCACTTAGGTAAGTTATATATTAAAAGTTTGTTCAATGCGTTTGTTATTTTTTAAGGCGCATTACAAATTTTCAAATATGCTATTTTAAATTACTTTCGTGCCTGTTGCATGACGAGGTTGCCGAGTGGTTAAGGCGATGGACTGCTAATCCATTGGGCTCTGCCCGCGTGGGTTCGAATCCCATCCTCGTCGTGTTTTTTGCACTGTACCTCGAAAAAATTATCATTAGGGTTTTCTGGCTCTTTTTTATGAGTTAGTGTTACCCGAATTAAGCAACATTATTGAGATATTTTTAGTAATATTTGCATCACTTAAGTAAGTTATATATTAAAAAAGTTGTTCAATGCGATTGTTATTTTTTAAGGCATATTACAAATTTTCAAATATGCAATTTTAAATTACTTTCGTGACTGTTGCATGACGAGGTGGCCGAGTGGTTAAGGCGATGGACTGCTAATCCATCGGGCTCTGCCCGCGTGGGTTCGAATCCCATCCTCGTCGTACTGTTTGCACTGTACCTCGAAAAATTTATCATTAGGGTTTTCTGGCTCTTTTTTATGAGTTAGTCTTACCCGAATTAAGCAACATTATTGAGATATTTTGAGTAATATTTGCAACACTTAAGCAAGTTATATATTAAAAAAGTTGTTCAATGCGATTGTTATTTTTTAAGACTCATTACATATTTTCAAATATGCAATTTTAAATTACTTTCGTGCTCGTTGCATGACGAGGTGGCCGAGTGGTTAAGGCGATGGACTGCTAATCCATTGGGCTCTGCCCGCGTGGGTTCGAATCCCGTCCTCGTCGTACTTTTTGCACTGTACCTCGAAAAAATTATCATCAGGGTTTTCAGGCTCTTTTTTATGAGTTAGTGTTACCGAATTTAAGCATGATTATTGAGACATTTACAGTAATTTTTGCATCACTTAGGTAAGTTATATATTAAAAGTTTGTTCAATGCGATTGTTATTTTTTAAGGCATATTACAAATTTTCAAATATGCAATTTTAAATTACTTTCGTGCTTGTTGCATGACGAAGTGGCCGAGTGGTTAAGCCGATGGACTGCTAATCCATTGGGCTCTGCCCTCGTGGGTTCGAATCCCATCCTCGTCGTACTTTTTGCACTGTACCTCGAAAAAATTATCATTAGGGTTTTCTGGCTCTTTTTTATGAGTTAGTGTTACCCGAATTAAGCAACATTATTGAGATATTTTGAGTAATATTTGCATCACTTAAGTAAGTTATATATTAAAAAAGTTGTTCAATGCGATTGTTATTTTTTAAGGCATATTACAAATTTTCAAATATGCAATTTTAAATTACTTTCGTGCCTGTTGCATGACGAGGTGGCCGAGTGGTTAAGGCGATGGTCTGCTAATCCATTGGGCTCTGCCCGCGTGGGTTCGAATCCCATCCTCGACGTACTTTTTGCACTGTACCTCGAAAAATTTATCATTAGGGTTTTCTGGCTCTTTTTTATGAGTTAGTCTTACCCGAATTAAGCAACATTATTCAGGTATTTTGAGTAATATTTGCAACACTTAAGCAAGTTATATATTAAAAAAGTTGTTCAATGCGATTGTTATTTTTTAAGACTCATTACATATTTTCAAATATGCAATTTTAAATTACTTTCGTTCCTGTTGCATGACGAGGTGGCCGAGTGGTTAAGGCGATGGACTGCTAATCCATTGGGCTCTGCCCGCGTGGGTTCGAATCCCATCCTCGTCGTACTTTTTGCACTGTACCTCGAAAAAATTATCATCAGGGTTTTCAGGCTCTTTTTTATGAGTTAGTGTTACCGAATTTAAGCAAGATTATTGAGACATTTACAGTAATTTTTGCATCACTTAGGTAAGTTATATATTAAAAGTTTGTTCAATGCGTTTGTTATTTTTGAAGGCATATTACAAATTTTCAAATATGCAATTTTAAATTACTTTGGCGCTTGTTGCATGACGAAGTGGCCGAGTGGTTAAGCCGATGGACTGCTAATCCATTGGGCTCTGCCCGCGTGGGTTCGAATCCCATCCTCGTCGTACTTTTTGCACTGTACCTCGAAAAAATTATCATTAGGGTTTTCTGGCTCTTTTTTATGAGTTAGTGTTACCCGAATTAAGCAACATTATTGAGATATTTTTAGTAATATTTGCATCACTTAAGTAAGTTATATATTAAAAAAGTTGTTCAATGCGATTGTTATTTTTTAAGGCATATTACAAATTTTCAAATATGCAATTTTAAATAACTTTCGTGCCTGTTGCACGACGAGGTGGCCGAGTGGTTTAGGCGATGGAATGCTTATCCATTGGGCTCTGCCCGCGTGTGTTCGAATCCCATCCTCGTCGTACTGTACCTCGAAAAAAGTATCATTAGGGATTAAGGCTCTTTTTTTATGAGTTAGTGTTACCCAATTTAAGCAAGAATATTGAGATATTTAGAGTATTTTTTGCATCACTCAGGTAAGGTATATATTAAAAGTTTGTTCAATGCGTTTGTTATTTTTTAAGGCGCATTACAAATTTTCAAATATGCAATTTTTAATTACTTTGGTGGTTGTTGCGAGACGAGGTGGCCGAGTGGTTAAGGCGATGGACTGCCTGTCCAATGGGCTCTGGCCGCGTGGGTTCGAATCCCATCCTCGTCGTACTTCTTGCACTGTACCTCGAAAAAATTATCATCAGGGTTTTTTTTTATGAGTTAGTGTTACCGAATTTAAGCAAGATTATTGAGATATTTACAGTAGTTTTTGCATCACTTAGGTATCTTATATATTAAAAGGTTGTTCAATGCGTTTGTTATTTTTGAAGGCATATTACAAATT
Source organism: Salticus scenicus (assembly GCA_963930645.1). Taxonomy (NCBI): domain Eukaryota; kingdom Metazoa; phylum Arthropoda; class Arachnida; order Araneae; family Salticidae; genus Salticus; species Salticus scenicus. Next base: position 147,597,807 of record OZ005657.1, on the reverse strand, counting down.
TTCAAATATGCAATTTTAAATTACTTTCGTAGCTGTACCGTGACGAGGTGGCCGAGTGGTTAAGGCGATGGACTGCTAATCCATTGGGCTCTGTCCGAGTGTGTTCGAATCCCATCCTCGTCGTGCGTTCTGCACTGTACCTGTAGAATCCCAAGCATTCATTTTTATTGTAAGTTATAGTTAACCATTTCTTGTAAATTTTTTCAGACATTTAGAGTAATTTTTATATCATTTTGGTCATTTATATGTTAAAAGTTGTCCAATGCAGGACTTATTTTTCCATGCGCATTGCAAAATACGAAATGTTTAATTTTCAATTACTTCCGACTACATTGCCTGACGATGTGGCCGAGTGTTTAAATGGCGGATTGAAAATCCGTCGGGCTGTGCTCGTGTAGTTGTGGATCCCATCCTCGTCGGTCTTTTCGCACTGAACTTCGAAAAATGTTTCATGGCGATATTTAGCACTTTTTTATGAGTTTTTGTTAGCCAGTTTTTTCAGGATTATTGAGACATAAAATAAATTTTGTATCACGTCACCCTGTTATACCGGGTGATCCAAAAGTCAGGACAAACTTTAAAAATGAATAATTCGAAAACGAATCAAGATACAAAGATACGGTTTGCACCAAACGGATGGAAAAGAAGCCGGGTTTTGTGTGGCAACGAAAAAAATATAGTTCTGTTTGCGACCAACAGATGGCGCTGTCGGATTTCTGATGTTGGACTATGCAAAGCAACAAACGATATAAAAAGGAGCAACTGCTGCAGGTAATGATTGTCGAAGCTTACATGCATCGAAATATCGCATTCACAGTCGCTACTTTAATCACGCATGGCCTCCAAGATCTCCCGATCTGACACCCTGCGACCTTTAGCTGTGGGGACTCTTGAAGTCAAAAGTGTACAGAAACCAACCGGAATCACTAGAAGCACTGAAAGATGACATCCGCCAAAATGTGTCTGCCATAACGCAAGAAATGCTACTAAATCCTGTGAAAAAATTATCATCAGGGTTTTCAGGTTTTTTTTTATTAGTTAGTCTTACCGAATTTAAGCAAGATTATTGAGACATTTACAGTAATTTTTGCATCACTTAGGTAAGTTATATATTAAAAGGTTGTTCAATGCGTTTGTTATATTTTAAGGCATATTACAAATTTTCAAGTATGCAATTTTAAATTACTTTCGTTCCTCTTGCATGACGAGGTGGCCGAGTGGTTAAGGCGATGGACTGCTAATCCATTGGACTCTGCCCGCGTGGGTTCGAATCCCATCCTCGTCGTACTTCTTGCACTGTACCTCGAAAAAATTATCATCAGGGTTTTCAGGCTCTCTTTTATGAGTTAGTGTTACCGAATTTAAGCAAGATTATTGAGACATTTACAGTAATTTTTGCGTCACTTAGGTAAGTTATATATTAAAACTTGTACAATGTGTTTGTTATTTTTTAGGACGCATTACAAATTTTCAAGAGGAGGTGGCCGAGTGGTTAAGGCGATGGACTGCTAATCGATTGGGCTCTGCCCGCGTGGGTTCGAATCCCATCCTCGTCGTACTTTTTGCACTGTGCCTCGAAAACATTATCATTAGGGTTTTCTGACTCTTTTTTATGAGATACTGTTACCCGAATTAAGCAACATTATTGAGATATTTTGAGTAATATTTGCATCACTTAAGTAAGTTATATATTAAAAAAGTTGTTCAATGCGATTGTTATTTTTTAAGGCGCATTACAAATTTTCAAATATGCAATTTTAAATTACTTTCGTACCTGTTGCATGACGAGGTGGCCGAGTGGCTAAGGCGATGGTCTGCTAATCCATTGGGCTCTGCCCGCGTGGGTTCGAATCCCATCCTCGTCGTACTTTTTGCACTGTACCTCGAAAAATTTATCATTAGGGTTTTCTGGCTCTTTTTTATGAGTTAGTCTTACCCGAATTAAGCAACTTTATTGAGATATTTTGAGTAATATTTGCAACACTTAAGCAAGTTATATATTAAAAAAGTTGTTCAATGCGATTGTTATTTTTTAAGACTCATTACATATTTTCAAATATGCAATTTTAAATTACTTTCGTGCCTGTTGCATGACGAGGTGGCCGAGTGGTTAAGGCGATGGACTGCTAATCCATTGGGCTCTGCCCGCGTGGGTTCGAATCCCATCCTCGTCGTACTTTTTGCACTGTACCTCGAAAAAATTATCATTAGGGTTTTCTGGCTCTTTTTTATGAGTTAGTGTTACCCAATTTAAGCAAGATTATTGAGATATTTACAGTACTTTTTGCATCACTTAGGTATCTTATATATTAAAAGGTTGTTCAATGCGTTTGTTATTTTTTAAGGCATATTATAAATTTTCATATATGCAATTTTAAATTACTTTCGTGCCTGGTGCATGAAGGAGATGGCAGAATGGTTAAGGCGATGGACTGCCAATACATTGAACTCTACCCGCGTGGGTTCGAGTCCCATCCTCGTCGTACTGTACCTCGAAAAAATTATCATTAGGGTTTAAGGCTCTTTTTTTATGAGTTAGTGTTACCCAATTTAAGCAAGAATATTGAGATATTTAGAGTAATTTTTGCATCTTTCAGGTCAGTTTTATATTAAAAGTTTGATCAATGCGTTTGTTATTTTTTAAGGCGCATTTCAAATTTTCAAATATGCAATTTTTAATTACTTTGGTGGTTGTTGCGAGACGAGGTGGCCGAGTGGTTAAGGCGATGGACTGCTAATCCATTGGGCTCTGGCCGCGTGGGTTCGAATCCCATCCTCGTCGTACTTCTTGCACTGTACCTCGAAAAAATTATCATCAGGGTTTTTTTTATGAGTTAGTGTTACCGAATTTAAGCAAGATTATTGAGATATTTACAGTAGTTTTTGCATCACTTAGGTAAGTTATATATTAAAAGGTTGTTCAATGCGTTTGTTATTTTTTAAGGCATATTACAAATTTTCAAGTATGCAATTTTAAATTACCTTCGTAGCTCTTGCATGACGAGGTGGCCGAGTGGTTAAGGCGATGGACTGCTAATCCATTGGGCTCTGTCCGCGTGTGTTCGAATCCCATCCTCGTCGTGCGTTCTGCACTGTACTTGTAGAATCCCAAGCATTCATTTTTATTATAAGTTATAGTTAACCATTTCTTGTAAATTTTTTCAGACATTTAGAGTAATTTTTATATCATTTTGGTCATTTATATGTTAAAAGTTGTCCAATGCAGGACTTATTTTTCCATGCGCATTGCAAAATACGAAATGTTTAATTTTCAATTACTTCCGACTACATTGCCTGACGATGTGGCCGAGTGTTTAAAGTGGCGGATTGAAAATCCGTCGGGCTGTGCACGTGTAGTTGTGGATCCCATCCTCGTCGGTCTTTTCGCACTGAACTTCGAAAAATGTTTCATGGCGATATTTAGCACATTTTTATGAGTTTTTGTTAGCCAGTTTTTTCAGGATTATTAAGACATATAAAATAAATTTTGTATCACGTCACCCTGTTATACCGGGTGATCCAAAAGTCAGGACAAACTTTAAAAATGAATAATTCGAAAACGAATCAAGATACAAAGATATGGTTTGCACCAAACGGATGGAAAAGAAGCCGGGTTTTGTGTGGCAACGAAAAAAATATAGTTCTGTTTGCGACCAACAGATGGCGCTGCCAGATTTTTGATGTTGGTCTATGCAAAGCAACAAACGATATAAAAAGGAGCAACTGCTGCAGGTAATGATTGTCGAAGCTTACATGCACCGAAATATCGCTTTCACAGTCGCTACTTTAATCACGCATGGCCTCCAAGATCTCCCGATCTGACACCCTGTGACCTTTAGCTGTGGGGACTCTTGAAGTCAAAAGTGTACCGCAACCAACCGGAATCACTAGAAGCACTGAAAGATGACATCCGCCAAAATGTGTCTGCCATAACGCAAGAAATGCTACTAAATCCTGTGAAAAAATTATCATCAGGGTTTTCAGGGTTTTTTCTATGAGTTAGTGTTACCGAATTTAAGCAAGATTATTGAGACATTTACAGTAATTTTTGCATCACTTAGGTAAGTTATATATTAAAAGGTTGTTCAATGCGTTTGTTATTTTTTAAGGCATATTACAAATTTTCAAGTATGCAATTTTAAATTACTTTCGTACCTCCTGCATGACGAGGTGGCCGAGTGGTTAAGGCGATGGACTGCTAATCCATTGGACTCTGCCCGCGTGGGTTCGAATCCCATCCTCGTCGTACTTCTTGCACTGTACCTCGAAAAAAATATCATCTGGGTTTTCAGGCTCTTTTTTATGAGTTAGTGTTACCGAATTTAAGCAAGATTATTGAGACATTTACAGTAATTTTTGCATCACTTAGGTAAGTTATGTAATAAAAGTTTGTTCAATGCGTTTGTTATTTTTTAAGGCTCATTACAAATTTTCAAATATGCAATTTTTGATTACTTTGGTGATTGTTGCGAGCCGAGGTGGCCGAATGCTTAAGGCGATGGACTGCTAATCCATTGGGCTCTGCCCGCGTGGGTTCGAATCCCATCCTCGTCGTATTTCTTGCACTTTACCCCGAAACATTTATCATCAGGGTTTTCAGGCTCTTTTTTATGAGTTAGTGTTACCGAATTTAAGCAAGATTATTGAGACATTTACAGTAATTTTTGCATTACTTAGGTAAGTTATATATTAAAAGGTTGTTCATTGCGTTTGTTCTATTTAAGGCGCATTATAAATTTTCAAATATGCAATTTTAAATTACTTTTGTATCTGTTGCATGACGAAGTGGCCGAGTGGTTAAGGCGATGGACTGCTAATCCATTGGGCTTTGCCCGAGTGGGTTGGAATCCCCTTCTCGTCGTACTTTTTGCACTGTACCTCGAAAAATTTATCATTAGGTTTTAAGGCTCTTTTTTTATGAGTTAGTGTTACCAAATTTAAGTAAGATTATTGACACATTTAAAGTATTTTTTGCATCACTTAGGTAAGTTATATATTAAAAGGTTGTTCAAAGTGTTTGTATTTTTTAAGGCGTATTACAAATTTTCAAATATGCAATTTTTGATTACTTTGGTGGTTGTGGCGAGCCGAGGTGGCCGAATGCTTAAGGCGATGGACTGCTAATCCATTGGGCTCTGCTCGCGTGGGTTTGAATCCCATCCTCGTCGTACTTCTTGCACTGTACCTCGAAAAATTTATCATCAGGATTTTCAGGCTGTTTTTTATGAGTTAGTGTTACCGAATTTAAGCAAGATTATTGAGACATTTACAGTAATTTTTGCATCACTTAGGTAAGTTATATATTAAAAGGTTGTTCATTGCGTTTGTTATTTTTTATGGCGCATTATAAATTTTCAAATATGCAATTTTAAATTACTTTTGTACATGTTGCATGACGATGTGGCCGAGTGGTTAAGGCGATGGACTGCTAATCCATTGGGCTCTGCCCGCGTGGGTTCGAATCCCATCCTCGTCGTATTTCTTGCAATTTACCCCGAAACATTCATCATCAGGGTTTTCAGGCTCTTTTTTATGAGTTAGTGTTACCGAATTTAAGCAAGATTATTGAGACATTTACAGTAATTTTTGCATTACTTAGGTAAGTTATATATTAAAAGGTTGTTCATTGCGTTTGTTATATTTAAGGCGCATTATAAATTTTCAAATATGCAATTTTAAATTACTTTTGTATCTGTTGCATGACGAAGTGGCCGAGTGGTTAAGGCGATGGACTGCTAATCCATTGGGCTTTGTCCGAGTGGGTTGGAATCCCCTTCTCGTCGTACTTTTTGCACTGTACCTCGAAAAATTTATCATTAGGTTTTAAGGCTCTTTTTTTATGAGTTAGTGTTACCAAATTTAAGTAAGATTATTGACACATTTACAGTATTTTTTGCATCACTTAGGTAAGTTATATATGAAAAGGTTGTTCAAAGTGTTTGTATTTTTTAAGGCGTATTACAAATTTTCAAATATGCAATTTTAAACTACTTTCGTACATGTTGTTGACGAGGTGGCCGAGTGGTTAAGGCGATGGACTGCTAAGCCATTGGACTCTGCCCGCGTGGGTTCGAATCCCATCCTCGTCGTATATCTTGCTCTGTACCTCGAAAAATTTATCATCAGGGTTTTCAGGCTCTTTTTTATGATTTAGTGTTACCGAATTTAAGCAAGATTATTGAGACATTTACAGTAATTTACTTTTATTTAGTACGATCTGTGAGCTCATAAGGGGATTTTCACCATAATGACCTTTTGTAACATGGTTGAACATATCTAAAATCTGGCTCGTTCTTTTACCAATAATTTGCTTAATTTTTATTCCATTGAAATAAACTCTTGTATAAGTTACCCAATATATCTGGTTTTCGGCTTACGTAATAAAAAAATTTCTATCTTTCGCGCACGCTCAGAAAAAATAAAATAAATAAATAAATAAAAATGAATGTAAATGCTCAAATCTCCTCGAAAATTACACATATGAATTTTATGTTTCAGAATAATGTTTCTTTAATGTTTTATCAATTTTTCTGCAAGTTTTGTAAAATTTTGTGAAAATTCCTTCTTGTTATAAGCAAAAAAATTGCCAAAAATGCAATAATTAAATATATATATATATATATATATGCCTAAAAAATTGTGTATTTCCCATACAAAAAACTTACAAACATTGTATATAGTAAGAGCAATAATGTGTTCAAGTTACAAGTCATTTGTAGCTTTTTATGACACAGGGTGATCTAAAATATTTGTGCTTTTCTTTAATTTATAGTTGGTCCCTTAATTGAACTTTGGACTAAATCGATTGTAGAAAATGTGAGTTCTTAAACGTTTTTACATGTCTGCATTTCAAAATCATTTAGTCAAGCATTTTTTTTTAATCAAAATAAAAAAAGTGTAAAATAAAACAAAAATAATAATAGTTTGATCACCCTCTGTTGCTACAAAACCAAATTAAATATTGAATGCATACCAATTAGCATTAATAAAATGTAAGGTATCACAATAAATAAATAAATAAATAAATAAAATAAAATAAAATAAAATAATACTCATAACAAAATCACTATTGGCTCATTAAGGGCCCTCTTCACTCAACGCCGCTGGAAACCGAAGCTAATGTTATTTTATGGGAAATTTTTCTTTACAAATAACTTATTAACTAATACATATTTTTTAATTCTGTTGTCACATTTTGAACATTTCCAGCTGTTAAATTGACGGACCTTTTAGAAAAAATATTTAATTTTTTATATTTTATTTTGAAGCTGCAAAATAAGAATTTTCAATATGTGAAATTTTTTTCATTTTGCAATTTCAAAATAAAATATTAAAATTAAAAAATACATTTTTAAAAAAAGGTCGGTCAATTTAACAGTTGTGATTTTTCTGAATATGAAAACAGAATTTAAAAATATCTATTAGTTAATGAGTTATTTGTAAAGAAAATTTCCCCATAGAATAACATTGGCTCGGGCTTCCGGCGACGGTAAATGAAGAGGGCTGTTAATGGGAAAAAATAAAGGGCCAACAAAAACACCCGGAGTAATATAATTATTTATGTTTGCCACAACTGGCCCACTGAAGGCTTCCAGCAACAATATGAAAAAATTATGTTTGCCATCAGGTGGCCCGACACTGGCCCACTAACGATTTTTAACCTATTGTTGGTTGCCATCAGTGGCCCACAACCTTTTTTTAACCGATAGCTCGCTGCCAGCAATGACCCATCAGTGGCCCACTGACTTATTCCGATTCTACTGCAGGCTGCCAGCAGTGGATCGGCCGAATGTGGCCACTTGATGGCCGGCGTAACATATTCCCTTCGGCACCTTAACTTTTGTCACCAACGGGCCAGCAGCTGTTACTGTTGGCAGCCAACACTTGGCCTCGTGTTGGCCATCATCCCAGGTTCTGCTGGGGTACCTCGAAAAATTTATCATTATGTTATAAGGCTCTTTTTTATGAGTTAGTGTTAACCAATTTAAACTAGATTATTGAGATATTTAGAGTAATTTTTGCATCACTTAGGTAAGTTATATATTAAAACTTGTACAATGTGTTTGTTATTTTTTAAGGCGCATTACAAATTTTCAAATATGCAATTTTTAATTACTTTGGAGGTTGTTGCGAGACGAGGTGGCCGAGTGGTTAAGGCGATGGATTGCTAATCCATTGGGCTCTGCCCGCGTGGGTTCGAATCCCATCCTCGTCGTACTTTTTGCACTGTACCTCGAAAAAATTATCATTAGGGTTTAAGGCTCTTTTTTTATGAGTTAGTGTTACCCAATTTAAGCAACATTATTGAGATATTTTGAGTAATATTTGCATCACTTAAGTAAGTTATATATTAAAAAAATTGTTCAATGCGATTGTTATTTTTTAAGGCGCATTACAAATTTTCAAATATGCAATTTTAAATTACTTTCGCTCCTGTGTATGACGAGGTGGCCGAGTGGTTAAAGCGACGGACTGCTAATCCATTGGGCTCTGCCCGCGTGGGTTCGAATCCAATCCTCGTCGTACTTTTTGCACTGTACCTCGAAAAAATTATCATTAGGGTTTTCTGGCTCTTTTTTATGAGTTAGTGATACCCGAATTAAGCAACATTATTGAGGCATTTTGAGTTATATTTGCATCACTTAAGTAAGTTATATATTAAAAAAGTTAATCAATGCGATTGTTATTTTTTAAGGCATATTAAAAATTTTCAAATATGCAATTTTAAATTACTTTCGTGCTTGTTGCATGACGAAGTGGCCGAGTGGTTAAGCCGATGGACTGCTAATCCATTGGGCTCTGCCCGCGTGGGTTCGAATCTCATCCTCGTCGTACTTTTTGCACTGTACCTCGAAAAAATTATCATTAGGGTTTTCTGGCTCTTTTTTATGAGTTAGTGTTACCCGAATTAAGCAACATTATTGAGATATTTTGAGTAATATTTGCATCACTCAGGTAAGTTTTATATTAAAAGTTTGTTCAATGCGTTTGTTATTTTTTAAGGCGCATTACAAATTTTCAAATATGCAATTTTTAATTACTTTGGTGGTTGTTGCGAGACGAGGTGGCCGAGTGGTTAAGGCGATGGACTGCCTGTCCATTGGGCTCTGGCCGCGTGGGTTCGAATCCCATCCTCGTCGTACTTCTTGCACTGTACCTCGAAAAAATTATCATCAGGGTTTTTTTTTATGAGTTAGTGTTACCGAATTTAAGCAAGATTATTGAGATATTTACAGTAGTTTTTGCCTCACTTAGGTATCTTATATATTAAAAGGTTGTTCAATAAGTTTGTTATTTTTGAAGGCATATTACAAGTTTTCAAATATGCAATTTTAAATAACTTTCGTAGCTGTACCGTGACGAGGTGGCCGAGTGGTTAAGGCGATGGACTGCTAATCCATTGGGCTCTGTCCGCGTGTGTTCGAATCCCATCCTCGTCGTGCGTTCTGCACTGTACCTGTAGAATCCCAAGCATTCATTTTTATTGTAAGTTATAGTTAACCATTTCTTGTAAATTTTTTCAGACATTTAGAGTAATTTTTATATCATTTTGGTCATTTATATGTTAAAAGTTGTCCAATGCAGGACTTATTTTTCCATGCGCATTGCAAAATACGAAATGTTTAATTTTCAATTACTTCCGACTACATTGCCTGACGATGTGGCCGAGTGTTTAAATGGCGGATTGAAAATCCGTCGGGCTGTGCTCGTGTAGTTGTGGATCCCATCCTCGTCGGACTTTTCGCACTGAACTTCGAAAAATGTTTCATCGCGATATTTAGCACTTTTTTATGAGTTTTTGTTAGCCAGTTTTTTCAGGATTATTGAGACATAAAATAAATTTTGTATCACGTCACCCTGTTATACCGGGTGATCCAAAAGTCAGGACAAACTTTAAAAATGAATAATTCGAAAACGAATCAAGATACAAAGATACGGTTTGCACCAAACGGATGGAAAAGAAGCCGGGTTTTGTGTGGCAACGAAAAAAATATAGTTCTGTTTGCGACCAACAGATGGCGCTGTCGGATTTCTGATGTTGGACTATGCAAAGAAACAAACGATATAAAAAGGAGCAACTGCTGCAGGTAATGATTGTCGAAGCTTACATGCATCGAAATATCGCATTCACAGTCGCTACTTTAATCACGCATGGCCTCCAAGATCTCCCGATCTGACACCCTGTGACCTTTAGCTGTGGGGACTCTTGAAGTCAAAAGTGTACCGCAACCAACCGGAATCACTAGAAGCACTGAAAGATGACATCCGCCAAAATGTGTCTGCCATAACGCAAGAAATGCTACTAAATCCTGTGAAAAAATTATCATCAGGGTTTTTTTATTAGTTAGTCTTACCGAATTTAAGCAAGAATATTGAGACATTTACAGTAATTTTTGCATCACTTAGGTAAGTTATATATTAAAAGGTTGTTCAATGCGTTTGTTATTTTTTAAGGCATATTACAAATTTTCAAGTATGCAATTTTAAATTACATTCGTACCTCTTGTATGACGAGGTGGCCGAGTGGTTAAGGCGATGGACTGCTAATCCATTGGACTCTACCCGCGTGGGTTCGAATCCCATCCTCGTCGTACTTCTTGCACTGTACCTCGAAAAAATTATCATCAGGGTTTTCAGGCTCTCTTTTATGAGTTAGTGTTACCGAATTTAAGCAAGATTATTGAGACATTTACAGTAATTTTTGCGTCACTTAGGTAAGTTATATATTAAAACTTGTACAATGTGTTTGTTATTTTTTAGGACGCATTACAAATTTTCAAGAGGAGGTGGCCGAGTGGTTAAGGCGATGGACTGCTAATCCATTGGGCTCTGCCCGCGTGGGTTCGAATCCCATCCTCGTCGTACTTTTTGCACTGTGCCTCGAAAACATTATCATTAGGGTTTTCTGGCTCTTTTTTATGAGATAGTGTTACCCGAATTAAGCAACATTATTGAGATATTTTGAGTAATATTTGCATCACTTAAGTAAGTTATATATTAAAAAAGTTGTTCAATGCGATTGTTATTTTTTAAGGCGCATTACAAATTTTCAAATATGCAATTTTAAATTACTTTCATGCCTGTTGCATGACGAGGTGGCCGAGTAGTTAAGGCGATGGTCTGCTAATCCATTGGGCTCTGCCCGCGTGGGTTCTAATCCCATCCTCGTCGTATTTTTTGCACTGTACCTCGAAAAATTTATCATTAGGGTTTTCTGGCTCTTTTTTATGAGTTAGTCTTACCCGAATTAAGCAACTTTATTGAGATATTTTGAGTAATATTTGCAACACTTAAGCAAGTTATATATTAAAATAGTTGTTCAATGCGATTGTTATTTTTTAAGACTCATTACATATTTTCAAATATGCAATTTTAAATTACTTTCGTACCTGTTGCATGACGAGGTGGCCGAGTGGTTAAGGCGATGGACTGCTAATCCATTGGGCTCTGCCCGCGTGGGTTCGAATCCCATCCTCGTCGTACTTTTTGCACTGTACCTCGAAAAAATTATCATTAGGGTTTTCTGGCTCTTTTTTATGAGTTAGTGTTACCCAATTTAAGCAAGATTATTGAGATATTTACAGTACTTTTTGCATCACTTAGGTATCTTATATATTAAAAGGTTGTTCAATGCGTTTGTTATTTTTTAAGGCATATTATAAATTTTCATATATGCAATTTTAAATTACTTTCGTGCCTGGTGCATGAAGGAGATGGCAGAATGGTTAAGGAGATGGGCTGCTAATACATTGAACTCTACCCGCGTGGGTTCGAGTCCCATCCTCGTCGTACTGTACCTCGAAAAAATTATCATTAGGGTTTAAGGCTCTTTTTTTATGAGTTAGTGTTACCCAATTTAAGCAAGAATATTGAGATATTTATAGTAATTTTTGCATCACTCAGGTAAGTTATATATTAAAAGTTTGTTCAATGCGTTTGTTATTTTTTAAGGCGCATTTCAAATTTTCAAATATGCAATTTTTAATTACTTTGGTGGTTGTTGCGAGACGAGGTGGCCGAGTGGTTAAGGCGATGGACTGCTAATCCATTGGGCTCTGGCCGCGTGGGTTCGAATCCCATCCTCGTCGTACTTCTTGCGCTGTACCTCGAAAAAATTATCATCAGGGTTTTTTTTATGAGTTAGTGTTACCGAATTTAAGCAAGATTATTGAGATATTTACAGTAGTTTTTGCATCACTTAGGTAAGTTATATATTAAAAGGTTGTTCAATGCGTTTGTTATTTTTTAAGGCATATTACAAATTTTCAAGTATGCAATTTTAAATTACTTTCGTACCTCTTGCATGACGAGGTGGCCGAGTGGTTAAGGCGATGGACTGCTAATCCATTGGGCTCTGTCCGCGTGTGTTCGAATTCCATCCTCGTCGTGCGTTCTGCACTGTACTTGTAGAATCCCAAGCATTCATTTTTATTAAAAGTTATAGTTAACCATTTCTTGTAAATTTTTTCAGACATTTAGAGTAATTTTTATATCATTTTGGTCATTTATATGTTAAAAGTTGTCCAATGCAGGACTTATTTTTCCATGCGCATTGCAAAATACGAAATGTTTAATTTTCAATTACTTCCGACTACATTGCCTGACGATGTGGCCGAGTGTTTAAAGTGGCGGATTGAAAATCCGTCGGGCTGTGCTCGTGTAGTTGTGGATCCCATCCTCGTCGGTCTTTTCGCACTGAACTTCGAAAAATGTTTCATGGCGATATTTAGCACATTTTTATGAGTTTTTGTTAGCCAGTTTTTTCAGGATTATTAAGACGTATAAAATAAATTTTGAATCACGTCACCCTGTTATACCGGGTGATCCAAAAGTCAGGACAAACTTTAAAAATGAATAATTCGAAAACGAATCAAGATACAAAGATATGGTTTGCACCAAACGGATGGAAAAGAAGCCGGGTTTTGTGTGGCAACGAAAAAAATATAGTTCTGTTTGCGACCAACAGATGGCGCTGTCGGATTTTTGATGTTGGACTATGCAAAGCAACAAACGATATAAAAAGGAGCAACTGCTGCAGGTAATGATTGTCGAAGCTTACATGCATCGAAATATCGCATTCACAGTCGCTACTTTAATCACGCATGGCCTCCAAGATCTCCCGATCTGACACCCTGTGACCTTTAGCTGTGGGGATTCTTGAAGTCAAAAGTGTACCGCAACCAACCGGAATCACTAGAAGCACTGAAAGATGACATCCGCCAAAATGTGTCTGCCATAACGCAAGAAATGCTACTAAATCCTGTGAAAAAATTATCATCAGGGTTTTGAGGGTTTTTTCTATGAGTTAGTGTTACCGAATTTAAGCAAGATTATTGAGACATTTACAGTAATTTTTGCATCACTTAGGTAAGTTATATATTAAAAGGTTGTTCAATGCGTTTGTTATTTTTTAAGGCATATTACAAATTTTCAAGTATGCAATTTTAAATTACTTTCGTACCTCCTGCATGACGAGGTGGCCGAGTGGTTAAGGCGATGGACTGCTAATCCATTGGGCTCTGCTCGCGTGGGTTTGAATCCCATCCTCGTCGTACTTCTTGCACTGTACCTCGAAAAATTTATCATCAGGATTTTCAGGCTGTTTTTTATGAGTTAGTGTTACCGAATTTAAGCAAGATTATTGAGACATTTACAGTAATTTTTGCATTACTTAGGTAAGTTATATATTAAAAGGTTGTTCATTGCGTTTGTTATATTTAAGGCGCATTATAAATTTTCAAATATTCAATTTTAAATTACTTTTGTATCTGTTGCATGACGAAGTGGCCGAGTGGTTAAGGCGATGGACTGCTAATGCATTGGGCTTTGTCCGAGTGGGTTGGAATCCCCTTCTCGTCGTACTTTTTGCACTGTACCTCGAAAAATTTATCATTAGGTTTTAAGGCTCTTTTTTTATGAGTTAGTGTTACCAAATTTAAGTAAGATTATTGACACATTTACAGTATTTTTTGCATCACTTAGGTAAGTTATATATGAAAAGGTTGTTCAAAGTGTTTGTATTTTTTAAGGCGTATTACAAATTTTCAAATATGCAATTTTAAACTACTTTCGTACATGTTGTTGACGAGGTGGCCGAGTGGTTAAGGCGATGGACTGCTAAGCCATTGGTCTCTGCCCGCGTGGGTTCGAATCCCATCCTCGTCGTATATCTTGCTCTGTACCTCGAAAAATTTATCATCAGGGTTTTCAGGCTCTTTTTTATGATTTAGTGTTACCGAATTTAAGCAAGGTTATTGAGACATTTACAGTAATTTACTTTTATTTAGTACGATCTGTGAGCTCATAAGGGGATTTTCACCATAATGACCTTTTGTAACATGGTTGAACATATCTAAAATCTGGCTCGTTCTTTTACCAATAATTTGCTTAATTTTTATTCCATTGAAATAAACTCTTGTATAAGTTACCCAATATATCTGGTTTTCGGCTTACGTAATAAAAAAATTTCTATCTTTCGCGCACGCTCAGAAAAAATAAAATAAATAAATAAATAAAAATGAATGTAAATGCTCAAATCTCCTCGAAAATTACACATATGAATTTTATGTTTCAGAATAATGTTTCTTTAATGTTTTATCAATTTTTCTGCAAGTTTTGTAAAATTTTGTGAAAATTCCTTCTTGTTATAAGCAAAAAAATTGCCAAAAATGCAATAATTAAATATATATATATATATATGCCTAAAAAATTGTGTATTTCCCATACAAAAAACTTACAAACATTGTATATAGTAAGAGCAATAATGTGTTCAAGTTACAAGTCATTTGTAGCTTTTTATGACACAGGGTGATCTAAAATATTTGTGCTTTTCTTTAATTTATAGTTGGTCCCTTAATTGAACTTTGGACTAAATCGATTGTAGAAAATGTGAGTTCTTAAACGTTTTTACATGTCTGCATTTCAAAATCATTTAGTCAAGCATTTTTTTTTTATCAAAATAAAAAAAGTGTAAAAAAAAACAAAAATAATAATAGTTTGATCACCCTCTGTTGCTACAAAACCAAATTAAATATTGAATGCATACAAATTAGCATTAATAAAATGTAAGGTATCACAATAAATAAATAAATAAATAAATAAATAAAAAAAAATAAAATAATACTCATAACAAAATCACTATTGGCTCATTAAGGGCCCTCTTCACTCAACGCCGCTGGAAACCGAAGCTAATGTTATTTTATGGGAAATTTTTCTTTACAAATAACTTATTAACTAATACATATTTTTTAATTCTGTTGTCACATTTTAAACATTTCCAGCTGTTAAATTGACGGACCTTTTAGAAAAAATATTTAATTTTTTATATTTTATTTTGAAGCTGCAAAATAAGAATTTTCAATATGTGAAATTTTTTTCATTTTGCAATTTCAAAATAAAATATTAAAATTAAAAAATACATTTTTAAAAAAAGGTCGGTCAATTTAACAGTTGTGATTTTTCTGAATATGAAAACAGAATTTAAAAATATCTATTAGTTAATGAGTTATTTGTAAAGAAAATTTCCCCATAGAATAACATTGGCTCGGGCTTCCGGCGACGGTAAATGAAGAGGGCTGTTAATGGGAAAAAATAAAGGGCCAACAAAAACACCCGGAGTAATATAATTATTTATGTTTGCCACAACTGGCCCACTGAAGGCTTACAGCAACAATATGAAAAAATTATGTTTGCCATCAGGTGGCCCGACACTGGCCCACTAACGATTTTTAACCTATTGTTGGTTGCCATCAGTGGCCCACAACCTTTTTTTAACCGATAGCTCGCTGCCAGCAATGACCCATCAGTGGCCCACTGACTTATTCCGATTCTACTGCAGGCTGCCAGCAGTGGATCGGCCGAATGTGGCCACTTGATGGCCGGCGTAACATATTCCCTTCGGC
The DNA here is from genome assembly GCA_963930645.1 of Salticus scenicus. Classification (NCBI taxonomy): domain Eukaryota; kingdom Metazoa; phylum Arthropoda; class Arachnida; order Araneae; family Salticidae; genus Salticus; species Salticus scenicus. The sequence continues at coordinate 147,581,905 of OZ005657.1, read as the reverse complement.
ACCTTAACTTTTGTCACCAACGGGCCAGCAGCTGTTACTGTTGGCAGCCAACACTTGGCCTCGTGTTGGCCATCATCCCAGGTTCTGCTGGGGTACCTCGAAAAATTTATCATTATGTTATAAGGCTCTTTTTTATGAGTTAGTGTTAACCAATTTAAACTAGATTATTGAGATATTTAGAGTAATTTTTGCATCACTTAGGTAAGTTATATATTAAAACTTGTACAATGTGTTTGTTATTTTTTAAGGCGCATTACAAATTTTCAAATATGCAATTTTTAATTACTTTGGAGGTTGTTGCGAGACGAGGTGGCCGAGTGGTTAAGGCGATGGATTGCTAATCCATTGGGCTCTGCCCGCGTGGGTTCGAATCCCATCCTCGTCGTACTTTTTGCACTGTACCTCGAAAAAATTATCATTAGGGTTTAAGGCTCTTTTTTTATGAGTTAGTGTTACCCAATTTAAGCAACATTATTGAGATATTTTGAGTAATATTTGCATCACTTAAGTAAGTTATATATTAAAAAAATTGTTCAATGCGATTGTTATTTTTTAAGGCGCATTACAAATTTTCAAATATGCAATTTTAAATTACTTTCGCTCCTGTGTATGACGAGGTGGCCGAGTGGTTAAAGCGACGGACTGCTAATCCATTGGGCTCTGCCCGCGTGGGTTCGAATCCAATCCTCGTCGTACTTTTTGCACTGTACCTCGAAAAAATTATCATTAGGGTTTTCTGGCTCTTTTTTATGAGTTAGTGATACCCGAATTAAGCAACATTATTGAGGCATTTTGAGTTATATTTGCATCACTTAAGTAAGTTATATATTAAAAAAGTTAATCAATGCGATTGTTATTTTTTAAGGCATATTACAAATTTTCAAATATGCAATTTTAAATTACTTTCGTGCTTGTTGCATGACGAAGTGGCCGAGTGGTTAAGCCGATGGACTGCTAATCCATTGGGCTCTGCCCGCGTGGGTTCGAATCCCATCCTCGTCGTACTTTTTGCACTGTACCTCGAAAAAATTATCATTAGGGTTTTCTGGCTCTTTTTTATGAGTTAGTGTTACCCGAATTAAGCAACATTATTGAGATATTTTGAGTAATATTTGCATCACTTAAGTAAGTTATATATATAAAAAGTTGTTCAATGCGATTGTTATTTTTTAAGGCATATTACAAATTTTCAAATATGCAATTTTAAATTACTTTCGTGCCTGTTGCATGACGAGGTGGCCGAGTGGTTTAGGCGATGGAATGCTTATCCGTTGGGCTCTGCCCGCGTGGGGTCGAATCCCATCCTCGTCGTACTGTACCTCGAAAAAAGTATCATTAGGGATTAAGGCTCTTTTTTTATGAGTTAGTGTTACCCAATTTAAGCAAGAATATTGAGATATTTAGAGTATTTTTTGCATCACTCAGGTAAGTTATATATTAAAAGTTTGTTCAATGCGTTTGTTATTTTTTAAGGCGCATTACAAATTTTCAAATATGCAATTTTTAATTACTTTGGTGGTTGTTGCGAGACGAGGTGGCCGAGTGGTTAAGGCGATGGACTGCATGTCCATTGGGCTCTGGCCGCGTGGGTTCGAATCCCATCCTCGTCGTACTTCTTGCACTGTACCTCGAAAAAATTATCATCAGGGTTTTTTTTTATGAGTTAGTGTTACCGAATTTAAGCAAGATTATTGAGATATTTACAGTAGTTTTTGCATCACTTAGGTATCCTATATATTAAAAGGTTGTTCAATGCGTTTGTTATTTTTGAAGGCATATTACAAATTTTCAAATATGCAATTTTAAATAACTTTCGTAGCTGTACCGTAACGAGGTGGCCGAGTGGTTAAGGCGATGGACTGCTAATCCATTGGGCTCTGTCCGCGTGTGTTCGAATCCCATCCTCGTCGTGCGTTCTGCACTGTACCTGTAGAATCCCAAGCATTCATTTTTATTGTAAGTTATAGTTAACCATTTCTTGTAAATTTTTTCAGACATTTAGAGTAATTTTTATATCATTTTGGTCATTTATATGTTAAAAGTTGTCCAATGCAGGACTTATTTTTCCATGCGCATTGCAAAATACGAAATGTTTAATTTTCAATTACTTCCGACTACATTGCCTGACGATGTGGCCGAGTGTTTAAATGGCGGATTGAAAATCCGTCGGGTTGTGCTCGTGTAGTTGTGGATCCCATCCTCGTCGGACTTTTCGCACTGAACTTCGAAAAATGTTTCATGGCGATATTTAGCACTTTTTTATGAGTTTTTGTTAGCCAGTTTTTTCAGGATTATTGAGACATAAAATAAATTTTGTATCACGTCACCCTGTTATACCGGGTGATCCAAAAGTCAGGACAAACTTTAAAAATGAATAATTCGAAAACGAATCAAGATACAAAGATACGGTTTGCACCAAACGGATGGAAAAGAAGCCGGGTTTTGTGTGGCAACGAAAAAAATATAGTTCTGTTTGCGACCAACAGATGGCGCTGTCGGATTTCTGATGTTGGACTATGCAAAGAAACAAACGATATAAAAAGGAGCAACTGCTGCAGGTAATGATTGTCGAAGCTTACATGCATCGAAATATCGCATTCACAGTCGCTACTTTAATCACGCATGGCCTCCAAGATCTCCCGATCTGACACCCTGTGACCTTTAGCTGTGGGGACTCTTGAAGTCAAAAGTGTACCGCAACCAACCGGAATCACTAGAAGCACCAAAAGATGACATCCGCCAAAATGTGTCTGCCATAACGCAAGAAATGCTACTAAATCCTGTGAAAAAATTATCATCAGGGTTTTTTTATTAGTTAGTCTTACCGAATTTAAGCAAGATTATTGAGACATTTACAGTAATTTTTGCATCACTTAGGTAAGTTATATATTAAAAGGTTGTTCAATGCGTTTGTTATTTTTTAAGGCATATTACAAATTTTCAAGTATGCAATTTTAAATTACTTTCGTACCTCTTGTATGACGAGGTGGCCGAGTGGTTAAGGCGATGGACTGCTAATCCATTGGACTCTACCCGCGTGGGTTCGAATCCCATCCCCGTCGTACTTCTTGCACTGTACCTCGAAAAAATTATCATCAGGATTTTCAGGCTCTCTTTTATGAGTTAGTGTTACCGAATTTAAGCAAGATTATTGAGACATTTACAGTAATTTTTGCGTCACTTAGGTAAGTTATATATTAAAACTTGTACAATGTGTTTGTTATTTTTTAGGACGCATTACAAATTTTCAAGAGGAGGTGGCCGAGTGGTTAAGGCGATGGACTGCTAATCCATTGGGCTCTGCCCGCGTGGGTTCGAATCCCATCCTCGTCGTACTTTTTGCACTGTGCCTCGAAAACATTATCATTAGGGTTTTCTGGCTCTTTTTTATGAGATAGTGTTACCCGAATTAAGCAACATTATTGAGATATTTTGAGTAATATTTGCATCACTTAAGTAAGTTATATATTAAAAAAGTTGTTCAATGCGATTGTTATTTTTTAAGGCGCATTACAAATTTTCAAATATGCAATTTTAAATTACTTTCGTGCCTGTTGCATGACGAGGTGGCCGAGTAGTTAAGGCGATGGTCTGCTAATCCATTGGGCTCTGCCCGCGTGGGTTCTAATCCCATCCTCGTCGTATTTTTTGCACTGTACCTCGAAAAATTTATCATTAGGGTTTTCTGGCTCTTTTTTATGAGTTAGTCTTACCCGAATTAAGCAACTTTATTGAGATATTTTGAGTAATATTTGCAACACTTAAGCAAGTTATATATTAAAAAAGTTGTTCAATGCGATTGTTATTTTTTAAGACTCATTACATATTTTCAAATATGCAATTTTAAATTACTTTCGTGCCTGTTGCATGACGAGGTGGCCGAGTGGTTAAGGCGATGGACTGCTAATCCATTGGGCTCTGCCCGCGTGGGTTCGAATCCCATCCTCGTCGTACTTTTTGCACTGTACCTCGAAAAAATTATCATTAGGGTTTTCTGGCTCTTTTTTATGAGTTAGTTATACCCAATTTAAGCAAGATTATTGAGATATTTACAGTACTTTTTGCACCACTTAGGTATCTTATATATTAAAAGGTTGTTCAATGCGTTTGTTATTTTTTAAGGCATATTATAAATTTTCATATATGCAATTTTAAATTACTTTCGTGCCTGGTGCATGAAGGAGATGGCAGAATGGTTAAGGAGATGGGCTGCTAATACATTGAACTCTACCCGCGTGGGTTCGAGTCCCATCCTCGTCGTACTGTACCTCGAAAAAATTATCATTAGGGTTTATGGCTCTTTTTTTATGAGTTAGTGTTACCCAATTTAAGCAAGAATATTGAGATATTTAGAGTAATTTTTGCATCACTCAGGTAAGTTATATATTAAAAGTTTGTTCAATGCGTTTGTTATTTTTTAAGGCGCATTTCAAATTTTCAAATATGCAATTTTTAATTACTTTGGTGGTTGTTGCGAGACGAGGTGGCCGAGTGGTTAAGGCGATGGACTGCTAATCCATTGGGCTCTGGCCGCGTGGGTTCGAATCCCATCCTCGTCGTACTTCTTGCGCTGTACCTCGAAAAAATTATCATCAGGGTTTTTTTTATGAGTTAGTGTTACCGAATTTAAGCAAGTTTATTGAGATATTTACAGTAGTTTTTGCATCACTTAGGTAAGTTATATATTAAAAGGTTGTTCAATGCGTTTGTTATTTTTTAAGGCATATTACAAATTTTCAAGTATGCAATTTTAAATTACTTTCGTACCTCTTGCATGACGAGGTGGCCGAGTGGTTAAGGCGATGGACTGCTAATCCATTGGGCTCTGTCCGCGTGTGTTCGAATTCCATCCTCGTCGTGCGTTCTGCACTGTACTTGTAGAATCCCAAGCATTCATTTTTATTAAAAGTTATAGTTAACCATTTCTTGTAAATTTTTTCAGACATTTAGAGTAATTTTTATATCATTTTGGTCATTTATATGTTAAAAGTTGTCCAATGCAGGACTTATTTTTCCATGCGCATTGCAAAATACGAAATGTTTAATTTTCAATTACTTCCGACTACATTGCCTGACGATGTGGCCGAGTGTTTAAATGGCGGATTGAAAATCCGTCGGGCTGTGCTCGTGTAGTTGTGGATCCCATCCTCGTCGGACTTTTCGCACTGAACTTCGAAAAATGTTTCATGGCGATATTTAGCACTTTTTTATGAGTTTTTGTTAGCCAGTTTTTTCAGGATTATTGAGACATAAAATAAATTTTGTATCACGTCACCCTGTTATACCGGGTGATCCAAAAGTCAGGACAAACTTTAAAAATGAATAATTCGAAAACGAATCAAGATACAAAGATACGGTTTGCACCAAACGGATGGAAAAGAAGCCGGGTTTTGTGTGGATACGAAAAAAATATAGTTCTGTTTGCGACCAAGAGATGGCGCTGTCGGATTTCTGATGTTGGACTATGCAAAGAAACAAACGATATAAAAAGGAGCAACTGCTGCAGGTAATGATTGTCGAAGCTTACATGCATCGAAATATCGCATTCACAGTCGCTACTTTAATCACGCATGGCCTCCAAGATCTCCCGATCTGACACCCTGTGACCTTTAGCTGTGGGGACTCTTGAAGTCAAAAGTGTACCGCAACTAACCGGAATCACTAGAAGCACTGAAAGATGACATCCGCCAAAATGTGTCTGCCATAACGCAAGAAATGCTACTAAATCCTGTGAAAAAATTATCATCAGGGTTTTGAGGGTTTTTTCTATGAGTTAGTGTTACCGAATTTAAGCAAGATTATTGAGACATTTACAGTAATTTTTGCATCACTTAGGTAAGTTATATATTAAAAGGTTGTTCAATGCGTTTGTTATTTTTTAAGGCATATTACAAATTTTCAAGTATGCAATTTTAAATTACTTTCGTACCTCCTGCATGACGAGGTGGCCGAGTGGTTAAGGCGATGGACTGCTAATCCATTGGACTCTGCCCGCGTGGGTTCGAATCCCATCCTCGTCGTACTTCTTGCACTGTACCTCGAAAAATTTATCATCAGGGTTTTCAGGCTGTTTTTTATGAGTTAGTGTTACCGAATTTAAGCAAGAATATTGAGATATTTAGAGTAATTTTTGCATCACTCAGGTAAGTTATATATTAAAAGTTTGTTCAATGCGTTTGTTATTTTTTAAGGCGCATTTCAAATTTTCAAATATGCAATTTTTGATTACTTTGGTGGTTGTTGCGAGCCGAGGTGGCCGAATGCTTAAGGCGATGGACTGCTAATCCATTGGGCTCTGCTCGCGTGGTTTTGAATCCCATCCTCGTCGTACTTCTTGCACTGTACCTCGAAAAATTTATCATCAGGATTTTCAGGCTGTTTTTTATGAGTTAGTGTTACCGAATTTAAGCAAGATTATTGAGACATTTACAGTAATTTTTGCATCACTTAGGTAAGTTATATATTAAAAGGTTGTTCATTGCGTTTGTTATTTTTTATGGCGCATTATAAATTTTCAAATATGCAATTTTAAATTACTTTTGTACATGTTGCATGACGATGTGGCCGAGTGGTTAAGGCGATGGACTGCTAATCCATTGGGCTCTGCCCGCGTGGGTTCGAATCCCATCCTCGTCGTATTTCTTGCAATTTACCACTCGGCCACATCACCACTCGGCCACTTAACCACTCGGCCACATCGTCATGGGTTCGAATCCCATCCTCGTCGTATTTCTTGCAATTTACCACTCGGCCACATCACCACTCGGCCACTTAACCACTCGGCCACATCGTCATGGGTTCGAATCCCATCCTCGTCGTATTTCTTGCAATTTACCACTCGGCCACTTAACCACTCGGCCACATCGTCATACGAGTGGTTAAGGCGATGGACTGCTAATCCATTGGGCTCTGCCCGCGTGGGTTCGAATCCCATCCTCGTCGTATTTCTTGCAATTTACCCCGAAACATTCATCATCAGGGTTTTCAGGCTCTTTTTTATGAGTTAGTGTTACCGAATTTAAGCAAGATTATTGAGACATTTACAGTAATTTTTGCATTACTTAGGTAAGTTATATATTAAAAGGTTGTTCATTGCGTTTGTTATATTTAAGGCGCATTATAAATTTTCAAATATGCAATTTTAAATTACTTTTGTATCTGTTGTATGACGAAGTGGCCGAGTGGTTAAGGCGATGGACTGCTAATCCATTGGGCTCTGCTCGCGTGGTTTTGAATCCCATCCTCGTCGTACTTTTTGCACTGTACCTCGAAAAATTTATCATTAGGTTTTAAGGCTCTTTTTTTATGAGTTAGTGTTACCAAATTTAAGTAAGATTATTGACACATTTACAGTATTTTTTGCATCACTTAGGTAAGTTATATATTAAAATTTGTTCAAAGTGTTAGTATTTTTTAAGGCGTATTACAAATTTTCAAATATGCAATTTTAAACTACTTTCGTACATGTTGTTGACGAGGTGGCCGAGTGGTTAAGGCGATGGACTGCTAAGCCATTGGTCTCTGCCCGCGTGGGTTCGAATCCCATCCTCGTCGTATATCTTGCTCTGTACCTCGAAAAATTTATCATCAGGGTTTTCAGGCTCTTTTTTATGATTTAGTGTTATCGAATTTAAGCAAGATTATTGAGACATTTACAGTAATTTACTTTTATTTAGTACGATCTGTGAGCTCATAAGGGGATTTTCACCATAATGACCTTTTGTAACATGGTTGAACATATCTAAAATCTGGCTCGTTCTTTTACCAATAATTTGCTTAATTTTTTTTCCATTGAAATAAACTCTTGTATAAGTTACCCAATATATCTGGTTTTCGGCTTACGTAATAAAAAAATTTCTATCTTTCGCGCACGCTCAGAAAAAATAAAATAAATAAATAAATAAAAATGAATGTAAATGCTCAAATCTCCTCGAAAATTACACATATGAATTTTATGTTTCAGAATAATGTTTCTTTAATGTTTTATCAATTTTTCTGCAAGTTTTGTAAAATTTTGTGAAAATTCCTTCTTGTTATAAGCAAAAAAATTGCCAAAAATGCAATAATTAAATATATATATATATATATATATGCCTAAAAAATTGTGTATTTCCCATACAAAAAACTTACAAACATTGTATATAGTAAGAGCAATAATGTGTTCAAGTTACAAGTCATTTGTAGCTTTTTATGACACAGGGTGATCTAAAATATTTGTGCTTTTCTTTAATTTATAGTTGGTCCCTTAATTGAACTTTGGACTAAATCGATTGTAGAAAATGTGAGTTCTTAAACGTTTTTACATGTCTGCATTTCAAAATCATTTAGTCAAGCATTTTTTTTTAATCAAAATAAAAAAAGTGTAAAAAAAAAAAATAATAATAATAATAGTTTGATCACCCTCTGTTGCTACAAAACCAAATTAAATATTGAATGCATACAAATTAGCATTAATAAAATGTAAGGTATCACAATAAATAAATAAATAAATAACTAAATAAAATAAAATAAAATAATACTAATAACAAAATCACTATTGGCTCATTAAGGGCCCTCTTCACTCAACGCCGCTGGAAACCGAAGCTAATGTTATTTTATGGGAAATTTTTCTTTACAAATAACTTATTAACTAATACATATTTTTTAATTCTGTTGTCACATTTTGAACATTTCCAGCTGTTAAATTGACGGACCTTTTAGAAAAAATATTTAATTTTTTATATTTTATTTTGAAGCTGCAAAATAAGAATTTTCAATATGTGAAATTTTTTTCATTTTGCAATTTCAAAATAAAATATTAAAATTAAAAAATACATTTTTAAAAAAAGGTCGGTCAATTTAACAGTTGTGATTTTTCTGAATATGAAAACAGAATTTAAAAATATCTATTAGTTAATGAGTTATTTGTAAAGAAAATTTCCCCATAGAATAACATTGGCTCGGGCTTCCGGCGACGGTAAATGAAGAGGGCTGTTAATGGGAAAAAATAAAGGGCCAACAAAAACACCCGGAGTAATATAATTATTTATGTTTGCCACAACTGGCCCACTGAAGGCTTCCAGCAACAATATGAAAAAATTATGTTTGCCATCAGGTGGCCCGACACTGGCCCACTAACGATTTTTAACCTATTGTTGGTTGCCATCAGTGGCCCACAACCTTTTTTTAACCGATAGCTCGCTGCCAGCAATGACCCATCAGTGGCCCACTGACTTATTCCGATTCTACTGCAGGCTGCCAGCAGTGGATCGGCCGAATGTGGCCACTTGATGGCCGGCGTAACATATTCCCTTCGGCACCTTAACTTTTGTCACCAACGGGCCAGCAGCTGTTACTGTTGGCAGCCAACACTTGGCCTCGTGTTGGCCATCATCCCAGGTTCTGCTGGGGTACCTCGAAAAATTTATCATTATGTTATAAGGCTCTTTTTTATGAGTTAGTGTTAACCAATTTAAACTAGATTATTGAGATATTTAGAGTAATTTTTGCATCACTTAGGTAAGTTATATATTAAAACTTGTACAATGTGTTTGTTATTTTTTAAGGCGCATTACAAATTTTCAAATATGCAATTTTTAATTACTTTGGAGGTTGTTGCGAGACGAGGTGGCCGAGTGGTTAAGGCGATGGATTGCTAATCCATTGGGCTCTGCCCGCGTGGGTTCGAATCCCATCCTCGTCGTACTTTTTGCACTGTACCTCGAAAAAATTATCATTAGGGTTTAAGGCTCTTTTTTTATGAGTTAGTGTTACCCAATTTAAGCAAGATTATTGAGATATTTAGAGTAATTTTTGCATCACTTAGGTAAGTTATATATTAAAAGGTTGTTCAATGCGTTTGTTATTTTTTAAGGCATATTACAAATTTTCAAATATGCAATTTTAAATTAATTTCGAGCATGTTGCATGACGAGGTGGCCGAGTGGTTAAGGCGATGGACTGCTAATCCATTGGGCTCTGCCCGCGTGGGTTCGAATCCCATCCTCGTCGTACTTCTTGCACTGTACCTCGAAAAATTTATCATTAGGTTTTAAGGCTCTTTTTTTATGAGTTAGTGTTACCCAATTTAAGCAAGATTGTTGAGATATTTAGAGTAATTTTTGCATCACTTATGTAAGTTAGGTATTAAAACATGTACAATGCGTTTTTTTACTTTTTCAGGCACGTTACAAATTTTCAAATATGCAATTTTAAATTACTTTCGTGCATGTTGCATGACGAGGTGGCCGAGTGGTTAAGGCGATGGACTGCTAATCCATTTGCTCTGCCCGCGTGGGTTCGAATCCCATCCTCGTCGTACTTCTTGCACTGTACATCGAAAAATTTATCATCAGGGTTTTCAGGCTCTTTTTTATGAGTTAGTGTTACCGAATTTAAGCAAGATTATTGAGACATTTACAGTAATTTTTGCATCACTTAGGTAAGTTATATATTAAAAGGTTGTTCATTGCGTTTGTTATTTTTTAAGGCGCATTATAAATTTTCAAATATGCAATTTTAAATTACTTTTGTACCTGTAGCATGACGAGGTGGCCGAGTGGTTAAGGCGATGGACTGCTAATCCATTGGGCTCTGCCCGCGTGGGTTCGAATCCCATCCTCGTCGTGTTTCTTGCACTTTACCTCGAAAAATTTATCATCAGGGTTTTCAGGCTCTTTTTTATGAGTTAGTGTTACCGAATTCCAGCAAGATTATTGAGACATTTACAGTAATTTTTGCATTACTTAGGTAAGTTATATATTAAAAGGTTGTTCATTGCGTTTGTTATTTTTTAAGGCGCATTATAAATTTTCAAATATGCAATTTTAAATTACTTTTGTATCTGTTGCATGACGAAGTGGCCGAGTGGTTAAGGCGATGGACTGCTAATCCATTGGGCTCTTCCCTCGTGGTTTCGAATCCCATCCTCGTCGTACTTCTTGCACTGTACCTCGAAAAATTTATCATTATGTTATAAGGCTGTTTTTTATGAGTTAGTGTTACCCAATTTAAGCTAGATTATTGAGATATTTAGAGTAATTTTTGCATCACTTAGGTAAGTTATATATTAAAACTTGTACAATGTGTTTGTTATTTTTTAAGGCGCATTACAAATTTTCAAATATGCAATTTTTATTTACTTTGGTGGCAGTTGCAAGACGAGGTGGCCGAGTGGTTAACGCGATGGTCTGCTAAGCCATTGGGCTCTGCCCGCGTCGCACAGTGGGGTATTTGACGAATCTGGCTGGCCAAAAGTCGATTTCAAATATTACAACGTAGGTCTAAAAGTATGGGTGTGTGATAAAGATAAATAAATGGGGAATCGTGTGATACCACTTTTTTCTCGTATAAACAAACTGGGAATTCTCAGTATAAGTTGAAATTCGAATGTTTCGTTCAGCAGATTATTGCTCATTAGTTGCCAACTGCGATGTTTCCTTTTTGAATGTGAATTATTTCAATTTAGGATTTGTATGAAATTTAATTGTTATGGAAAAGGACGAGGCAGATAAGTGTGTAAAGGTTTTTATTATTTTAGTTGAGGAAAAAATATTTTTTATACTTGTAAAGGAAATTTAAAATAATGCATTTTTTCTCTCTTACTTTTATACTATATTTTGAAAGTTCGAAAGATTTAGTTATATTTCCCTGCCTTTCCCTGGAATGATTTTTCTTCTAGCAACAAATATAGACCTTTATCTTGTTATTTTTATAAAAATTAGTTCCGCTTTTTAAGATAAAGGCTGTTCAAAAAATGCAGGTCCAAATTTTTTTCAATGCATTTCAAGTGGCTCGTTATAAAGCTTCGAAATTTTTACTTTTTATAAACTTTGCTGCAAAGTAAATTCTTAGAGATAATAATAAAGTGATCACATATGTATATTTTAAGCCATTTTCGTTTGAATAAAGTAAAGTATTATTTGTTTTAAAGCTAGATTAAATTGAGGCATTTATTAAATTTAGATTTTGCTTTTGCATTTTCCAAAAATTCGGAAAAATTAGTTGTATTTCTTAAAAAATATTTTTATGTTGAGTAGAGACATCTTTCTTAAAGTTTAAATTTGCGCAATTTTTAGAAAAAAAGAATTGCAAAAAAATTGACGACCACATAACATTTATGTTTTATTCATTTATTTTCATTTGTACTATGCCTTTATTTTGATCTAGGACCATCAAATGCCAAAATAATTACTCACAGAGAATTATTTAACATTATTCTGTGGTAAAATGCATTGAATGTAAACAAAAAATTAAGTTATCTTGAAAATTACCCTTTTCAAATCATTGTTTTTTTATGAAGATGAAATAAGAAAATCTATCAAAGTTTCTCACGTTTTAAATTTAAAATGAAGAGCAGATGAATTAACGTCTAATATTAAGCAGATATATTTATGGAAAAGAATAAGGATTGGATAGGAGATTTGAAATTCCTATATGTGTAAACCATTCTGAGAGATCAGTAAGAGACTTCACTGAATGAAGTGAAAGATCTAAACAAGAAAAGCTGAAACTCTACATACTCCACAGACGTTGAAGTGCTCACACATGCCAAACAAAATCAGTTGGAAACTTCTGTAAAAAGATGTGCTGCTTTCATACTCAAAAAAGTTACTATTACTCCAAAAGAAGAAAAAAAAATATCAAAACACATGTGAAAACGTACACAAATATCACCATTACAAGCCATATCATTATAGGCTAATTTTTCAAGAAACCAATACCATAGGTGCCAAGTCTCCTGTTTTTAAGAGAGATTTCACACAAGAAAATTTTTATAAATGTTTTCAGTTTATGCAATCACAGAAAATATGCTTAAAAGATTCCTTTATAAAAATATTGGTGACAAATCTGATTTAAAAATTAAAAAGTTTGGTAGCTATGCAATACAAAATAATAAGAAGTACTCAAAGAAAAAAGTCTTTCATGTATTGTTTTGAAGCGTGTTAAAATGGTCTGTTATCCTGAAAAGAAAAAGTCATTTATAATAAAAGAAACTTGTGCTGATATTGATATAAGGGATTTAGTTCAGTTTACAGCGTCATGATTACTTCAAGTGACCACAAAGTTCACGTGAAAAAAATTACTGAATATGCAGAGAAAGAAACAGAACTCTATTAGGAATATCCTTCACTGTAAAAAATAGTTACTTAAAAATGAGCTAAATTGTCTTAAAATAGCTCCTAAACAATATATACTTAAATTTGAAAACCCATGTACTCATTTTTAAGTATACTGACATGCTCAAAAATGAAGTTAACCAATAAGAATCCCGATATCCCCATGTTTGACGTCAATATACTCAAAAATGAGTACATGGGTTTTCAAATTTAAGTATATATTGTTTCGGAGCTATTTTGAGGCAATTTAGCTCATTTTTAAGAAACCAATTTAACAGTGTTAGTATCGTATATAATATCACCAACAATGCACAAAATAATAGACAACCCCACTGTAATCCAGCAAGCTATATTACCAGTTAGCAATTGTTTGAAGAAACAGCCGAAGCACACACTAATTATTTTCGCTTATTTCGAAAAAAAAAAAAAAAAAAAAAAATCTGTGCACGAAAAATTTTAAGACTTTTATGTAATCCCGATGTTCGGAATAGATTACGTTTGAGTTCAGATTTAGTGTTAACTGGAATGAGATCCACAATACAAAATAAGTCAAATTCTTAAAAAAAAAAAAAAAAAAAAAAAAAAAAACTCTAAAGAGTTATTACCGATTGCATCTTCTACAAGCATTTATGATATATAGAATTCCAATTACAAAACAACAGATGATATCTCTTAAATATGCAGTGATGATGAAATTTTTCCTTACTTATTTATTAATTGTATGAATAATTATTTTTAGTATTATCATTTTTATATGAATATTTTTATTTCGTATATGCTTCTATTTATGATATGTTAAATGATATGTATTATTTGAGTTTATATTATACTTATTACTTTAGAGTATTTTTTTTTTTTTTTTTGAAGTATTTATTGTTTTGCAGTAAATAAACATTCCAAATAACATTTTTTTGAATAAAAATATTAATATGCATTAAAAATAATAGTTTCGTAACTAAATAATTGATTTAAATTGGTTTTCAACAAAAAAATAATTTTGGCCAGCCAGATTCGCCAAATACCCCACTGTGCGTCGGTTGGAATCCCATCCTCGCCGTACTTCTTGCACTGTACCTCGAAAAATTTATCATCAGGGTTTTCAGGCTCTTTTTTATGAGTTAGTGTTACCGAATTTAAGCAAGATTATTGAGACACTTACAGTATTTTTTGCATCACTTAGGTAAGTTATATATTAAAAGGTTGTTCATTGCGTTCGTTATTTTTTAAGCCGCATTATAAATTTTCAAATATGCAATTTTCAATTACTTTCGTGCTTGTTGCATGATAAGGTGGTCGAGTGGTTAATGCGATGGACTGCCAATCCATTGGGCTCTGCCCGCGGGGGTTCGAATCCCATCCTCGTCGTACTATTTGCGCTGTACTTCGAAAAATTTATTATTAGGTTTTATGGCTCTTTTTTTATGAGTTATTGTTACCAAATTTAAGCAAGATTATTGACACATTTACAGTATTTTGTGTATCACTTAGGTAAGTTATATATTAAAACTTGTACAGTGTGTTTGTTATTTTTTAAGGCGCATTACAAATTTTCAAATATGCAATTTTTAATTACTTTGGTGGTTGTTGAGAGACGAGGTGGCCGAGTGGGTAATGCGATGGACTGCTAATCCATTGGGCTCTTCCCTCGTGGGTTCGAATCCCATCCTCGTCGAACTTCTTGCACTGTACCTCGACAAATTTATCATCCGGGTTTTGAGGCTTTTTTATGAGTTAGTGTTACCGAATTTAAGCAAGATTATTGAGACATTTACAGTAATTTTTGCATCACTTAGGTAAGTTATATATTAAAAGGTTGTTCATTGCGTTTGTTATTTTTCAAGACGTATTACAAATTTTGAAATATGCAATTTTAAATTACTTTGGTGGTTTATGCATGACGAGGTGGCCGAGTGGTTAAGACGATAGACAGCCCGTCCATTGGGCACTGCCCATGTGGGTTCGACTCCCATCCTCGTTGTACTTTTTGCACTGTACCTCGAAAAATTTATCATTAGGTTTTATTGCTCTTTTTTTATGAGTTAGTGTTACCAAATTTAAGCAAGATTATTGAGACATTTACAGTAATTTTTGCAACACTTAGGTAAGTTATATATTAAATTTTGTTGAATGCGTTAGTTATTTTTTAAGGCATATTACAAATTTGTAAATATGCAATTTTAAATTACTTTCGTGGCTGTGGCATGACTCGGTGGCCGCGTGGTTAAGGCGATGGACTGCTAATCCATTGGGCTCTGCCCGCCATGGGTTCGAATCCCATCCTCGTCTTATTTCTTGCACTGTACCTCGTAAAATTTATCATCAGGGTTTTCTGGCTCTTTTTTATGAGTTAGTGTTACCGAATTTAAGCAAGATTATTGAGACATTTACAGTAATTTTTGCATCACTAAGGTAAGTTATATACTAAAAGGTTGTTCAATGCGTTTGTTATTTTTTAAGGCGCATTACAAATTTTCAAATATGCAATTTTTAATTACTTTGGAAGCTGTTGCAAGACGAGGTGGCCGAGTGATTAGGGCGATGGACCGCTAACACATTGGTCTCTGTACGCGTGGGTTCGAATTCCATTCTCGTCGTGCGTTCTGCACTGTACCTGTAGAATCCCAAGCATTCATTTTTATTATAAGTTATAGTTAACCATTTCTTGTAAATTTTTTCAGACATTCAGAGTAATTTTTCTATCATTTTGTTCATTTATATGTTAAAAGTTGTCCAATGCATGACTTATTCTTCCATGCGCATTGCAAAATACGAAACGTTTAATTTTCAATTACTTCCGACTACATTGCCTGACGATGTGGCCGAGTATTTAACGTGACGGATTGAAAATCCGTCGGGCTGTGCTCGTGTAGTTGTGGATCCCACCCTCGTCGGTCTTTTCGCACTGAACTTCGAAAAATGTTTCATGGAGATATTTAGCACTTTTTTATGACTTTTTGTTAGCCAGTTTTTTCAAGATAATTGAGACATATAAAATAAATTTTTTATCACGTCACCCTGTTATATAACCAGCGGCCGAGCGGTTCTGCACTCAAAGCTGGTAGATGGGAGGTGCCGGGTTCGATCCCAGGTCGCGCTCATCGACCTAGCCGTTCGGAGTTTTCCGTGGTTTCCTCCGAAACTCGCGTAAATACGGGCTAGGACCCCTTAGAAAGACCCCCACGGAGGGCATTCCCCCTCTAGGCCTAGGACACATCAGGAGTCAATCGGCCTTAAATCCTACAACCAACCAACCCTGTTATATATTAAAAGATTTTTCAATACGTTTGTTATTTTTTAATGCGCATTACAAATTTTCAAATGTGCAATTTTTAATTTCTGTCGTGCTTGTTGAATGACGAGGTGGCCGAGTGGTTAAGGCGATGGACTGCTATTCCATTGGGCTTTGCCCGCGTGGGTTCGAATCCCATCATCGTCGTACTTTTGGCACTGTACCTCGAAAAAATTACCATTTTGTTTTCAGGCTCTTTTTTATGAGTTAGTGTTACCCAATTTAAGCAAGATTATTGAGGCATTTACAGTAATTTTTGCATCACTTAGGTAGGTTATATATTAAAAGGTTGTTCACTGCGTTTGTTATTTTTTAAGGCGTAAAACAAAATTTCAAATATGCAATTTTAAATTATTTTCGTGTTTGTTGCATGACGAGGTGGCCGAGTGGTTAAGGTGATGGACTGCTAATCTATTGGGTTCTGGCCGAGTGAGATCGAATCCTATCTTCGTCGTACTTTTTGCACTGTACCTCGAAAAATTTATCATTAGGTTTTAAGGCTCTTTTTTATGTGTTAGTGTTACCCAATTTAAGCAAGATTATTGAGATATTTTGAGTAATTTTTGCATCACTTAGGTAAGTTATACAATGCGTTTGTTATTTTTTAATGCGCATTACAAATTTTCAAATCTGCAGTTTTTAATTACTGTCGTGCTTGTTGCACGACGAGGTGGCCGAGAGGTTTAGGCGATGGATTGCTAATCCATTGGGCTCTTCCCGCGTGGGTTCGAATCCCATCGTCGTCGTGCGTTCTGCACTGTACCTGTAGAATCCCAAGCATTCATTTTTACTATAAGTTATAGTTAACCATTTCTTGTTAATTTTTTCAGACATTTAGAATAATGTTTATACCATTTTCGTCATTTATATGTTAAAAGTTGTCCAATGCATGACTTATTTTTCCATGCGCATTGCAAAATACGAAATGTTTAATTTTCAATTACTTCCGACTACATTCCCTGACAATGTGGCCGAGTGTTTTAAGTGGGGAATTGAAAATCCGTCGGGCTGTGCTCGTGTAGTTGTGGATCCCATCCTCGTCTGTCTTTTCGCACTAAACTTCGAAAAATGTTTCATGGAGGTATTTCGCAATTTTTTATGAGTTATCGTTAGCCAGTTTTTTCAAGATTATTGAGACATATAAAATAAATTTTTTATCACGTCCCCCTGTTATATATTAAAAGATTGTTCAATGCGTTTGTTATTTTTTAAGGCGTATTACAAATATGCAATTTTAAATTACTTTCGTGGTTAAGGCGATGGACTGCTAATCCACTAGGCTCTGCCCGCGTGGGTTCGAATCCCATCCTCGTCGTACTTTTTGCATTGTACCTCGAAAAATTTATCATTAGGTTTTAAGGCTGTTTTTTATGAGTTAGTGTTACCCAATTTAAGCAAGATTATTGAGGCATTTACAGTAATTTTTGCATCACTTAGGTAAGTTGTATATTAAAAAGTTGTTCAATACGTTTGTTATTTTTTAATGCGCATTACAAATTTTCAAATGTGCAATTTTTAATTACTTTCATTCCTGGTGCATGACGAGGTGGACGAGTGGTTAAGGCGATGGACTGGTATTTCATTGGACTCTGCCAGCGTGGGTTCGAATTCCATCCTCGTCGTACTTCTTGCACTGTACCTCGAAAAATTTATCATGAGGGTTTTCAGGCTCTGTTTTATGAGTTAGTTTTACCGAATTTAAGCAAGATTATTGAGACATTTACAGCAGTTTTTGAAACACTTAGGTAAGTTATATATTAAAATGTTGTTAAATGCGTTTGTTATGTTTTAATGCGCATTATAAATTTTCAAATGTGCATTTTAAATTACTGTCGTGCATGTTGCATGACGTGGTGGCCGAATGTTTAAGGCAATGGACGGCTAATTCTTTGGGCTTTGGCCGCGCGGGTTCGAATCCCGACCTCGTCGTACTATTTGCAGTGTACCTCGAAAAATGTATCATTAGGATTTTCAGGCTCTTTTTATGAGTTAGTGTTAGCCAATTTAAGCAACATTATTGAGACATTTAGAGTAATTTTTACATCACTTAGGTAAGTTATATATTAAAAGGTTGTTCATTGCGTTTGTTATTTTTTAAGGCGCATTACAAATTTTCTAATGTGCAATTTTAAATTACTTTCGTGGCTGTTGCCTGACGAGGTGGCCGAGTGGTTAAGGCGATGGACTACTAATCTATTGGGCTCTGCCCATGTGTTCGAATCCCATCCTCGTCGTACTTTTTCCACTGTACCTCGAAAAATTTATCATTAGGCTTTTCAGGCTCTTTTTTACGATTTAGTGTTAGCCAATTTAGCAAGATTGTTCAGATATTTATAGTAAATTTTGCATCACTTATGTAAGGTATATATTAAAAATTTGTTATTTTTAAGGCGCATTAAAAATTTTCAAATGTGCAATTTTAAATTACTTTCATGCGTGTTACAAGACGAGGTGGCCGAGTAGTTAAGGCGATGGACTGCTAATCCATTGGGTTCTGCCCGCGTGGGTTCGTGACCCATCCTCGTCTTATTTTCTGTACTGTACCTTTAGATTTCCAAGCATTCATTTTTAAGATAAATGATAGCTAACCTTTTCTTGTAAATTTTTTCAGACATTTAGAGTAATTTTTATATCATTTGGCCATTTATATGTTGAAAGTTGTCCAATGCATGACTTATTTTTCCATGCGCATTGCAAAATACAAAATGTTTAATTTTCAATTACTTCCGACAACTTTGCCTGACGATGTGGTTGAGTGTTTAAAGTGGTGGTTTGAAAATCCGTTGGGCTGTGCTCGTGTGGGTGTGAACCAGTGTTGGGCATAATTGATTAAAAAGTAATTGAATTACAATTGAATTACAATTAAATTATAATTATAATTTTTTTTGTCAATAGATTAACAAGTAATTGATTACAAATAAATTGAATTATTACAAATAAATAGAATAATTAGTTCAATTTATTCGCAATCAATTATTTGTTAATTTATTGACAGTAAATAATCATAATTGTAATTTAATTGTAATTCAATTGTAATTAAATTACTTTTTAATCAATTATGCCCAACACTGGTGTGAACCCATCCTCATCGGACTTTTCGCACTGAGCTTCAATAAAGTTATCATGTAGATTTTTGCACTTTTTTATGAGTTTTCATTAGCCAATTTGTTCAAGATTATTGAGACATATAAAATAAATTTTCTATCACGTCACCCTGTTATATATTAAAAGATTGTACAATACGTTTGCTATTTTTTAATGCGCATTACAAATTTCCAAATGTGTAATTTTAAATTACTGTCGCGCATTTTGCAAGACGCGGTGGCCGAGTGGTTAAAGCGATGAGCTGCTAATCCATTGGGCTCTGCTCTCGTGGGTTCGATTCCCATCCTCGTGGAAATTTTTGCACCGTAACTCGAAAAATTTATCATTAGGGTTTTCAGGCTCTTCTTTATGAGTTAGTGTTAGCGAATTTAAGGAAGAATATTGTGTCCTTTTCAGTAATTTTTTTATCACTTAGGTAAGTTATATATTAAAAGGTTGTTCAATGCGTTTGTTATTTTTTAAGGCGCATTACAAATTTTCAAATGTGCAATTTTAAATTACTCTCGTTGAGATTGCATGACGAGGTGGCCGAGTGTTTAAGGTGATGGGCTGCTAATCCATTTGGCTCTCCACACGTGGGTTCGAATCCCGTCCTCTTACTTTTTGCACTGTACCTCAAAAAGGTTATCATTAGGGTTTTCAGGCTCTTTTTTATGAGTTAGTGTTACCCGAATTAAGCAAGATTATTGAGATTTTTTGAGTAATTTTTGCATCACATAAGTAAGTTATATATTAAAACTTGTACAATGCGTTTGTTATTTTTTAAGGCGCATTATAAATTTTCAAATATGCAATTTTAAATTACTTTGGTTGCTGTTGCAAGACGAGGTGGCCGAATGGTTAAGGCGATGGACTGCTAATCCATTGGGCTCTGCCCGCTTGGGTTCGAATCCTATTCTCGTCGTGCGTTCTGCACTGTACCTGTAAAATCCCAAGCATTCATTTTTATTATAAGTTATAGTTAACCATTTCTTGTAAATTTTTTCAGACATTTAGAGTAATTTTTATATCATTTTGGTCATTTATATGTTAAAAGTTGTCCAATGCATGACTTATTTTTCCATGTGCATTGCAAAATACGAAATGTTTAATTTTCAATTACTTCCGACTACATTGCCTGACAATGTGGCCGAGTGTTTAAAGTGGCGGATTGAAAATCCGTCGGGCTGTGCTCGTGTAGTTGTGGAACCCATCCTCGTCGGTCTTTTCGCGCTGAACTTCGAAAAATGTTTCATGGAGATATTTAGCACTTTTTTATGAGTTATCGATAGCCAGTTTTTTCAAGATTATTGAGACATAAAAAATAAATTTTGTATAACGTCACCCTGTTATAAATTAAAAGATTGTTCAATGCGTTTGTTATTTTTTAAAGCGAATTACAAATTTTCAAATATGCAATTTTAAGTTACTCTCATTTATAATGCATGACGAGGTGGCCGAGTGGTTAAGGTGATGGGCTGCTAATCCATTTGGCTCTGCACACGTGGGTTCGAATCCCATCCTCTTACTTTTTGCACTGTACCTCAAAAAATTTATCATTAGGGTTTTAAGGCTCTTTTTTATGAGATAGGGTTAGCGAATTTAAGCAAGATTGTTAAGATATTTGCAGTAATTTATGCATCACTTAGGTAAGTTATATATTAAAATTTTGTTCAATGCGTTTGTTATTTTTTAAGGCGCATTACAAATTTCCAAATGTGCAATTTTAAATTAATTTCGTGGCTGTTGCAAGACAAGGTGTCCGTGTGGTTAAGGGAATGGACTGCTAATGAATTGGGCTCTTCCCGCGAGGGTTCGAATCCCCTCCTCGTCCTACATTTTGCACTGTACCTCGAAAAACTTATCATTAGGGTTTTCAGGCTCTTTTTTATGAGTTAGTGTTACCTAATTTAAGCAAGATTATTGAGATGTTTAGACTAATTTTGCATCACTTAGGTAAGTTATAGATTAAAAGTTTGTTCAATGCGGTTTTTTTTTTTTTTTTTTAAGGCGCATTAAAAATGTTCAAATGTGTAATTTTAAATTACTGCCATGTTTGTTGCATGACGAGGTGTTCGAGTGGTTAAGGCGATGGACTGCTAATCCATTTGGCCCTGCCCGCGTCGGTTCGAATCCCATCCTCGTCGTGCTTTCTGCACTGTACCTTTAGAAATCCAAGCATTCGTTTTTATTAAATGTGATAGTTAACCATTTCTTGTGAATTTTTTCAGACATTTAGAGTAATTACCGTGTATTTATTAACTTCGATTCTTGTTTGTATGTTTGTTTGTTTGTTTGTTTGTCAGGTACAAACCTTGCAATCGATTTTTAACTAGCTATACATTTGAAACTTTCAGAATAGTTCAGAATACGGTTAAAACGCATTTTTTTAATAAAAAACGCATTTTCTTTTAACGCATTCTTCAAATGTTTTGGGTTCCTGTTGCCTTCTCAGCGTTATCAGTACAAAGATAGCAATCGATTTTTCCCTAACTTTCGACTAGCTAGACATTTGAAACTTTCAGGACAGCTCAAAACACGGTGACAATACATTTTTTAAATACTTTTAGTCAACTGTTTCAGGTCCCTACTGCCTTCGGCAGCGTTTATATGATTCAACAGAAAATTTATTTAACTAACTTCCCTACTAGCTAGACATTTGAAACTTTTAGAACAGTTCAGAATACAGTGAAAATGCATTTTAAAAATATTTTTAGCAGACTGTTTCGGGTTTCTGCTGCCTTCGACAGCGTTACCAGTACAAAGCTTGCAATCGATGTTTCACTAACTTCCCGACCAGCTAGACATTTGAAACTTTCAGGATAGCTCAGAACACGGTGACAATACATTTTTTTATTACTTTTATTCAACTGTTTCAGGTCCCAACTGACTTCGGCAGCGTTTATATGGTTCAACAGAAAATATATTTAACCTACTTCCTGACTATCCAGACATTTAAACTTTCAGAATATTTCAGAATACGGTGAAAATGCATTTTTTTAATACTTTTAGCCAACTGTTTCGGCTTCCTGCTGCCTTCGGCAGCGTTACCAGTAAAAGGACTGCAATCGATTTTTCACTAACTTCCCGACTACCTGGACATCAGAAACTTTCAGGATAGCTCAGAACACGGAGACAATACATTTTTTAGATACTTTTAGTCAACTGTTTAAGGAACCCACTGCATTCGGCAGCGTTTATATGATTCAACAGAAAATTTATGTAACTAACTTCCCGACTAGCTAGACATTTGAAACTTTCAGAATTCGGTGAAAATGCATTTTTAAATATATTTAACTAATTGCTTTGGGACCCTGCTGCCTTCGGCAGCGTTACCAATACAAAGCTTGCAATCAATTTTAACTAACTTCCCGGCTAGATAGCTGTTTGAAACTTTTATAATAGCTCAAAACACAACAGGAATGAATTTTTTTAACACTTTTATCCAATTGCTCCGTGTTCCCGCTGCCTTCGGTAGCGTTTGTATGATTCAAGAGAAAATTTAAAAACATGGTATATAAAAAGTTCTTTTTATCTTGTAATTATTTTTATATCATTTTGGTCATTTATATGTTAAACGTTGTCCAATGCATGACTTATTTTTCCATGCGCATTGCAAAATACGAAATGCTTAATTTTAATTTACTTCCGACTACATTGCCTGACGACGTGGCCGAGTGTTTAATGTGATGGATTGAA
This sequence comes from Salticus scenicus, assembly GCA_963930645.1. NCBI lineage: Eukaryota > Metazoa > Arthropoda > Arachnida > Araneae > Salticidae > Salticus > Salticus scenicus. The sequence continues at coordinate 147,558,736 of OZ005657.1, read as the reverse complement.
AATCCGTTGGTCTCTGCTCGTGTGGGTGTTAAACCCATCCTCGTCGGTCTTTTCACACTTAACTTTGAAAAAGTTTTCATGGTGATTTTTAGCACTTTTTTATGAGTTATCGTTAGCCAATTTAAGCAAGATTATTGAGACATTTATAATAATTTTTCCATCACTTCGGTAAATTATATATTAAAAGTTTGTTTTATGCGTTTGTTATCTTTTAATGCGCATTATAAATTTCAAATTCTGCAATTTTAAATTACTTTCGCGCTTGTTGCATGACGAGGTGGCCGAGTGGTTAAGGCGATGGACTGCTAATCCATTGGGCTCTGCCCGCGTGGGTTTGAATCCCTTCCGCGTTGTGTTGTTTGCACTGTACCTCGAAAAATGTATCATTAGGGTTTTCAGGCTCTTTTTTATGAGTTACTGTTAGCCAATTTAAGCAAGATTATTGAGACATTTAAAGTAATTTTTGCATCATTTTGGCCAGTTATATATTAAATGATTGTTCAATACGTTTGTTATCTTTCAATGCGCATTATAAATTTCATATTCTGCAATTTTAAATTACCCTCGCGCTTGTTGCATGACGAGGTGGCCGAGAAGTTAAAGTGATGGATTGAAAATCCGTTGAGATGTGCTCGTGTAGGTGTGAATCCCATCCTCGTCTTGCTTTTTGCTGTGTATCTTGAAAAATTTATCACAAAAGTTTTCAGTCTCTTTGTCATCAGTTAGTGCTAGCCAATTTATTCAAGATTAATGAGACATTTAGAGTAAATTTGCATCACTTACGTCAGTTATTTATTAAAAGTTTGATCAATGCGTTTATTATTTTTTAATCCGCATTACAAATTTCCAATTGTGCAATTTTAAATTACTTTCGCGCTTGTTGTATGATGAGGTGGCTGAGTGGTTAATGCGATGGACTGCTAATCCATTGGGCTCTGCCCGCGTGGGTTTGAATCGCATCCACATTGTACTTTTTGCACTCTACCTCGAAAAATTTTTCATTTGGGTTTTCAGGCTCTTTTTTATGAGTTACTGTTAGCCAATTTAAACAAGATTATTGAGACATTTAAAGTCATTTTTGCATCATTTTAGCCAGTTATATATTAAATGGTTGTTCAATGCGTTTGTTATCTTTTAATGCGCATTATAAATTTGATATTCTGCAATTTTAAATTACTTTCGTGCCTGTTGCATGACGAGGTGGCAGAGTGGTTAACGGGATGGACCGCAAATGCACTGGGCTCTGCCCATGTTTGTCCGAAATCCCATCCTTGTCGTTCGTTTTACACTGTATCTGTAGAATTTTAAGCATTCATTATTATTATAAGTCATAGTTAACAATTTTAGGTAAAATTTTTCAGACTTTTAGAGTAATTTTTATTTCAATTGGTCATTTATACGTTAAAGTTTGTGCAATGCAAGAGTTATTCTTCCATGCGCACTGCAAAATTCGATATGTTTAATTTACTTCATATTACATGGTCTGACGAGGTGGTCGAGTGGTTAAAGTGATGGATTGAAAATTCGTTGAGATGTGCTCGTGTAGCTGTGAATCCCATCCTCGTCTTTCTATCTGCAGTGTACCTTGAAAAATTTATCATTAATGTTTTCAGTCTCTTTTTTAGTTATTGCTAGCCAATTTACTCAAGATTAATGAGGCATTTAGAGTAAATTTTTCAACACTTAGGTCAGTTATTTATTAAAAATTTTTTCAATGCGTTTGTTATTTTTTAACCTGCATTACAAATTTCCAATTGTGCAATTTTAAATTACTTTCGCACTTGTTGTATAACGAGGTGGCTGAATGGTTAAGGCGATGGTCTGCTAATCCATTGGGCTCTGCCCGCGTTCGTTCGAATCCCATCCTGGTCGTACTTTTTGCACTACCTCGAAAAATTTATCATTAAAGTTTTCAGGTTCTTTTTTAACACGCTTTTATTAGCTTCACCTGTATGTATGTTTGTAACTGCTCTGGGAGTAAACAAAAATCTATAATTTAAAAAAAGACTTTCCCTACGTGAGCGCTGTGTCTGTGAGGTAAAGCTCCGGGCTACGAACCTAAAGGTCTAACGTTCGAACTTAGTCAGGGGAGATTTTTTAAAAATGGTTTTTGTTTAATTCTAAATTATTTTATAATCACCCTGTAATATGGTGTGTCACTCACACAATTTTTTCTTACCCTGCATTTTAATACTATAATGATAGATATTTTGTGCTTTTTAGTTCACATTTCAATAAATGCGTGTTCTTTAAATTTTTAAAAGAATAATTTTATTATGAGTTACTGTTAGCCAATTTATGCTAAATTATAGAGACATTTAAAGTAATTTTTGCATCACTTTGGCCAGTTATATATCAAATGTTTGTTAAATGCGTTTGTTATTTTTCCATACCTATTACAAATTTCCAATAGTGCAATTTGAAATGACATTCGTGTTTGTAGCTTTTGAGGTGGCCGAGTGGTTACCATGATGGGCTGCTAATCCATTGGGCTTTGCTCGTGTGGGTGTGAATTCCATTCTCGTCGGTCTTTTCACACTGATTTCCGAAAAACTTTTCATGAAGATTTCTAGTACTTTTTTGTGAGTTACCGTTAGCGAAATTGTTCAAGATAATTGAGACATTTAAAATAAATTTTACATGACGTCACTCTGTTATATTTTAAAAGGGTTTTCAATGCGTTTGTTATTTTTCGATGCGCAATACAAATTTCGAATTGAGCAATTGTAAATTACTTTTGTTGCATGACGAGATTGCCGTGCATGTTCAGTCATCTTTCGTTTCATAGAAGCAAAATCCTGGGTGGTTTGATTTTGATGCTTATGATGCAATAAATCAGACTTTAGATCATGTACTTTATCACAGTCACTGCAGATGTATCGGAAACTTTGATGACATTTTAAATGTCTCTGTAAGTTATCTAAACGTGTAAATACTTGTTCACACTGTTGACACTTTATTGATGATACTTCATCTTTACTTTTATGAGCATGTATATGTCGAATCAAGACCCACTTTCTAGTAAATATCTTTTCATAAGAAGAGCAGCAAAAACTTTCTGACGTCCCCTTATCACTCGCTTGTGTAGATGAAGATTATTTTTTATAATTGGGAATCACCAAATGTCTTTTCAAATTGGATTTCACACCAAAAGTCTTTCCACATACATCACACTTGAATAACTTTTCTTGAAGATGAGTCATAATATGACGATCCAGCACCCATTCCCGTGTAAATACTTTAGTGCAAGAAGCACAGGTGTAAAATTCACGCATTTTTTTGTTCATATCCATTGTCAGAGCAGAAATAATACAACCTACACTCACGAAATTTTTTGAACAAATGACCAAAAATTTTCTTTCACGCTATTTATATCATTTAGCTAGTGTTGGGATTTTAAATGCTGCAATATGATCGGCTAGTTCATTCATGTGACTAAATACTGTAATATGATTGGTTGTTGAATCGTTCAGTATTCTGATGATCGTGGTTTTCTATGAGTGGTATCCTAAATATGTTGGTTCCTGGACAGGGGTTTGAACTAATTGAAGCGAGTTGGGTGCAATATAGTTGGGGCAGCTACCTTAAGTTTGAGCGCTTTTTCGCAGTAGTGATTCTTGTCGGGGGCTCTTTTCCGGAGAAGCTACTAATACATCTTACTTGATGTATCCTAGCGAATTAAGCAAAGGTAGGCTTTTGTACAAAGAGTGGGTGTGGGGGCAATCTTTACCGACTTTTCACTTGGATGCGTCTGACGGGTGGTTGACATCTTCTTAGGAGGCAGGGGTTTGAGCAACACCTGTTTATGTATAACTATAGATGTCTTCAGTACCTATTTGAATCTGAGTTGTCAACAGGGGTCCAGGTTGGCAGTGGGAGCTTTCGAGTTTAGAGAGGGGTTTAAACTTTTAGTATTTTAATCAGTTGTATGCACTAAACGTTTTATATATAAATTAATACTCTAAAAGCGTTAAATCTGTTTATATTTTTTAAGTTTAAATCATATACGAATACTGGTGTTATCTATTTTTTATATAGTATTGTAACATTAATTCAAAAGAATTAGAGAAAAAATTAACAGACTATTTTAAAACAAAAACATATATCTAATTTTATATAAGTCACAATGCATATATATATATGTATTTTTTTTTTTTTTTAATGAAAACTCATCATGAGATGATTAAAATAAAAATGAGGTAATTTCATTCTATCATGGTTTAGATTGACTATCTTAATATCGCTAAAATACAATGCAAATAGTATATATATATTTTATTACATGAAGCTTTAAATACATTACTACTACTAACAAGAAATATCAGTATTTTTTCTTTTGTCTCATAAACATTACTAAGATCACACGTATAACTAGCTAAAAGTTGTTGGTCCATGAGGATGTTCGTTTTACACATCAAACACATTACGCATCGAGGCCTCCTGCCACAGAACGAACATTTTTTCCCTACTACAATGTAATAAAAATTTTTAGAGATTTATTTTAAAAATTCAAACTATTTTATTTTATTCATAAAAATTCGTAAAAGTAAGTATATGCATACTTTTTTTTAGAATTGTACAATATTATTTATTTGTACTACATGGTATGTCACTTTTGAAACATTTCATTATATAAAATTAAAATCTACATACTATACATATATATATATATATATAGGTTGTATTTTTCATAATTTATATAATAATCTATATACAATAGATTTGTTTCGGTCGAAATTTAAAAAAAATGATTATTTTGCGAGTAACGTATTTTGCCTGTTAGTTAACTACCCTCTTTGAAGCAAATAGATTTTTTTTTTTTTCGTTTTTTTTTAGCAAAAGTAACTCTGATTCTTAAGAGTTTATTCACCTGAAAAACAGAAGCTAAATAATTCTCTATATATAATAAGCGTGTAAAAATTTCGTGAAAATTTAACTTATTGTTGTATGTAATTAAATGTTTGTATATAGTTGTATGTATGTAGTTAAATTTCTATTTATAACATAATACGTGATATTTAGAAAATGAATACAAAAAATGTAATAAACAATATGTGATAACTTAAAAATATGTTTGACATTATGTAAATGCAGCGATCCTTCATTTGAAAAATATGTTGACAGAGCACATTGTCATGTAATTACTGGTAACTTGCAAATAATTAATGATTGCAAACTCCGAAAATTTATGGAATATAGAACTAAATTTCGACTTCCTTCTAAAACCAATATTTCTCAAATTATCAAACAGTTTACTTATGATCTGGATTTGTTCATTTATAAAATTTCTATTAAATACAATAAACCTTTAGCATTTTTTAGTCAATGGAAATGTTTAGTTTTATTAAAATTAACTAAAGAATTACAGCATAAGTACTGTAATATAATACAATTTAACAAGCATGACTTATTCACAACAATAAAAGAAGTACAAAATAATTTTGTCATAACTTATGTTGATAAATCACCTAATAACTCTGCTATTATTTGTAAACAGTATTACAAATCTCTTCTAAACAGCTCAATATCCAATAATTGTACATTTTCATTGACTCAAAATAATGTTATCATTAACAATAGAAAAATTCACAGCTATTATAAATTATTAAAGCATCCTTTTAATAAATTCAACTATCCTTATATTGTACTAATACCTAAGTTCCATAAATCTCCTATTCAATTTAGAAGGGTTACTATTGGATGTAACACATGCAACAATAATGCCAATAAATTGCTTCTTGATATTCTGATACAGGTTTATAACATCATTTGCAAAGATCAAAACTTTCGTTGCCTTAAAAATAGTTACCAACTCATTAACCATATCAAACACCTTGATAATGTAGAAAATGTTATCACTTATGATTTTTAGGATCTGTTTAATAATATTATTTTATCTGACCTTTATCAAATTATCAATAATCTATTCATTAAATACAAAAATCAGATTAAATTACCTAATAACTTTGATGTTTAAAAATTTAAAACTCTTCTTAATTTTATCATCTATAATAATTATATTTTACACATTAACCTCATTTATTTACAAAAAGTGGGCATCCCGCAAGGGGGCTGCAGCTCGAGTTTATTGGCTGACCTTTATCTATATTAATATGAGTGCAAATTTACTTTTGATAATTTGTTACTATACCGATACATTGATGATGTCACCATTTTATTCATTAATAATAAGTCATGTGATTTAATTACTTTAGACTATCCTTCAAATTTAAAATTCACTAAGACTATGCATAAAGATAAAATCATAAAATTTCTCGATCTTAAAATTTATTTCTATGATAATAAAATTCATATTGATATTTATGACAAAAGACAAGATTTTAACTTTAAATTTGTTGACTCATTTTAAATCATGCCTGCATCTCTCTGTTTTCAGGAATATCTTTTTTAATCTTTCATATCGAATCAATAATGTGTGTTTTGATAACTATAAAAATAAAAATATCAATAAACTAATTAAGGAAACCTTAAATATGGGATTTCCAAAAAATGTTATTTATTCACTGGTATATCAATAATTGTATGATTCAAACACACACGCAAAAAAAAAGTTTATTCACTGGTATATCAATAATTTTATCTGTCAAACACACACACACACACACACAAAAAAAAGAGCACTCTTATGTGTTAAAAAATTAAAAAATAATAAAAGACAATAAAAATTGTGGAGGGTAGGTGGGCAGATGTTTGATTAAGGAGACTGGGTGGCGTTGTTGGTTGGATGGTTGAGTGGGATGTTGAATTAAACTAAAAAAGAATGAAGGAAGTATTGCTGCATACTATTGAACAATTAAAACTAAAATCTAAATATTTCATGGATTACTTGCAAAATGCCTGCATGAATTGGGGTAATAGGATTCTAAAAACAAAATAACAAAATAAATAAATTAATTAAAAATTAAAACTAAGGTTAGATAAAAATTAATTGGTTGAAAATTGGTTATTAAATAAGTTATCAAAGAATGATACAACTCAACTTCTAAAATGCCATTTTCTCTTGTTAAGTACTCTGTTTTGCTCGTGTTTTGAATTCAGATTTTGTGGCTCGTGTTTTGTTTTTATTTTATTTTTTTCTGGTTGGTGTTTCAATGCATCAGGATGGATTGTGTCTAAATTGCCTCTTTCATTTCGAGGTGATTTTTTCTTGCGTGTTTAGGTTTTGGTTTTATTACATTTTAGGTTCATGGTGTGTTTTTGTTTTTCTGGAGGGTTTTCTGTTTTTGTTTATCTGGAAAGTATTTTGTCATTGTTTCATTTGATTCATTTAGGGATTCTTTTTCATTGTGGGTTTATAATCAAGCAATAAATTTCATTGTTGTTTCATGGTTTCATTGTTCTTTATCTGCTATGTATCTTTTTTATTTATTTATTTTTTTTAAATCCCTGTATCTCCTAATCTGGTGTTGGCAGGCTGGGGGAGTGTTGCCGGCGTAAAACTAGTTTAACCCCACGGGCAAGTCCCAAGTCTTGTCGCTTGCCTTCTTCCTTCCTTTCTTAGGTTTCTTGGGTTGTTTTTTTTTTTCATGGATTTCGACTTAATTTGAGTTTTTCTGTTGGCATTTGGTTGAGTTGGTTTGTTGTATCGTTTGTTTTGCGGGATGTTAAAAATTAAATTTGGTTTCCTTTAAGTGTATATATTTCATCCCCTGATAATTTTTTTTTCACCTTTCTGAGCTTCTCCTGCATGGAGAAATTGTTCATTCTTATTGGTCTTTGTGGATTCGGTGGTCTTGTGTCTGTTGCTTGGCTTCTACTGCGCTTTATGGGTCATAATGGTTCATTACAGGGTTCTCTTTTTTCACCTTGAAATACTGTCCTAGAGTCAACCTTCTTTTCATCAGAGTCTAATTACACGGTCCTATTTCAATTTTCAACAGGTATTGTTATACAGTGGATTGGCGTCAGTGCTATTGTTGAACTTGATAATTGAATCAATTTGGAAAATCTTGTTGCTTTGTTTGGCGTGTGTATGTCTTTTTGGTGAATTGTTTGACTAACTATTCTTCGTTCTCATTCTTTGCTTCTACTATCAAAAGAATTACATATATATATAAATTTTTGAAACCTATATGGAACTCTCCTATCATTTTTTCCGTTCTGAAAAAGGTTATATAATAGTAGGAATTTAATTCTAGAATTGTATGATAGTAAATATTATTTTTGTTTCATAGAAATAAAATTTTGCATAAGAACGAATAGAGGCTTGAAGAAAAATTTATTTATTTTTTTACGGTACAAAATGGTTCCAAATTTTTACTCTTATCAAAAGTGTTGTATCAAAATAATAATAATATAATCATAGAAATAATGAAATAAATTTAATTAAAATTTTTTTGGAATATACTTCCCTATTTGTCATTTTTTTTTTTTTTTAACTGCAGTAAAACCAATAAAATCAAAGGTTTTCTAACATCTGTCATTTCCTTAAAGACATGAAACAAGATTTTATGTACATAAGTAAATGCAAAAAAGCAAGATTCTATTCCTGATTCATTCCCTTCCCACTTTCTCAAACGCTTTCATACGTATAATTTAATATCTTAAAAGCCAGATTCCTATTCCTCTGACACCACTGCCTAAAAGATCAGGACTTTCGCATTCTTTGGTTTCAAAGAAATTATGTGGAATGCAAAATCAAAGCGAATCTCCTCCTCTGAGAAAGTTCTCGTACTTTGATTCGTTCACAAAATGGCCCGGAAGATCGTAAAAACGAGCAATAAAATGTCCAAACTGTACTAAATTTGCATGTCATGTTCCGCCCCTTCAATTCAAATTTCATGAAGGCATTTATCCACCCAAGAAATGAAAGCCAGGGTAGTAAAATATCTCCCTCTAGGAGTTAAAGGTCATAACATAAAACAGGTCGATCTTCGATGATGTCAAATAGGAAAAAAGAACTAGGAAAGTGTTTTCATAAAAAGGATAGATGGCAAATATTTAATGCTCGACTTAGAAGTCTTTCCAAGTAATCATACATAATTTAAAATAAAAAATCTAAAATCCATGAAATGAGCAGAACATATTAAAATGCAAAAGGCTGATTTATCCTGAATAATGGAATATAAAGATTCCGTTAACGCTAAGGGAAAAAAACTTATATATAATATATATATATATATATATATATATATATATATATATAATTTCAATTTAATTTTTAGAAAAAGGGCAAGAAAAACAAGATGGAGCATAAGAATTTATTTTTAAACAAAAATGTTAATGTAAATGTTGGAAAAATTGCAGTAATTCATACCAAATCGAAAAAAGTATTAGGTCTACATCATTTGTAAAATAACGCCCTCGACAGCTGCTTAAAACGTTTTTACTATGGACAGAATATATACAATAGAATGAATATATTCAATAGATGAATATATTCAATACAGTACAAACAGTTAAGTGTAAAAAAGACTTAGGATTTACCTTGCTTTTCTTTAATGGTGTTGAGTCACTGAGCAACATAAATTCACTCTTCCTTATGTATCTCCAATCACCACAATTTCCTTAACTAAATGAAGAGAGATGTAATCCACAGATTTGTTATTTAAGAACAAATTGACCATTTCGGTATTGTATGTCTTGTAACTGATCAAAAAATCTATTTTGTGTTTTACATTGATAAAAGATTATTTCATTTTTGTGAGTGAAAGAACATTTTTTAAGCGTCAAAGGAGACGCATGTTTCTTGGTTAAATATTACACTACAACTGACGAAATTACAATACTGGAAAAGATAAAATAGGAAAACATTAGATACATATGATAAATACAGATAAAGTAAATAATAAGGAATTATGTATATCATTAGTTCTAAAAATAATTGAGTTATTTATATTAGTTTATAGTCTCTAGAAATAGATTTAATTCTTATTTATGATGACAGTTCATTTAAGATATTATGATGAATTCGCTATATGTCCTTGTTAATGTACAGTTAATGTCCTTGAATAATACACGATTAGTTTTTCAAAACGCGGAAGAAGATGAAAGCATTAGATTGTTGACACGTATTGATTACATTTTTATCATTAAGTAAACGAGGAACTTGGCCGATTGATGATTCAATTTGAATATATCCTTGCTATATGTACAGTTAATGTCCTTGAGTAATGCACGATTAGTTTTTCAGAACGCGGAAGTAGATGAAAGCATTGGATTGTTGAGAGATATTGATTACATTTTTATCATTAAGTAAACGAGGAACTTGACCGATTGGTGATTCAATTTGAATACCTCAACAGTAAATATTGGATAATATAAGTCCTTCTAAATTCTAACTATGTAGCAGCCTAAATAAATGAAATTTTATTAAAATGAATAAAATGAAAGCGACAAGAATTACCTGCAAATTATTTATAATAAATCTGTTTTTTCTTTTTTTTAAAAAAAATCTAAATTAACAATTATACATTTCCTAATACAAAAGAACTTTTTAAAAATTTATGAGCATTTAGTAGATTGACTTAGGGGGTCTGGAAAATTTTAACCTTAAAAAAAAAAAAAAAAAAAAAAAATCTTTTTTTTTTTTAAATGTATGTTGTTATGTAAATGTACATCTAAATGTTTTGTCTTTTCATCTAAGCTTCTACACAGTTAGAAAAATTCAAATCAGATTACGGGCAAAGCCTAGCAAAAGAGATTCCAGGCAAAACCCGTAAAAAAAAACATTTGGACTATAAATGATGCATCCCCCGTAATTCTACATTGTGATAAACATACAACTTTGAATTAAATTAGGAAAACAATAGCTCTTTTATATCAATCACTATTTGTATGAATGTATAAATAAATAAACTCTCTCTCAAAAGAAAAAAAGAAAAGAAAAAATCCTACAATTATATTTTCTGTTCCAACTACGGATATTAATTCTTATTGGACATCACTGAAAAACTAATATTATATATTTTAAGGAATTTGGACATATTTGAGTAAATTCCGTAAATTAACGGCTTTTGCCCTTACAAAATACCAGTATTCCAAAATTATACTTACATGGCATCAATTTACGGTCTTAGCTAGCAAAACTGACATTTCCCATAAAATTATACGGTCAAATCCCATGATTTTACTTTTTTTTTCATTTTTTTTTTTTTCACAGTGCACACTTTGGTTCAAAAGATATGAGTAATAATTGATATCCAGACCAAAATATTGCATTTAAAAACTTAAACGCTGATTTTCTTAACCCATATTTGTTTAGCACATTGCATGTATTTTTACATAAAGAATACCAGCAAATGAATTAACATTTAGTGAAACTAGCATTATTTAGATAAAAAATTATACAAAAATAATTTTTTTATTTAAAAAAGCTCATTTTAAAATAGCTCAAAATCTTTAATTCATTTTAATAAATAAGTTTGTACGAATATTTTAAGACCATAAAAAAGTGAATGAATTATTTTTATGTAAGATGTCTTATGGATAATGGCATATAATAATAATAATAATAATAATAAATATTAATTGTCATTCCGTGTATTTCAAAAATTATTTAATGCATAATTTTTTATTAGCTTTTAATTTCCTGATGTATAATAAAGTAGAAAGTGCACAATTTCATATAAGTACTTTGTGTATATAGTAAGAGGCACCTCTTAAAAATATATAGTATTAAAAAAAAAGCATATAAAACACCCCGGGCTACTTAAATTAAAAAAGTGCGATAGATAATATCACATAGCGGTAAAGTTTAACTTAGAGACATTTATCCTCTAAAACTTAAAATGTTTCTAAACACCATAGAGCTTACTGTTTAGCCTATATTGTGAAAATTGCTCATTAGAAATTTAACTCGTAAAAATGTACCTGGCAAATACAATATACAGTTTTCTTTTAGAAGATTGGTATATTCTCCAATGTAAGATTTTTTTCATAATCTTTATTTCTTATTTATTTATTTATTTTATTTATTTATTTATTATTATTATTATTATTATTATTATTATTATTGGTCAATACAACTGTTCCGAGAAGTTACGAAAAATATAAAAGTATTAGACACCTTTGCGTAAATTAAAACATTACATCTATTTTTGCAGACATTCCTATCTGCCCAGCTGTAGAGATAGAGGTTGTCTGAATTGTAATTTTTTTTTTTTTTTTTTCAATTTTCATTCCTTATGGTTGCTTTCTTGGCTGTTATTATAATGTGAATGTGACAAAAGTGCGTTGACTGTTTTAACACTGCACTGTAAAAAATGTGTTAAAAAAACAAAAAAAAAAAAAAAAAAAAAAAAAAACAGAAAATTTCTCTAAATTTCCTATAAAAAAATTCTGCTTTGTAAAAAATACAGAAACTTAATATAAAATTATATCTCAGTCTGTCAAAAAACACTATTTTTTCTGCAATTAGATGAAATGTACAATCAGTGATACAGATTTTACCGGGTGGGTGCATATTATATATATGTTTGCATTGTATACGGAAAACTTGGTATCAAAGCAGAAACAAGTTAGTTACTGAAAACTATGAGTACTGATATGTATATATATATATATATATATATATATAATCTTATAGCTTTATGCGGCTGTTTAAAAAAAAAATTTATACAAATTAAAAAAAGAAAAAAAAAATGTTAAAAAAAAATTAAAATGGTAAGTTAAAAATTATTTTTGTAAATATAACAAACTTTTTAGGTACAACTGTAAAAAGATATTTTTCGAACTTTCAAAGCATCAATTAAAAATTACTTTTATTTATTTATTTTTCCACTATTTTAGGAACTATATGCGATTAATAAATAATATTTATTTAATTTGTGAATTCCTATAAGCGAATCTGTATTTTATATTACATTTTAAGGTCTATAATTTTTACAAATAAAGAAATGAATTATTTCTTAAAATTTAATGTCTGAACTAGTTACGTGTAGTATTTTATTAATAATTAAAATTACCAGCGAGATACATTCCCTTAGACCAACGAAATAATACTTTTTTTAATAATTACAAAACTTTGAATAAACACCATAAAATGCGCAGCGCTTTGACTGCAGCACTCGTGCCTACTTTGTTCGCCTGACGAATGGTCGTGTGTTCTTTCGACCCGAAACAAATGTTGCGAGTTTGTTGCATTTTATGGTATTTATTCAAAGTTTTGTAATCATTTAAAACGTCAGTTCTGTGATGCTTTCTTATTATTAATACAGTTTTTACTTCTAAGTAATGTATACAAGAAATTATGCACTTTCACGATCTAGAGTTTGTCTATTTTTTAAAGCGCTGACTTATGTAAAATTCCCTCAAACTTATTTAAAATCTCATAAATTATTTATTAAGTAAAATGAAGAAAAAAAAAATCTGTGTTTGACAGAATTTAATTTAGTACGACAGGACTAGTTTATGTTTTACAATCTTGTAACTAATATATATATATATATATATAATGAATAATATAATGCCTTGACACTCAGCAAATTAAAGAAAGAATATATATATATATATATATATATATACATATTAAATAGATGTATAGAAACCTTTACCAACTATTCAGAAGATATTCACATTAAGAAGATGTAGCCATCTATCCAGAAGCCATTATCAAAACACACCCAGCAGAAATAGCTAACAAATATTTAGAAGCCATAATCCATGCATATCCTAGAGGCCTTGACAACAATATTCAAAAGCTATAATCATTATATAATCAGAGGTATCGTCAACACATTGTAAGAAGCCGTCATGAATATGTACTTCGAAGATATCGCCAACAAATATTATCATCCATATATATTCAGAAGATATCGCCATTACATTGTAAGAAGCCATCATGAATATGTACTCCGAAGATATCGCCAACAAATATTCAGAAGTCATCATTAATGTATATTCAGAAGATATCGCCATCAAATATTCAGAAGCCACCCAATTTTTAATTATTGATGGTCTCGGATACTACGATCGGCAATTGATTTCCATATGCGATCAAGGAAGAATCTCTAGCATAAGTGTAGGTTTTTATAAATGTAAAAACGGATTTGGCAAAATATTTTAAGATATTTTAAGTAATTTGGAGTATAAGGTTGATTTTATATAAAAAAAAATGCCAGAGCCGGGAGTTGAACCCGGGCCCTCCGCTTAACGTGTGGATGCTCTTCCACGGACAAGGGAAGTATGAATCAGTAAAATTACTATTGAAACAAAACTAAGCCTAAATTAAAGAGCATGGTCGAAAAAGTCGGGTAGAGTGCAAATTTGCTGCAACAACCACCCATAGATCAAGAAAACTACCCTAAAAGTTTTAGCTGTTTCTATAAAATCCAACGAAGCTAACCCCTTTAGCAAGAATAAGCGCAGTGTTTAGAGCGTTCAGTTTGAGTGAGGAAGGTCGTGAGATTGAACCCCGGTGGCTGCTCGTAGTGCCTCTTTTTTTGTTTTAATGTAAATGAAAAATAATATACTCCTGCTTAAAAGTTTATCAAGATTTGCAAACGATCAGTTTTTTTTTTTTTTTTTTTTTTTTTTTTTTTTCCAAATTAAAAACTTCTCTCAATGAAATGTTTTCAAACATTGGGTATTTAAAGAACTGGGTCTTCCTCATGTTTTTCAGTGAAGATTGATTTAAGACAACAATTAGGGGGGGGGGGGCGATAACAAATTAAGCAAAATTAATAAGTTAAGTTTTTTTTTTTTTTGAGTTTTAAAATAAATGCTTATATCTCCATTATTTAACATGCTATCGTCACACAAATTCATCCACAAATTGAGCTGGGTCTATATTAGCATATCCCAAAGTAACAGTTCATTTCGTTCACTTAATGATACAGGGTGATCACAAACATTATTAATTTTGCTCAATTTGTTACCGGCCCTCTAATTGTTGTCTTAAATCAATCTTCACTGAAAAACATGAGGAAGACCCAGTTCTTTAAATACCCAATGTTTGAAAACATTTCATTGAGAGATAAGTTTTTAATTAAAAAAAAAAAAAAAAAAAAAAAAAATCCTGATTGTTTGCATATTTTGTTAAACTTTTGAGCAGGAGTTTAAAATAAATGAATAATTTAAAGGAGCATATGTATTAAAATCAATTAAAAAATATATAATGATGTATTTTTAATTATTAAAATATTTTATTTCAACAAAGAATATTTTTAATTATATATATATATATATATATATATATATATATATAATTTAAATATTTTTCTTTTATTACGCATTTTTCTCTTTCCCTAAGTTTACGTTCAAACCCTCACGAATACTATTTCTTCTTCTTCTTCTTCTTTTATATATATATATGGATGAAATAAAACATTAAAATAAAAGAATAATATAAAAGAAAATAACTATTAAATTTAATTAAGAATAAATAAATAAATAAATATACCCTATATAAAGATACTATTAAAAATTTTGTAGGGTGAAATTACCTCTTTGTGAAGAAAATATCATATTTAAATTTACGAATTTATTTTCAAGTTAATAATGACTATGATTAGAAGTAAGAAAAAGATCAAAGCATATGCACTTTTCGCGATGAAAACAACGTATAAAAGAAAATTTATCACAATTAGTTTCATTACAATTTTTTCAACGTTGGAAACACATATCGTGAATCAATTGCCCATCTGCGCTGCACTAGTGCGACGTAAAACCGAACCAACCAACCAACCAACCATATCGTGAATATTTTGTAAATTATTGGGTTTATCTTCGAGATAACCAGCTTTACAAAATGTATGTATAACTAGATTTTTAAATATTGGCAATGTAAACCAAGATGTAAACATACACAAGGGCCAACAGAATAATAACAATAAGTAAAAGTTCTTTCTTTTTACGTATGAATAATAGCGAAATTAAAAGCAGACAAAGAAAAAAAAAAGGAATGTAAATAGTATTTTTCGTTGCACTATTCACTTAAAGAAAAAAAAAAAAAACACTTAAAATAAAATGTTTTAATAATTTTACAGAAAGAATATTTATTTTTATGTATAAAAAATAACAAAATTAAAAGCAGACGACCAGCATTTCCTACTAGTGGCTTTGTCGTAAACTATTCATAAAAAAATTAAACTATATATGTTATTTTTTTAATTGAATGTAATACATATCCCCACTTAAATTATTCATTTATTTTTATATTTTATTTCATTTATATAAAAAAAAGTCACTACGAGCAGTCATCGGGGTTCGAACTCACAACCTTCCTCACACAAACTGAACGCTCTAAATGCCGTCTTGCTAAAGTGCGTAGTTTTGTTGGACTTCATGTAAACAGCTAAAGCTTTTAGGGTCGTTTTTTCGCTTCGTGGGGAGTTGTTGCAGCAAATTTGCACTGTGCCCTATGTTTTCGACCATGCTTACACATTGGCGGAACTGACTCAGACTGACTGCCTCGGCGAAAAAACAGCTCCTTAAATATTCCTGCAGAAAAGTGTGGAAATTCGAGAAAATGGTCAAACAATAGGATTTCAGCTTCCATATTTGGTATATCGATAATAAGGATTTTCTCGCCAAGGTAGCCAAAAAGTCGCCAAGGAAGGTAAAGGTCTCCAAATTTGGCGCCAATCCTCTACCTGCCTTATTGAAGCTTTTAATGCGTTTTAAAGGGAAAATTAAGCTATTTTAACGCGAAAAAGAGCTGGAAATGCAGAAAATTAACATTTTATCAACTTACTAAGCTCTTACTCTTTGAAAGAATTTCTAAAAAAAAAAAAAGAATTATTTACAAATTTGCAACACTGCCCCCCATGGTTTGGAGGCGAAACTAAACAAACTAAACAATCTAAAATACAAAAAAAAAAAAAAAAAAAAAAAAAAAACAAGTTGCATATAATAATAAAATAAAAATACACATTGCAAAATCAAGTGAGAATTATTTACAAAATTTACAAATAGGTACAAATATTTACAAGTATTTATATTACACATGCACAAATTTAATGATTATTTACATTTTAAATTTGAATATTGCCGTTACGTGTGGTACTTGGCTAGCCGATCATAGTGGACCACCTTCGGCTTTGATGAAGGTGTTTTAGTAATCGTTAGAACTACACCATTCAGTCTTTTTAAAACTGTGTAGGGTCCGTCCCAGTTAGACTGCAGCTTGGGAGAGAGTCCTTTGCGTCGAAAAGGATTCTACATTCAAATTTTGTCTCCTCCCTGGAACTTATGTGGTGTAGCCTTTAGATCGTACAGTTGGTAACAAAAGTCTCCGAACACTAGCAAAAATTCCTATATAAAAAAAGTACACTTAATACAAATTTGCTAAATAAATCCTTGTCGAATCCTGTTTTTAGACTGACTA
The DNA here is from genome assembly GCA_963930645.1 of Salticus scenicus. Taxonomy (NCBI): domain Eukaryota; kingdom Metazoa; phylum Arthropoda; class Arachnida; order Araneae; family Salticidae; genus Salticus; species Salticus scenicus. Next base: position 147,541,449 of record OZ005657.1, on the reverse strand, counting down.
AGAACAGGATTCGACAAGGAATTATTTAACCCTTTGCGGCGCAAGACAATTTTAAACATTTAAATTATACTGCCACCGGAATTCATGAACTAAATTAAACTAAAAGAAATTTTAAATTTTAAGGTTTAAAAAACCGGCCTTTTCTGATATGTTATAAACGCGAATTTTTGCTAAAATATTTCCGGGATGAATTTTTGCAGCTGGATCTTAAATTTTGCGTCCTCGTGGCGAGGACACCGCGCGTTAAGGGGTTAACAAAACCTGTATTAAGTGTATGTTTTTTATAGAGGAATTTTTGCTAGTGCTCGGAGACATTTGTTACCGACTTACCTAGTCTTCGATAAAAAGAATTTTCTCGCCAACGTCCCCAAAAAAATCGCCAAGGAGGGGGAAATTCGCCAAATTTGGCGCCAATCCTCTACCTGCCTTATTGAAGCTTTTAATGCGCCATTGCCATGTGAATCCGCTCCCGAGGAAAATTGTGTGCGTCTTCAAATCGTGCCTGGAGATCTTAGATGTACTTCTCGGACGATGAAGGCGCCTCTGGTGGACAACCAAGCAGGAGATCTCATGGGAGACAAAGTTCGCGTCCAAACAGCATCTGAGCTGGAGTATAGCCGGTGGTCTCATGGACAGCACTTCGATAAGCCAGCAGGAACAATGACAACTTCAAGTCGCAATCTTGTTGATTCCTTGATACTAGAAGAGAGAGGTTATTCAAGATGGTACGGTTAAACCTATCGACCATGCCGTCCGACTGGGGATGTAAGGGTGTTGTCTGGGTTTTGTCTATGCCGAGTAATTGACACAGTCCCTTGAAAACGGCAGAAGTAAAGTTCGTACCTTGGTCGGTATGAAAATGTTGGGGCGTGCCGTACTTGGACACTCATTGCTGCAATAGAACCTCTGCAGCTGTGCATGCATCTTGGTCGAGAATGGGATATGCCTCAGGCCACTTGGTGAAATAATCCATCACGACGAGGATGTACTACTTATTTCCGCTGGAGGTTCGTAACAAGGGGCCCAAAATGTCGAGTGCAATCCGTTCAAATGGTGCTCCTACGTTATATCGTTGTAGTCTTCTTCGGCTTTGTTTCTGTGGGCCTTTGCGTGCCACACAAGCATCACAGGATTTACACCATTTCTCCACGTCCTCCATTTTCTTGTACCAGTAAAAGCGTTCTCGAACATTCTGCAGAGTCTTCATCAACCCAAAATGACCGGGCTACTATGCAGCTGCTCTAGAACATCTGGAATCTTCGATCTTGGTAATACAATCTGCCATCTGAAACTCCTGCCATCGTCGGATTCCCATTTTCTGTACAATACGCCTTTTTTCACATGCAGAGAGTCCCAGAGTGCCCAATAACTCTTCGTAATGGGGCTAAATGCGGAGATGTCTTGCCAGGTAGGTCTGTTGCCGGTCGTCTCATTCAGTTGTAATATTGGCTTTACGTCAGGATCTTCCAACTGGGCTTTTCTAATGTCCTCATCACTCCATGGATCTTGTTGTATTGGTGTTCAGAGGGTAACTTGGTGAGCAACTGGCTTTATCTGCTTGTGTTTATCTTCGGCTCTGGAGCAGTAATTTTGATCCTCAGAGGGAGGCTTCCACAACAAGGCATCTGTATTTTCCTGTAGAGCTCCTTCTTGATGGCGTACTTCAGAGGCCTTCTTGGTTATTTCTCTAGGTGTTTTTACTGGGCGGCTTCGTTTGATGTGCCCGTCTCTTCCACAGCCCCAGCATTTAGTTCTTGGAGTCTTCACTTCCTTCTTACTCTTAAAAATGCGCAGTCTCCTACTAAGATCTGCCGTAATTTTCTTAATCTCTTTAAGGTCATCTTGAAAGTCATTCCCTTTGACTGCTGTGCTGCTCTGTCGGTCTTTACGGGAGGCTTCTTGGGCTGCCTCGATCTTCAGGGCATACACTAAAGCTGATTCCACATCCTTGACGTTGGAGAGTCTGGGTGCTTTTTGAATTTCTGGATCTCCGACAGCATCGATGATATATTCTAGGGCCAAATCATTGCGTGTTTCAGGATGACAGTCCGAGAAAGCCAAATGTGGTAGCCTCTGGATATTTGATGCCAGCTCGTGTGAGCTTTCCCTTGGTCTCTGATGACGGGACCTTAACTGGAGTCGACTGTATTCTTTGGACCATTATGCTCCAAAACGCAGCTCTAGTGCTCTGGTCAAAGCCTCGAAGTCATTTCGCTGTTCCTCCGAAATGGTTTCCAGGATATCTGCGGCGTCGCACCGCAACGATGCTACCAGATGAACTGTCTATGCAGTAGAGTCCCAGCCATTAGCTTCAGCTACGATGGAAAACTGCATCTTTTATACCTGCCAGGAGGAACTGCCGTCTTAGGTGGATAGCTTAATAAATTAATGATTCTGGCTTCTTTTATATTTCTTTTCAGTTTCCTGGGGCATGGATATTAACTTCTCTTCTACTTTTCTCTCAAGATGTTCCTCTACTTTCTTCATAACTTTCTCCTAAAAATTATCTTCTATCTTCATAAATCTCTTTTCAAAATTCCTTTCTACCTTCATAACTTTCTCTTCAAAATTCTCTTCTATCTTCATAACTTTCCCTTCAATTTCATCCATTCTATTTTCCATCACTGTTAATTTACCTTATATTACTTCTTTTACTGTCGAAAGCTCTCTCTTCATCTCGTCTTGATTAGATTTAATTTCTACAGTCAATCCTGATTCCATCTTTTCCTGTGCTGCCTTCATTTCTTTCATTTCTTCGGTCGAACTATCTTTCAAGTCTTTTTGCCCAGTTTTCATTTTCTCTTGTGCTGCCTTTATCTCTTTCATTTCTTGACTCAGGCTATCTTTCATTCCACTCGATACTTCATTTCTTGCTCCATAGCTCTAGTTATCACCATTTACTTACAACCCCACTCCTGACACCAGAAATGTTGCGTACTTGGGGGTTCGTGAGTTGTCCGAGAATGAAAGGCGAAACTTGATAAAAGTTCAGTAGCTTATTTACAGAAAATTCCAGAAGAATACAGGTCTAGAAACTGAGTATCAACTTCAATTCCACCAATAAACACAGCTTAAATAACAGCTGTCACAGTAAATCCACAGTATAAACTGTGTAGAACACATAGAACAAGGCTCATTGAAAGAGGCTCAAAGCTCTTACACATTGGCGGAACTGACTCAGACTGACTGCCTTGGCGGAAAAACAGCTCCTTAAATACTCCTGTAGAAAAGTGTGGAAGATTCGAGAAAGTGGTCAACCAATAGGATTCCAGCTTCCATATTTGGTATATCGATAATAAGGAATTTCTCGCCAAGGTCGCCAAAAAGTCGCCAAGGAGAGTAAAAGTCGCCAAATTTGTCGCCAAATACACTACCTGCCTTATTGAAGCTTTTAATGCGTTTTAAAAGGAAAAGTAAGCTATTTTAACGCGATAAAGAGCTGGAAATGTAGAAAATTAACATTTTATCAACTTACTACGCCTTTTTGAAAGAATTTCTACAAAAATAAGAATTATTTACAAACTCGCGACACTATGTTTTCGACCATGCTCTTTAATTTAAGCTTGTTTTGATTTCAATAGGTAGGTGTTGGAGGATTTAAGGCCGATTGACTACGCAAGGGTCTTAGGTCTATAGGAGGGATGCCCTCCGTGGGGACCTTTCTAAGGTGTCTTAGCCTGTATTTACGTGAGTTTTGGAGCAAACCACGGAAAACTCGGAACGGCTAGGTCGATGAGCGTGACCTGGGATCGACCTCTCATCAACCATCTTTGAGCGCAGAACCGCTCAGCCGCTGATGGGCTTTGATTTCAATAGGAATTTTACTGATTCATACTTCCCTTGTGAGCCACCCGGGATGATAACTAGCTGAACATTTTTCACATAATAACCGTTGGCAAGATCACTATATCTGCAAAAGCAGATGTAACGGTTATTATGCGAGAAATGTTGTGCTGGTCCTCAGCCAGAGTGGCTCAGTTGAAGAGTGTCTGAACGGAAACCCTTTATATTCCACCGGGACTTTAAAGTCCCATCAAAAAATTCCTCAATATAGCCTAAATTTACTACAGGATTTCGTTGGGAGTTCAAAGTCCCTATAATTTAAGCTTTCCCTGTATTTAAACTATAGTTTAAGCTAAATTTAATATAAGATATTTCTCATGCATAAAGAAATATAATAAAAAAGTTTCAAACTATTTTTCCAAAAATAAGGTAATTTGTGTTATAAAGGGTTTTAAATAAATTAACTCCTTGAAATATTTTTTTTTTTATTTTTTAATGTTTATAATTTTTATTTTAATTAATTGCAATATGTATTTCTTTCAAAATTTTGATATTTTTATTTATTGAAAAATTGTGATTTTAAATGGCATCAGTGGTTATATTAAACATAAATAAACACCTCTCAGTTGCTTTGTTAGCTAGATTAATTCGTACTCTGCTATTACTCCTATTTTAAAAAAAAAAATACTTATATATATTACCTTTGAAATAAATTTATGACTAAATGCACGATTTATTGTTTTATGGATGGAAAAAATTGGGAATGAAAGGGTTAAGCGGCGGACCCAGGTTCATTTTCCGGCTCTGACTTTTTTCGCATAGTTGGTATATATAAAAAAAAATCAACAATATATTCCTAACTATTAAAAATGAATTTTCACGGTTGATGAGTTTATCATTAAATTTTCTAGATAGTTTAAGAAATTAATTAGTAAAATTGGATATTGGCAGGCATCCAGACAATTTCAAGATGATAGATCGCAAAATGGTAATGATGCAAAATCCCAGACTGAAAGAAATAATCCTGTCGTACTAATAAATGATTTATTTCCATATTTTGAAATAATATTCATATTTTATAGTTCCTTTAAATCCGACACATTTATTTTATCGCTGAATGAAGAAAATATTGAAAAGTAACAGGATTAACCTTGTTCCAGAATGATTGACAAGTGCTAAATAACAGCATAAAGTGTGGTTCTGTGGCTGAGTGGTAATATCGTCACCTATTACGCGGTGAACTTCGTTTCGATCCTGGCAGATTAAATTGTAGCATCTTATTTATTAGGATTTTTTTTTTTTTTTGAATTATACTCTACGGTAAATATCTGTTGTATATGAATTTTTCTGTAATGTTCTGTTACGGAAATTTTCTGCAACGTATTTTTTCCATAGCATACACTGTCAAAAAAAAGTCCTGTTTGCTGCCGGTTCGCTGCCAGAAATTTTCTGTAATTCAGAAAAATGCGTTCTATCAACGGAAAAATTACGTTGATAGAACGTATTTTTCTCGAACGTATTTTTCAGAAAATTTCTCGCAGCAAACTGCAGCAAACAGGACTTTTTTTTTGACAGTGTATGGATATTTTAGTCAACTTTGCCGCCAGACATTTTCTGTAATATAACAGAATTATTATTATTATCATTTTGCAGTGTGCATATCAGGTGTTTCAGTTTGGTTGTTTAGGTGTGCAGTGGTGTGGTGTTATGGTTAAAGCCGAACGACTGCGCTAGGGTCCTAGGATTGGGGTGGAGAGCCAGCCCTCTGTGCGATTTTTCAAATGGATTCCAGCCCATATTTACGAAAGTTTCAGAGAAAAATAAGGTAAACTCGGAACGGCTAGGCCAAAGAGCGCGACCTGGGGGTCAAACCCGGCACTATATGTCTGCCAGCTTCGAGAACAGGACTTGACAGATCAAAACTGGAGCTTATTTGGATAGGGGTGTGGTGCACGTGTTAAGGCTCATTGACTATATGCGGTCCTATGCTTGGGAGAAGTGCCCTTCATCGAGGCTTTCTAATAGAGGTCTGCATGGGCCGGAATTTTGAGGCCCGGACACGGCCCGTACGAAAGCTTTGCTTACCCGGCTCGGTCCGGTATGAAATCAAAAAATTCAGCCCTTGCCAGGCCCGGCCCGGCCCGATTCAGAAATACGTAAAAAAAAAAGATGCATGCCTTTTTATGAAAAAGAGTTTTAGTATGTGTTTTGCAGAAGTTTTATATAGCGAAACAACAGAATGTTCTTTAACAAAACTGTTGTACTTTTACAAGATAATTATACATAAACAGAAATTTATTATTATAGACGTACAGAAGGCACAAAGACATCAGAAAGTCATCGAACAATGTAGGAAGGTATTTAAAATGGTCAATACTACTAAAAATGCACTTTCAACCCTTTCCTCTTATATACCGTAATGTATCCGAATCTTTCATGTGATCCGGTAAACAAAACTTTAATGCTAATCCTACCATATTCAATAGAAAATATGCTTTTTCACATGCTAAAAATGATGATACTTTCATCCAGTTCACCGGAGAAAAGAAAAAGGAGCCTTAGAGAAACAGTTACAGCGGAAGAATTTTTATAGCCTTCATACCACCTAAACTCTACAGATCATAGGACACAAAGCCTTATTCACAGTAACGTATCTAATTTCTTTTGTTTGCACATGTGCGCGAACTTTTGAATAGGATACTATCTAATATTACTTTAAATAAAATATATTAATTTCGAGACATACTAAAATTATATGCGGAAAATCAGATTGCGAACAGACGAACTGATAGGCAATTCAACTGAAGTCACAGACATTTTTTAACAAAATAAAATTTTATGTTACATACCAGCCTGCATGTAAAATTATTTAAAATAAATGACTGAAAAAATATTTTTTCATTTACATTTTCCGTTAACTAACAAGGAAATTAGAAAAAAGTTCGGGCCGACACGGTCCGGAAAACTTTTTATCCAGGCCCGGGTCGGGCTGGCCCGAGAGCAAATTGCAGAATTCGGTCCGAAACCAAGCCCGTGCAGACCTCTACTTTCTAAGAGGTTTAGCATGTTTTCACACAAATTTTGAAAAAAAAAAAAAAAAAAAACACGGTAAATTCCAAATAGCTAGTAGCTTGATGAGTACAAACCGGGAACGATCCTGGTATTTTTCGTCTACTAGCTTGTTAGATTTGTTTGATCACAGGGCTAAATTTTAAATTATTAACACTAGAACTAGTTTTCGAATTACAAATTTTCTAATGAGATGAAGTTACATTTTATGTTGTATATTTTAAAAAGTGGAAAAAATTTATGGTGATCCTCCATACAAAAATTTCAAATCAGAAAAATGAATTCCTAATGATGAAAAGTCCTTTACTTTTGTAAATGAAGTTTACATGCAGTATTTTATATATTCCATGAGTTATTCGATTTTGCCGCCAAAGTAGACAGGAAATTCCGTAGTAACTTCGTCAGGTAATTTCTTCCAAGAATTGCAATTTCTTATCCTGGTATTATGCTAAATTGTCTAAGGGGCAGTTGCAACATTGTTGATGTAGCGACACTATTGTGTTTTATTCTTTGCTGTATGAATCCCCCCCCCCCGGAGGTTCTTCAGAAAGCTTTCGATTTCGTGTATTAGAACATAACATCCAAAATAAAATAATCTATTTAAAAAAACTTTTAAAACCCAAATTCTTATTATAGCGTATCATATAAAGCTTTTCGAAGTTAGAATAAAATTTAATTTGGAAAAAAAAAAAAAGTAACTTTTTTGTTTATTAACCAAAATTGGGATAATTTGAACTGTGTTAAGAAAAGAGAAATTCTTTCTTAAAATTCACAACAGATGACAGCACCACACGATTGCCTATAAGTTTTGTGATTTCATTTTCTGATTAAGGGCCAATATCTGCAATTTAATTATTTGTTTGAGAAACCTTTTTATTATTATTTTAGTTTATTATTATTTTTTTATGTTATAACTTAACATTTTACTGATTTGGTTAATGTTTATGTGTTTTTCCTAATCATTTTTATTTTGTATTGTTAATTGTTTCATTGACATTTTAGTGAATATTCTGCCCAATAAAGGGCGCTTGTAGTCCACAAAAAACTCTTTTTTGCTTCTAAAAAGAGATGTAAGGAAAAGACTTCTTAAAAAAACTCTTCAAAAATTCTTAGAATATTGTGTAGTCAACGATAAATTTTCTTTTATCAATTGACATCTTTTCTACTAATAGTCTGCAAAAATTAACAAACCGGACCTTCAGGGTATCGAACGCGGGACCACCGGATTACTAACTTGGCGTTCTTACCAACTGCGCCACGGAGAGACTTATGAGAATGCTTGTATTTACCTTAAAATAGAGGCGCATTTTTTATTTGGTTGAGATTCACAAATATACCGTAGTGAATGACAGTAAGTACATAAGAATTTGGGAATTAGAAAATGTACAGAAATTCGAAAAGACCAAAAAACTCTATTATTCAATATATTACAGTGTAATACAATTGTATCCCAGAAACAGCGTTCGAAACATAAACTTAAAAATGCAACAGATGCTTCAGGCTATGGCAAACGACTTTCTGAAATCTCTTTCAATATTTATTTATTTATTTGACAGCTTTGAGACCTATAGTTACAAAGACTTTCGTCTCGAATGATCCATATTACAGAAATTCACAGAAACAATAGCACAATATTTTGAAGACATAGGACATCACAAACATCCATGCCCGCACCAGGATTCGAACCTGGGACCTGCAGATTCAGAAGGCAGTACCCTGCCGACTGAACCACCATCTTTTTCAAGTTAAGTAAATCTTCTTTTATATAGATCACTCAGCAGCGGAAGTTTAAGTAATCATTTTCTTATTTTAGAGATTTCTATGAGCTTCGACACTAAAATTTCAGTTTTTTTATTTAAAAAAAAAAAAAAAAATCGCCAGGTATCTCAAAAATTTTTATGTTCGTTGCTAAAACTTTCTACGTTGTCTCAATACATGACTATATTTTGCCTTGAAATAAGTTATTGGCTAATTGTTTCTATTCTACACCAGACCCAATCTTTATTACACATTGAAATAGTAATTTATTAACTGTAATAAAATTACAACATCCATGGAATATAATTGTTTGAAAAAAAAAATGCAAAAGAGAAGAATAAATTTAAAAGGAATATATAAAAAAACAAACAAATTAATCTATGACATTTATTAAAAAGAAATAAAATACATAACATTTTTTTTTCTTTTGTAAGAGCTTTCGATTAATAGGTTCTATTTTCTTCCCTTCTGAATTCAGCCTCGGTTGTGGTTCACTCCAAGAAAATATCTAAAACGAAATAGTCTTTTTGCTTCAATGAGTTAAAAAACAGAAAAATTAATAAAAAAAAAATAAAAAAAAAAATAAAAGACTTTTTGTTGGACAATACTTCTTGAAGAATTTGTTAAAACGTGTTATGTATCTGGTGATCCATAAGTTCATACATATTTCAAAAATTGATACAAGTTAAAGGAATAAGTATATTTAAATGCGTATGCTTTGATCATATGCATTCAACATATATTTAGATATAATTACGATAATTATAGTACTAATTTAATGCATAATGACATGTTATAACGAATCAAAAATGAAGAAATCGAAATACTTTTCTTTCCATAAAAAAAAAAAAAAAAAAAAAACTTTTTTTTTTTTTTTTTTAATGAGTTGAATAAAAAAAAAAAAAAAAAAAAAAAAAAAATGAAAAAATGAAATCTTGAACCTTTTTAATTACAAAAATAAATAATGTACCAGTTTTGCACGAACAATAGAAGAATACAAGATCTATGCAATATTTATTTTTCCAATATTTGATAGGTGTTCTGTAATTTCGTAACACAGTAAAGTTTTTATCCTTAAGGACCTGACCCGGATCGAAAAATTTAAAGACAGTATGGAATATGAATATTTAAATGACAGGCGCTCAAATTTGAAATTTCATATGGGGAAGCATATCTTGTGCATATCATTGACAAGGCTCAAGACAAGAAATTTAATTAAAGTTTAACGAGTTCCATTAATGATAAAATGACAGATTCAAAATTTAAACAATGCTTTACAAAAAAATAAATATTAATTTTAATAAAGCAAAATCAAATGTACTTAACCTAGCGAATTTATTGAAAAGGTGCTCTATTTGACTTTTTCCTTTTTTTCTTCGTATTAAAAAGTGTTCTACAGTAATTTTTGCCTGCCGTAAACTAGGCTGGAGTAATAGTAATTGAAGCTTTACTTAATTCTATGTAATTTAGAAGTACATTATAAACTATCAGAACGTGCTTGACTACAGTTCTTCAGAAATTTGTCTCTTTTTTTTCAAACATAAAGGAAGTTTTACAGATTATTTTTTAACAGAACTACCCAAATCGATTAAATAGTTTAGGTGATGACTATCTTTCGATTGACTTTCCTGTTCCCCAGATCTAATGTTTAATGACATGTTTCTATTTATAAAAACTTGATTCTATGAGTTTATATTAATTTTTTTATATAATTATTTGTCTTGAAGAGAAATTTCCATTGATATATCGTAAGATATTCAGGTGTACGTAAAATCCGTCGTGGCCGCAATGTCCTGCATGCTCTTATCCAAATTATACCTCTGGAGAGATGTCGCCGAAGCGGGTTTGCCATCCCCTCCATGAAGGACCGAAATTAGGATGGCATGTATCCGTGTATCCTTGTTCAATTCATTGAATATGTTATTTATTTATTTATTATTTTTTTTACTAATTTACAAAGTGTCAACCCATTTCCAAGTGTTTTTGGGATTATTCTATACAGGGTATTCCAAAGGATTGAAATGTGGTTTAATTTTTTATCCATTCGATATAGGGTGTTCACTAATCGGCCCCGATTTTAAAATGAAGTTACTCTTAAATAAAGATAGATGGAAGAATAAAACAAACGGCATACTTATTTTGAAAACTGTAATAATCTTATTCACAAGTTCAACATTTAGTTTCAAATGCCACTAACAGATGGCGCTGGAGTTCCAAAATTATAATACTATTAATAGTGTTCTGAATCCAGAGCAAGGTGATGAATCATGTATTCCCTGGGACAACGAGTTTTTTCGATGCTTGAATATATAGATGGGGCCCGATCACACTCCACTGGTCAGGTTTTTGACTTTCTTCAGGAATATTTCGATAACAGTGTTATTAAAACCCGAATAAACTACTACGTCAGAAACGCCAAAGAAAAATATTGGAAATGCATACAGCTGTTTCGGTAGCCTATAGCGTACCGTCTTCCGTGCCATCCTTTTTGCACTGAAGACGGTACGGTATAGGCTACCGAAACAGCTGTATGCATTTCCAATATTTTTCTTTGGCGTTTCTGACGTAGTAGTTTATTCGGGTTATAATATTCCAACGCCAAGTCTCCTGTTATTATTAACAGTGTTATTGCTTTGAAATATTCCTCATTTAGTGGATTGGCCCCCATAGTCACCCGATCTTATCCCTTCTGACTACCTTTTGTGGGGCGCATTGAAGGATATTGTCTTCTAGAAGAGTTCTACAACATCGGGGGAACTCGAACAGTCAATCTGTGAGGCATGTGCGAATATTTCTATTGACACACTACAGAAGGTGACTGAAACTTTCATTCTTCGCAGTGTGGTCGGGCCTCATCTTGATATTCAAGCACCAGAAAGAATTCGTTGCTGCAGGAAATGCATGATTGCATCACCTTTTGACCAAGATTCAGAGCGCTATTAATAGTAACAAAATTTTGGGACTACAGAGCTATCTACTGATGGCATTTCAAACTAAATGTTTAATTTGTGCATAAGATTTTTACAGCTTTCAAAATAAACACACCGTTTATTTCATTCTTCTATCTTTATTTAGGAGTAATTTAGTTTTAAAATCGGGGGGCCGATTAGTGGACAACCTGTATGGATGGACAGTGAAATTCGCAAAAGTGTTCAAAATAGGTTATAAAATAAGAGCATGTAATTAAAAATTTATTTCCGTTAATTTTCTGAATGTTACACTTTTTAAATTTTTATACGATCCCTCTATACTTATAAATTTAGTCAATTACAATCTTTTTATATTTAATGCCATGGCATCATTACAAAAATCTACATACATATTTCCTTAAAATCCTGTAAATTATACTTATTTTGAAATTGGACGCTGTGCATATAGAGACCATATACTAAAATATAATTCTAAATTTGTGGCATAAAAACAATGAAATATATGATAATATTAACAGTAAAACCTGTTTTGCGCGTTTAGGGTCGATTCGCGATCAACTCACATATCCTAATATCCTATGTGTTTTTTTTATATTATTATTATTATTTTATTATTATTATTATTATTATTATTAAAGACAATCCTTTTTTACTTAAAAAAAATTAATTAACATTATGCAAGTACAATTTGTTTTCAAATTTATCTTCTTTCTCAAACATCATTATAACGAATTAATTCACAGACGATTTCGAAGCTTTTATTTTTTATTTATTTTTTTATTTTTTTTTTTTTTTTTATGAGATCTGCTTTTAAATTTTACTATCAGATAAAACTGTTGAACTAAAACGTTTTAAAATCTTTTTTACATACGATGCTAAGTTTAAAAGTTATTTTAAGTTCTAAATGTATGTTCTTCATAATTGGTTGTTTAAACTTATATTGTAATATAGCACCACATGCTTCCAGAGACACGTATAGGTAGACCAATGTTTTTTAATGTCTTATTTAAGTATATTTAACATTTCAGGTAACACGGAATTTTTTTTATTTATTTATTTTTTTAAGATACTGTAATGCGTTTTTTTTTTTTTTTTTTTTTTTTTTTTTTTTTTTCTAACGATCTTGCTGGATGGAAAATAAAAACTTTCTAAAGAACAAAATTTGTCTGTAAAGGTCGTATAAAAATTTAAGTGTGAAAATTTTAAAATTAGCGTACTTTATGATTTCATAATGTAATATTATTTTCCATATTATATTGAGCATTTTTCCAGTCTGCAATACCCATACTTACGTCTAATAAGTAAAGAATTAAATTGCATTCTATCTTTTTAGCACATCTTGTATTTCTTGCATCTGAAAAAGTCTTATGAATTGGAAATAGTCTTTAAATGATTTATCGTAAATCTAAATCAATTACAAAGAATAAGAATATATTTTATCTGTTCATGAGAATGCATAAAAAGATCTACATCCTTATTATGAGAAATAAAATTATTAACATATAAGAAATTAAAAACTAAAAACTATTTTCCTGATTGTAAAATTATTTATATTCAATATTATGTAAGATAAAAACATAAAATTTATTGATAATAAATTTCTTTTCTTATCCTATTTTAGACGTGCAACTTTATGCCTACTTTGACAAGACTCTCTGGATTGTGATGGCCAGAAAGCTGAAGCTCTACACTTGTCTGTTAAAAGTCATAACTTTTTTATGGGATTACATCAAGAAAGTTTATCAACCTACCTGAAAAAACCGGAAATGTAAATAAAGAATTTGGAATTTCCGTATTTTCACAAAAATCTGAAGAAAACAGGTAACTTAAAAAAATTTCTCATGAAAGTCAAAAAAGTGCTCATAACAGCAATATTGGTTAGTTAACGATAACAATTAAATATTCACTATAGATATATTACTTATACATACATGCTAACAGAATTGCTCATACACTCATGTTTGTGAAAATTGGAACACCATGAAGGGATTATGCTAATTGAACCAAACTTACAGGAAATGTAAAGTGAGGTAAATCATGCAAATGGTTAGAATTACAAAGCGATTGTGCATTTGTGGAATGGAACGAGAACAGACTCCTTATCAGTCACTTGTTCTTGTTATATAAAGGACTGTAAAGGCGCGTTGAAATCTGTTTATCGTCCTTTGTCTGCGGTGAACGTTTCATTGGTGGTCAATATGCCTCGTCAAAAGCGGAAGGTGCCATACCAACAACTAACAGAGTTCGTACGAGGCCGCATCGTTGGTAGGCGAGATGGTGAATTTTCGTATCGATAAATCGCAGCCCGTACGCAAGTAATGCCACAACAGTGATGCGTGTTTGGAAACAATAGACAGAGGAGAATCAAACAAGCCGAAAACCTGGCAGTGGGGCACGCAATAGAACAACGGCACGAGACGACAGACACCTCATCCGCATGGCTGTGACGGACTATACAGCGTCCTCTCGTATGTTAGCACAACGTTGGAGCACGGCTACAGGTGTTTTGTTGTCTAGCTCCACGGTTCGTCGCCGTTTGCTGCAGAATGAACTGCATGCAAGGGTTCCTCTACGTAGGATTCCGCTCTTGCTGAATCACAGACGCCACCGACTTCAATGGGCTCAGCAACACAGCACGTGGCGTGCCCAGTGGCAACAAATTGTTTTCTCCGATGAACTTCGCTACAATCTGGAGTACAATGATGGCAAAGTACGCGTTAGACGTTACAGGGGGGGGGGGGGGTGACGCCTGCTCCCACAGCGTAATACTGCACAAACGCCTAGCATAATGCTGTGTGGATCTATTGGGTATAATTGCCGGTCCCATTTAGTGCATACTGCGGACAACCTCAACAGTGATCGCTACATAAGGGAAATTTTGGAGCCAGAGGTCCTTCCCATTCTTCGACGCATTCCGGCTGTTGTACACCCTGGTGTGGGGCGCACAGTAAGATTGAACTCTGGCGTCAAGTCGAAGACATCTGGAATCCCATTCCCCAGGATTACATTCAGAACATGTATGATTCAATGTCACGAAGTGTACAGTCTCTCATCGCTTAGCGTGGCAGACACACAAAGTACTGATTTTAGACGTTCTTTTTTTTTTTTTTTTTTTTTTTTTTTTTTTTTTTTGTCTTGGACATTTGATCGTTTACTTTTACCACTATCAGTAATATGTGGAATATATTTCATTAATTTCTGACAATTCTTTCTTGGTGTTGCAATTTTTTCAAACATGAGTGAATCATTACAATTGAAATATTTTATTTTTACCTTGTTTGGCGCAGTATGTTCTTTCTTAGAGCTTCTGTCACAAAAAGCCAACCGACAGACCAAGAAATATCACCAAATTTGAAAATACACATACGCATGCGTTTTTGGTGTTGACCAAATTATTAGGGATTATTTTTATTTTGACATCTTTTTTTAATACTGAATGAAATGACCTTGGACTTCAGACAATTAACAAACTCATATTTTACAACGTTTACGAACTCATATTTGCAAACTCATTTTTTCCAGAGTGCAATTTGAGGTCCAACCACTAATTGAAGGGATTTTTTTTTTTTTTTTTTTATTATCCTGTATCATAAAATGCTACAAATGACTTGAAACTTTAAAGTAAACTATCACATACTATGTGCAATAATTCTGTGCTTTTTTGTGGGATTCTCATGATTATTTAGACAGATATATATATATATATATATTTTTTTTTTTTTTTTCTCAAAAATTATTAATTTTTCTTGGTAAGGTTTTTTTTTTTTTTTTTATAATAAGAATGGATTTCAACAAAATTTCACAAGACTTTCAGAATACTTGATAAAATATTAGAGAATCATTATTTTGAAACATAAAATGCACCCGTGTAAGTTTTGCTGTTGTAGTAAATATTTTTTTAATGCGCATGAGCGAAAGATAAAAAATTTTTTATAACACAGGTTATATTGGGAAACTTGTGTCAAAATTTTGTTAGAATAGAGTAAAAATTAAACAAATTATTGGCAAAAGAAAAACAGTATTTTATATATTTTTCAGAGTTGAAATTTCATAAGCCGTTTTTCACATGCCACGTATTTAATTTGGAAATCCAATTAGTTCATCCAAATTGTAAACTTCCTTATTTATGAAAACCCCTTTTGAACTCACAAATCTTAGTATATAAATACAAATTACGGTTGAGTTATAAGTCGATAAGTGTTTTTCACAAAAAAAAAAACAGAAGTTTTGAACTGTGGTTTAAAAAATTGAGCCCCAAAATTAAATAATGACATCTGAAGAACCCCTTATGAAATTTCAACTCTAGAAAATATCTAAAATCTAGCCTTTTTTTTTTTTTTTTTTTTCTGTTCAGATGAAATTTTGTCATAAGCTGCCCAATATATCACGCTTTCAGCCTATGTAATAAAAAATGTTTCTACCTTTCGCACATGAGTAGTAAAATAAACATTTACTACAAATACTCATATATCAGCGAAAATTCCAAGTGTGCATATTTATGTTTCAGAATAATGATTCTCTAATATTTTGTCAAGTTTTATCAAAGCTTTGTAAAATTTTGTTGCAATTAATTCTCGTTACAGGTCAAAAACTTAAAAAATAGATAAATAAATAAATAACAATATTTAAAAAAAAAAAAAAAAAAAAAAAAAAAGTTCATATAGCATGTATTTTTCTGTTTAAATAATTATGCGAATCTGACAAAAAGCATAGAAATATTGCCCATAGCATGTGAAATTATATGTTAAGGTTACAAGTCATTTGCAGCATTTTATGATACAAGGTAATCTAAAGTGTTTTTGTTTCCTTCAATTTGTAGTTGATCCCTTAATTGCATTCGTGACTAAATCGACAGTAGAAAATAGGAGTTTATAAACGTTCTTTGCGTTTCTGAAGTTCAAAATTATTTCGTTCAGTATATTTTTTCTAAAATAGAAAAAAATGTCAAAAATAAAAATAAAAATAGAAATAGAAAATAAAAAAAATCCCTGTTAATTTGGCCATCTCTGTGTGTTAGAATGTTTTCAGCCAAGCTCTTGTTTACATTGACCATATAGCATATAGGAATATTAAATTTTATCATGCTTTTCCTAGTACATTGAATACTAGTTGTAGGATAAAATCATTATATTGAAAAGCAACTTATCGATTCCACAGGTGTTTTGACTTACATTATCTTAGAAGAAATTAACTAAACAGGTTTAGATAATTTTAAAGCTGGAATTGTTACCTGTCTCATCTCTTATTGTTACATTATCTTAGAAAATAATGACAGAAATATTATCATATCGAACAAAAAAATGTGCACACATTAAAAAAGGGACAACATAATTACATTCGTATAATAGTGCCATATATTATATAATTATTTTAAAGGAATTATATTAAGGTAACTGCACCTGTAATATTTTTAATTTTAAAAGCTGAACTACAAGAAGTATTCAATACCTAAATTAACTCTTTCTATGCATGTGTGTATACTGTGAAAATTGTTAATTGAATCACTTTTATATTTGAAAAATTTATTTTCCATAGAACTTAAAATGCACCAGTATTAGACACCTTTTCTGTTCCAGTAGTAAACACCATTTCTTTCTTTCTTTCTTCCTTTTTTTTTTTTTTTTTTTTTTTTTTTTTTTTTCTCAGAAAAAGCAAATGCGAACTGATTTCAAATATATTTTTTATTGATAAAATGCAGTTTCTGTTTCATTAAAGCGATGAATAATGTATATATATATATATATACTTATATCGTAAATGAAAAACAAATTATCTCTGAAAAATTTAACGGCTTAAATAACATATTGGTCTATTCAATACGAGTCCTAATTTATAAGTAAAATTTTAATCACCCACTTGTGTTATAAGCCTATAAATACTCATGTTAACTACACTTTCTTTCAGATAGTTACTTTAACTCTGTGAGCAATTTCAAACAATATTAATAATAATAATAATAATAAATAAAAGTTTTAAAAAATGAAAATCCCATCCAGAAATTTGAGAATAAAAATAACCTCTTATATATTGATTCATTCAGCACAAATTTTGAGTGAAACGAATTGATATTCGTTCTATATTCCGAAGAATATTAAGCTGTAAACCAAATGATGTAAACCAAAAGATGTAAACCAAATGAGTAAGTTGTTGACAGGGGTACTAGTCATGACATTTTATGATACCAGTAGTAGACACCCATAAAGCAATATATGTTAATACAAAATTAAAATTTCAGCACAATAAATAAATGTTAAATACACATTTTAATGATACGAAAGCAAAAGGTACATGGAATCAGTTAAAAATAAGAAGAGACAAAGCAAATAAAATGTCATTTCCTTATTATTCAAAACAACGAGGGAAAAAAAAAAATATATATATATATTTTTTTTTAACTTAGGTATTTTTATTCCAAAACTGAGAGCTGAAAACGTTAGTAGTTCAAAATATTAATAGCAGAAAATTGTAACACCAACCCTGAACATTGCGTAACACCAACCATGAACCTATGCAAGAATTAGTTTAGTTTAGATCAGAGTTTAAATTTAAAAGTGTCTACTACTGGTGCAAGGTCGACTACCGGTGCATTTACCATAATTAAAATTATAAAATAGCAAAAATTGCCACATTTTTATAAAAAGTAAAAGTTAAGTCAGTTTTATTTATTGCCAATTTTAACTTTAGTTAGTTTAGTTTTGCAGGAAAAAAATGCATCAAATTACTGCCATTGAATGTTGATGAATTAAAACTTCCTAAGTAAATATACTAAACTGCCTAGAAGCGTTGTTGTTCCCATGCATACCTTTACTTTTAATGAAGTGTCATGTTTAATTATTTTGACCGGAAACAACTGCTGAATATTTTTGCAATTTAGTATTATCTTACAAAGTTTTCATTTGTATGCTTAGTTTTTGTGGTCCAAAAACTTATATGAAATTTCCTTTTTCTAACATTATACTCAAGACCTAGCTGTAATTGATACTGATATAATGAACATTCAAATATTATAAAATGGATATCAGAATGTCCGGTCTGTCTGAAATTTGAATAGTCAAAAATCTACGACTGGATATCATGTAATTTTAATATCTGCTAAGCAAATGCGAGAAATAAGAAAATCAGATAGAAAAATTCAAAAAGTATTTCAAAAAATGCAAAATGATGCAAAATATAACGTTTGAAACTTTTTGATTAATGTTTGGCGGAGATTATCATACATTTTTTTAGAATACAGAAATATTAAGTTATATATATATATATATATAAAAAAAAAAAAAAAAAAAAAAAAAAAAAAAAATGTGCATACATACATAAATTAAAAAAAATTGTGAACAAAGTTAGATTGCGTTTCCTCTTTAAATTAATAACTTTAAGATAGTAAAAATTATCTCAACTTATCTCTGAAGTTACACGTAGTAAACTATTTGGTATGGTATATCGCTAAGAGAGAAGAAGTACGATCTCATTAATAAAAGAAAATAAATTAATATTTGGCAGTATTACGAAAGAGTTTTACCTATCGTAAAGCTTTAATTATTACTGAGAAATAACCAAGATATCTGGATAAATTTTGTTCTTCACATTAATCAATTCTTGTGTATATCATGTTGTAAATTATAGTTACTAATGTTGATTTCATTTGTTTCAAAAAGCTGAAGTAGGAAATAACTCACATTCGCTCTATTTTATGACATTCTTCTATGATTTCCATGACATCCTTCAAAAAATCCCAAAATGCTACAAGAAATGTATAGCTTTGAGACTACATAGATAAATCTTCAAAATGTCAAATGAAAGTATCGATTTTTAATTGCCACTTTTTCTCAATTAATTTTCAGTTTCTATGTCAATCAATTTTCAGTTTCTGTTTAGATAATTTTTGTACAAATTAAAACTTTATGATAGCCCTTCGTATATCCTATCTGCTGTGGGAGGACGTTTAAAAGACTGATAAAAGTAACTCTATCGTACCATATTTTTCAAAGATCTACATATTTTTTACTTCATTTGTAGTCAGTTGTCAAACATTTTTCTTATTGTGTTAGAATGAAAGCTTTGTCATATAAAAACTGCGAGTATGTCTGTTTGTCTGTGCTCCTGTCTGTCAGCCTGCCTTTCCGTGTCTGTGTCGGTCTGTCGATCTACCCACTTGACTGCTCTCCAATTTCCTTTGATATATGTTATTCAAGTTCATTGTGGTGTGTTTCCTTGAGACAATGGGTCTATGAATACGAACTAGGACCCCTGGGGTATCTTCGTGTAATCGACTAGGTCTATCACAGTCACCTAAAAAAAAACCGAAAGTGTATAAATTATTTTCTACCTCCAGCAATCTGATTGAATCCGAAAACTGACTCTATTTCTCGCTTCCACAAAACAATAAATTTGTCTACAGTTGCGAGAACCATAAAAAAAAAAAAAAAAAAAAAAAATGTATGCAGATCTTATGTATAAATGATCGTGGGTTGGAATTACAGGTGTTTCGCAATCAAATTTGAGTATTTTTCTTTCAATACAGTCAGGGATTCATTTTATTTTGAATAGTTTATTTCCCTAAAAAAATTGGGCCCACCAGCGGCCGAGCGGTTCTGCGCTCAAAGCTGGTAGACGTGAGGTGCTGGGTTCGATCCCCGGTCGCGCTCGTCGGCCTAGTTGTTCGGAGTTTTCCGTGGTTTCCTCCGAAACTTGCGTAAATACGGGCTAGGATCCCTTAGAAAGACCTCCACGGAAGGCACTCCCCCTCAGGCCTAGGACCCCAGTGTTGTCAATCGGCCTTAATCCCTAACACCAACACCCTAAAAAAATTGAGTAAAATAAAGAGATGAGTGGTAATTTTACAAACTATTGTCAAAAGTCTTTAAAAACATTTAAAAGCATAAAATAATGAAATTGAATTGGCAGTATATATTTAAATATGCAAAATTAAAGAAAAATAGTTCGATTATTTGATATTTAAAAGAAAACGTCAGGAAGTTACTTACGTGTAAGGACGAAAATTCTTTTGGAATTATACTAGAAAATTTATTTATAAACCACGTAGTCAGTCAAGAAAAGAGAAAAAAAATTGAATAAATTTAAGCATAATGTATATTAAACATCTAATATACAAAGTGACGATAAAAATAAAATAATGTGACGTATTTGAAACTCCACTGTAAAAAATTTGTTCATAGATAAAACTAACTAAATTGAATCTACATATTATTGCCACCATTGGATTCCAGTGTATGAAAAAAACAGTTTCTGTTTTCGAAATAGCCGAAAAATTCCATTGCGCACACAGTTGAACAAGTGAAGTATCCGAAAATATTTTATTGTAAATGATATTTCCATTAAAAAAATTTATTTTGGTATCGTTATGTCAGTTGAAGCAAGGCTCTTTTTAAAAAAGGATTTGTAGGTGTTGGTATAAATATTAAGGCCAAATGTCTGCACTAGGAGCCTAGGCCTAGGTGGGATGCCCTCAGTGAAGTATTTCTAAAGGGCCCTAGCCCATATTAATGCGAGTGTCGGAAGAAAACACGGAAAACTATGAATGACTAGACCAACGGGCGCGACCTGGGGTCGATCCTGTCACTTACCGTTTACCAAGTTCGAGAGTAGAACCAGAATGATTTAAAGTATTTTTACTTTTCTATCATTAATGTAAGATTTTGGAAAATTCTCAAAGAATTTTTCATAATATCATAAAATTTGCACACATTAATTTCTAAAAGTCAAAGAAGTCAAAAATGAATGATCGTATAAATCCAAATTAAGCTATTATAAAAAAACTACCTAACTGTCGTTTCATAAATATCCCCTTACACACCATTTTTGCAAAAATACAATACGTTTATATAACACAAAAGATACATTTTTCTATTCCTTAATGTTTCAATTATAATATTATAAACTTTTGTCGTTTAAGAATAAAGTAAGTGAATGTTTCACAAAACATTAAGTTTGAATTTATGAACAAACATAGAACATTTGGAAGTCCTAAATATGAACTATATCATTGTTTTCTCTTACCTAAATTTATTTCTTATTTTAGTAAAGCACTTTTGCTGAAATAAATAAATACATTATGTTAGAAAACTAAATTTGATGTTAAAAATGTTGATTAACTATGCATAAAAGTAATCACAAAATATATAATTTTAGATGTAAATGAAAAGAAAATTATAATATTGTAATCATCATTATTTCATGAATTCAAAATAGAGGCAGAAGTTTGAACTTCATGAGATTCAATTTATTAATTTTTATACTTTTGCTCCGTGCACTAATTATTTCTAAAAGAATTAGAAAAGAAATGCATGACTTTTAACATAAACAATATTGATTTATTGCTCGACTCATTAAAAGACACCACTACCATCCAAGCATAGGCCCCTCGCAAGGTCTATTGGCCTTAATCATAACCCTTGATTGGTTACGGCTTTTTTACATAAGGCTTGTTGATCCAGTCTAACTAACAAAAAGAATGTAGTATAAAACCAATTTAACCCCATAATATTTGATATTTTTGATGTACATTCTTAATATATCATATTTTATAAATTGAAAAAAAAAAAAAAGATAGAAAGAAAGAATAAAAGAAAAAGAAAAAAATATTTTTCGCTTAATTTTTAAGTATATATTTTGCAGCTTGAATGTGTGTTAAATAAACAGTGTTAAATAAAAAAAAAAAACATTATTGTGACTGTGGATCATCCTATCATTTTTATCCAAGTTGAAAACTGTAATCGATTAATTCAACTGCCGCAGAATTTTTCGAGCACGATTTCATTTTGTTAACGATAGATGGCAGCAGTAAAATAATTTCCATTCGTTCCCACTGAGCTGGAATGGTAGCACTTCAAATCTTAAAACTTTTTAACAATTCAATCCAGTTAAGACCCTAAAATGTTCAAGATACTGGGTTATATTGGAAATTAAAAGACAAAATTGAAAATCAAAGTAAAAAATGTGTATGCGATACAGTTCAATTGCTTGGTACAGGCGGACAGGTGTGGTTACAATTCCTAGACTTACAAAATTCCTTGGATAAGTGTAACCAAGAATAAAAAGCCAGACTTAAGAAATCGAACATATGTTATATTAAAAAAAAAAAAAAAAAAAAAAAAAGCCTAGAACTTAGTTTCCTTACCAGAAACTGCAAAGTTTACTTCACAAATATAGCAACTGCAAATTATTCGAATTTTAAGAGGAACATTCTGTTAGAGAAGATAATATATTCAGTCCTCTAAAACTATTACTGTTTTATATTTTATTTGGTTTCCAAATGCTGATAACAAAAAAAAAAAAAAAAAAAAAAAAAAAAAAAAAGTTCAAACAAATAGATATGTCGTTTATTAAGTCCAAAGTTAACTTGTCAGTTTAGTTATAAGGCGACATTACACTTAACTCATTCCTCCTTAATAATATTTTTACTAGTGAGCCCAATGGTTAATGCGTGGTGTGTTGAATGGTAGTTTGCTAGCAAGCAGTAGTTTGAACGTTCATATTTTTCACAGGACGTGAACAGGATGGTGATATCTGCCAAGGAAATAGGGCGCTAAAGGAACTCGTTAAATATTGCTAACCAGAGATTATCGGAGTCAGGATTTTCAAGGAATGTGAACGGCCTAGTAGTGTTTGCCACTGTCAGACTTGTTTAACACGTTCATGCCGGCGCATTTTGTTTACATGTTCTTCTCAAAAGTATCTAAGCACTAGCCAATAATTTCGATATCAAACTGTTTTGTTCAATAAATCCTTGTCGAATCATGTTCTTAGACTAAGAACATGACTCGACAA
Source organism: Salticus scenicus (assembly GCA_963930645.1). NCBI lineage: Eukaryota > Metazoa > Arthropoda > Arachnida > Araneae > Salticidae > Salticus > Salticus scenicus. The sequence continues at coordinate 147,518,125 of OZ005657.1, read as the reverse complement.
GGATTTATTTAACAAAGCAGTATTAAGTGTACTTTTTTTGAACGGGGATTATTGCTAGTGTTCGGATATTTTGCTGCCGACTGTAGCTGTGACCCACCGGTGGGTCGCGCTGGCGTGAATGTGTTAAAGCAACACATCGTTTTGAGAATACTTCAGGGTTGCTAACCAGAGTTTATCGGAGTCAGGATTTTCACGGAATATGAACAGCCTGGTAGTGTTTGCCACTGTCAGACTTGTTTAAAACAACACAAAATTTTGAGAATACTTCAGTAGTCACAGAGTGAGAGTTTCTGCTGACAGAATTTTCAGGGGTAGCAAACCAGCCAGTCGTTGAAGACGACTAATTATACATAGTTTTTATGTGTTATTCGTAGTTAAAATGAATAGCATCTTGTGATTATATATAGAAATATTTGTTGTTTGTTGAAAATAAAATTAACGAAAAAATTAATAGGACATTATTTGCTCGTTATTATCATTTTTTCAATGATTTGAAAATTCATTCATGTGATATGATTCATATTATAAAATTTTTCATTTTCATTTCCAGATGTGTTTGCTTCTTTTACCATTTTTTCACAGATAGTAAGTTGTCTAAATAACTTCTTATTTCATACATTTCATCATTAATGATGTATTGTATTTGTGATACATTTTAATATTTTATTTATTTTTTTATTTTTTCTGTTGTATAAAAATATACATATGTGTGTATGTGCTTATCTGCGTGCAGTCAGTTAAAAAAAAAAAAAAAAAAAAAAAAAAAAAAATGCCACCTCCCCATTAATTTCTCCGGAAATAGTCGTATAAATTGTCAATTAATAATAACGTCCAGTTTATAATGGTATAGGGTAGGTGTTCCAGTGATTGGCATGCTCCAGTAATTGACATTTATCCCGAAATAATTAATAAATAAGAAAAATAATAAAATCATATATTTTACATATAAGAATTTTAACATTTTATGTCAAACACTGGAGCAAAGAGTGCTAATAACTGGTTAAAAGAATAACTAGCAGTGTCAAACACTGGAACATAGGTTGCCAATTACTGATAAACTGAAAAACTGGCAGTGTCAATTACTGGAACATTGTGTGGGTGTCAAATAAAATTTCATAAAAAAAAAAAAAAAAAAAAAAAAAAAAAATTGTTATCAACTGTATCAACTGTATTTTAATATATATGTGGTTCTGAATGTCTTTCATACCATATGTACTAACTTAAGATTTCTTAAAATATTTTCTGATCACTAGAACATTAAAAACATCATCGATTGCTTAAAAAGTGTCAATCATTGGTGCACTTACCTATATAGAATTTGCTTAAGAAGTTGTCTATATATGAGGAGCAAACATTCAAACCATGTTTCCTCCAAAAATAAAAAAAACTTGGGTTAGTGATTTTAATTTGAACTTAACATAACATAGTACGTCTACATATCTTCCTAGTTAGGTCTGTATATACAGTCGGTAACAAAAGTGTTCGAACACTAGCAAAAATTCCTATGTAAAAAAAGTACACTTCATACGGTTTTGTTAACTAAATCCTTGTCGAATCCTAGTCTTAGTCAGTGTCAGAACATGATTCGATATGAATTTATTTTACAAAACCGTATGAAGTGTACTTTTTTTTACATAGGAATTTTTGCAAGTGTTCGGACACTTTTGTTACCGACTGTACCCTCGCTAATAACTCCCTAATAACTAGTAATACATCTAAACAAATGATAACGAAGGTTTAAGTTTAGTTATTTTTTAATGTATCAGTTTTTTTTTTTTTTTTTTCTCAACAAAATTGTATCCGGAGGAGAAAATATGGTTTGAATGTTTGCTCCTCATATTAAAACTTGGACCAACTTCATTTTATTTATTTATTTATTTATTTCAAAGAGCAACATCTATTTTTGATAATTTTTGTGCGGTATTTGGATCAAATAATCCAGGAAATGGCATAATTTATATATTTATTTCAAAATTTCATAGCGTTATAAGCTGACAAAGTCTGAGGTATGTTTGTTTGAGTATGTTTGTTTTGGAGCTATTTTTACACAATTTTGCTAATTTTTGAGAAACCATTTTTTACAGTACTCTATGGAGTTCTTTCTAAAAATTATGATTACAGTCTTATACTGTATATGTTTACATTTTGAAATATTATAATCATAAGCATCAATCATATTTTTATGTTGCTGTAAAAATATTTCATTCCTTATATCTACATGTTAACTCCTCATAGAAAAAAAAAAAAAATTAGGATCTATTGAGCAAACTAATATATATATATAGAGAGAGATAGATAGATCGATAGATAGATAGATATTACAATTCAATGTTTCGTAACGAAATTATGTCAAAGTTTATGAATATGATAAGATTAAATTAAATTAAACATATGCTTTAACCTGAAATGCAAAATTTGTATTTGCTTACCTTAAAAAAAGAAATATATATATATATATATATATATATATATATATGCTCCATTATAAAAATCCCTGAGTTATTTATACAAATAAAATGTTTTGAGAACATAAACTTACCAAAATTACTTTCCTTTACAAAATTTCGAGACTTCCATGCATTTTTAAACAAAATTTCACACAAAATTGGAAGATTTCTATCGTTTGAATAACAGCATTATGTCCGGAATTGTACTATAAAGAAGACTTTAAAAAATCTGCACTAATTAATTAAAGAACAAATGAAACTCTTTTGTAAAAGTATTTTATTAATGTAAAATATTTTATATTTATAATTCCGTTTATTTATTTATTTTTAATATTAAAAACTTAATCACAGATTACAAGAACAAACAACCAATTAATAATTAAATAAATAATTAAATAAGTATACAAAATAATATCATCAAGAGTTACGTGAGTAAAATATCTTACATAGTCACAATAGGAACAGTTATATAACTTTCTGGATTTATTTTTCACTTTTTAATGAAGAACATTTTCAAAGAAATTGTAACTTCCATTTTTTTTCCAAAATTCTGTATGAAATTATCTTCTCGTTGATACACTATTTCTCATATTTAATTTTAATGCTTTCATATGCATAAATTTTGTGTTTTGAACAACATTTAACGAATTTTAAACTGTGTATACAGTGAAATAATTATTATTATAATTATTATTATTATTATTATACCCTAATAATTACTCTTTATAATTAAAATTCATCTAATAAAATTGAAATAAAATTATTAATTTCTATTGTTTAATCATAGTATTTTTATAATTGTGTAGTATAGTTTTTCCTCTTTTTCAAGTGAACTCAGGTTCAAAAGGGGCAAATATGCTTGAACAACCTTTTTCTAAACGCAATCTCAGCTTTTACTGGGGAAAACTATTTTTCAGCCGTGCTTACAGCTCTCGACCAAAGCCACTAACATTCTTCTTTCAACACCCCATTAAAGTCTTCAGCAGTTATATTTCATAGTCTCTCAAGAGGAACGGACAATATGCCCCACTTTGTTTGTAACAAGTAAATTGCTAACAAGTTGTTGCATTCAGTATATTTTCAGAAACATGGAACATACAAAGAAAAAAAAAATTAGGAAAAGTAAAAAAGAAAAGAAAAGAAAGAAAGAAAAATGGTACCTAACAAATCCTGGTCTAAAAACTTCTTTCGTTCTTGCTTTGATCATCATTTGACTTTTGTTATTTAATCAGTTTCTTGGAAGAAAATCAATGGAGAATATACTTGCTCTTAAAAATATAAAGGTAACATCATGTAAATTAGCCTTTCTTTTTCGTTCTTCTTTTAAAAGAAAAATAATCTAAAAAGGAAATAAGTTTAAATATATATATATATATATATATGTGTGTGTGTGTGTGTGTGTGTGTGTGTGATCATTAAGTATAGTAGAAGCCAAGCAACAGATACAAGATCACTGAAAAACCAATGACCAATAAGATTTTTAAAAAAATTATCAGTAGATGAAATACACTAATGTAAAGAAACCAGATTTATTAATTAACAGCCTGCAAACCAAACGAATCAATAAAGTAACACAACAAATCTTAACTTAAAACCATAAACTTTATCAAAATTTATGAAAAAATAATTTAAGAAACATAAGATAAGAAGGAAGGAGGCAGGCGGCAAGACTTGTGACTTGCCTGTTGGGTTAAACTAGTTTCATGCCGGCAACACTCACCGAGACTGCCACGACCAGAATAGGAGTCATATGGACGTAAAAAGCCAAATTTCAAAGCAGATGATTAACAATGAAACTACGAAGCAACAATGAAATTCACTGATTGATTACATTGTGTTTAATAGTATAATTAGAATTTTAAAAATAGTTGGCAACTCAAAAAGGAAGAAACTGAAATTTTATTGGAAAAAGAAAGTTTGCATAGTAATACAAAGTAAATGCAACAAACCTTCTGTTTTTTTTTTATTTATTTAATTTCACAAACCCACCCAACCATCCAGCCTAACAACACCACCCCACCTCCATAATCAAACATCTGCCCACCCAACCGCCACCTTTTTTATTGTCTTTTATTATTTTATAATTTTTTTGTTAATATACACAAAGGTGTACACAGCTTTTTTTTTATTGTACTGACAGAGACATGGTTAATATATATATATATATATATATATATATATATATATATATATATATATAAGTTTGTTTCCTTTTTATATATTGTTATTTAATAACAATTTAATTAATTAATTTTTTAATGTCCAGGATGATTTTCTTTTTAAATTTTTATCATGATCATAATTATTAATTAAAAATTTCATGATAGCTTGTATTTCTAAATAAAACTTATATTTTAAACAGATTTATAAGATGATAATTAAATGTACTTTGATTTTTATTCATTAATGCATGTGGTTTGAAAGACAATTAATTAAAAATAGTAACAGATAATAAGATTGTTTTAGTTTGACTTGCTTGTATTAATGTACGTATTTTGTTATCTGCAATATTATAATCTATAGTTGACGGAAGCTCATGTATTTAGTAAAAAAGAAATTTATATTATTGTATTGCACATTCTCTTATGAAAAAAAATTGATAATAATAATAATAATAAATAAATAAAATAAAATAAAATAAAATAAAATCTTTTCTTGTGCAAAGTAATTTTGCTTCTTTGCGCGAAAAGAAACAATTAATTCTTTAGATTTTCAAACTTCGTATGGATACATTTTTTTACAAAGTTATAATTAAATCTAAAAGTCCTAAAATATTAATCGCAGTAACGTATAATTTTGTATTTTATTGATAATCCTAAGAGTGGGAGAAAATGTATTTATTTACTTTCTTTTATAATAGATTACATGATTTTTGTCATATAAATGTAAGAAATATAAAAATTTAAAGACTGCAACAACAACAAAAAGCATTAAGCTTCAATATCAGTGAAATTTCTATGATACATGAAATGCATAGTTTTTTTTTTTTTTTTAACATGTTTTAATTAATTATATAAAAAATTGCGATGCAGCATTTTATTGATATCGAGGAAATTGAAAACGACATAGAAGTTACTGAAAAATTAACAGTTAATATTAAGGGGGCCACCCCCTTCCCAATTAATCCACCCCCTTCTCAAAATTTCTAATGAATCTGAATTTATGAATATTTATAGCTATATAATGCGAAAAATAACACAGAACGCAAGGAAACAGTCTTTCAAATTTCAAATACGCATTAACACTGTTTCTTTGCATGTTGCTTCATTTGGTACATTATATATTTACATTCAAATTTAAACTGTTGCATTTGCGCAATTATTTGGATGCATCTTGGCATTTTATTATTCTATAATTTATGTACCGTTCCTATACTTAGGGTTATTTGACCCGTCGAAACCTATAAAGCCTATCAGGGAATTCTCATATAATTTTATAAGCATTTTATTAAATTCTAGCAGGCTACGCCCGCTTCGCTGGTCACTATATTTTAATGATTTTTCAATAGAATTAATTGAATTACTATTTATTTTTTTATATCGCATTAAAAAATAAATAAATAAATAAAACCTACATTGAAATCACCCTAAACTTTGCTTCGGGTACCTGCAGCCTACGGCAGGTGTTTTTTCGCCCGCACTGCATCGGGTCTTACCACTGCCTGCAGAAAGGTCTTTTCCGGGTACTTCAATTTTGGTATTTATTGACAGCAGGTAGATTTGTTATTATTTAGGAACTACGATTTCAAAGATGACTGTATCTCAGCATCTATTAAGCATTTAAGTTTCATTATTCAATAGCAATTTTTTCATTAATCGCGTGAAAATATATTTATTTTATTTTATTTTTATTTATTTATTTTATTATTACTATTATTATTTTTTGTCGAAAAAAATGAAATGGAAAACTTTTCTGTCAACAATTAAATTTAAAATTAATATTTAAATGGGTAATTTTAAAGCTATTATGAAGAAATTATTTTCATATTTTAATTAAATTTTTAAAAATCAAAAATATAACAAATATAAAAAGAATGTCGAATGTTGTTCTCGAATGCTTTTTAAAATATTTTGATTACTTAAAATATTTCATCTCTTAGAAAAGTGAAACATCTATGTTTTTCTTTAAAATTTACTTATTGATGAAACGTTTATATTTTTATAACCATGTCTCTTCAAGAATAGATATTTATTTTATAATTTCTACGGTTCCAGTGGTTTTTTTTTCCCTCTCTGTCACTTAAATTTTTATTTTGTGGAATCCTCACATTTACTTCAAAATGGAAACGCCTTGCTTTTTAGTGTGACACGGAAACACTGTGGCAAAATACAATTTCAATAAAACAAAAACTTCTTTTTATAAGGAAACTAATCGAAAATTCGAAAATCGGGCATCGGGCATCGAGGTGCGCAAGGAGAGGTCATTACAAACCTCCATGCAAATTTGTGTAGCTGTGCGGTCAGCCGTTTTCCTAAAAAGCTCTAGACATACATACACAATGACATACACACACGAAAGCATTTTATTTTATTATATGTATAGATGGAATTTATTTTATTCCAGTTTCTAAATATAATCTGCTGTTAACAAACGGAAGTTGACATTGTAACTGAAGAATTTGTCCATGTGGAGTTCAATCTTATTGATACCCTTTCCAAATAACATAGAATTTGTAATTCAAGAATTGCTGCTAAAATTCTCTGATAATAGTGGAGTAAATAAATTTTTGTTTTACATAAATGTTTTTATTTTTATTTTTATTTTTATTTTTTTATTTATTTTCATTTCTGTTGTAGCAAAATCCTGCAAATATTATGTTTCTTTTTGGGTAATTTTCTGTATGATGACGAAGCTGTTTTGTCTGATTATGTCAGATGGTCAGCAAAAAATTTCTTGCTTTATTTTTTATTTTTAATCACTTAAATATATCCACACTTTATTGGTTATCAACCTAAATTTCCTCTTATTAGCAGCTAGATGCTTTACATCTAATTCTCTATATTTTGCTTTTCTTTTCGCTTAATTGTGAACCTCCATATTGATAAATCCTCTAGTTGCAAGTTTAAGTAAGTCAACTGTCTCTTATTTTATTAAAATACCAAATACCTATACAATAATATAATATATATATATATATATATAATACATAAAATCCATTTTTCAAAACCGTTTCCATAAAATGTAAACAACCGTCTGTAATCTGCACGAACGAAGTAAAGTGGCATCATAAATATATCGGAAGTAATGAATCTGGAATTGATAGCACTGTTAGATTCACTTGCATAAAAGTTCCATGAATTGAAAGAATAAATTTATGAACACGCTTATAATATACCCGTTAAAAGTATTTATTTCAATTTATTTTAATCATATGAAAATATAGTAATAATGTTGGTTGATAGAATTTTTATGACTATTGTAACATATTATTTATTTATTAATTTGTTCGTTTATATAATTTGTTTTAATTTTCCAGATTTAATTAATCATAAGCATAGTTCTAACGTGCGACATCTGTATGTATTTGCATTTTTGAAGTAAAGGATAAAATGATATTCATCACATTTCATCATAGAAAGACATTTTATCCTTTGGTAGTCTCATGGGAAGGTATTGCCATATTTTAGACTCTTTCTTTTTAATCATTGATAAAAAATTACCTCTTTTTGAAAATTAGTATATAACTTACACAGTTTTATTTATTTATTTATTTATTTATTTATTTATTTTTCTATTTTCTAAAAAAGTACTGGACGAAATGGCCTTGAATTTCAGGCATGCAAAAAACATTTATAAACGCTCATCTTCTACTATCGATTTAGCCACTACTGCAGTTCGAGAATGAACCAGAAATTGAAGAAAAGCGCATATACTTTGGATCGCTCTATATCATAAAAAGCTAAAAATGACTTGTAATTTTAACACATAATTTTGCTCACTATATACAATATTCTGATGCGTTTTTGTTAGAATCGAACGATTATTTAAATGGAAAAATAGTAATAATAATAATTATTATAATTATATATATATATATATATATATATATATATATATATATATATATATATATATATATATAGCAAAATTTTATAAAACTTGCAGAAAAATTGACAAAACAGTAGAGAAACATTATTCTGAAACATTAAATGCACAAGCGTAATTTTCGCTGATATATGAGTATTTGAAGTGCATATTATTCATATTTAAAAATTAAATATATTGGGCAACTTATGGTAAAAATTCATTTGAATAGAGTGAAAATTAAGCAAATTATAGGCAAATGAATGAGCAAGTTTTTAGTTATTTTCCAGAGTTGAAATTTCATCACTGGTTTTTCACATATCATGCATTTAATTTGGGAATCTAATTATTTGACCAGATTGCAAAAATTCTTTTATGTACAAATATTCTAATGAACTGACAAATATCAGTAAATAAATAAAATTACACTAAAAAGTCCCTTAACTTTTTTTCATATGAAAGAGTTTTACAGCATGGTTAAAATAATGGGATGTCCAGATTAAATACGTGGCGTGTGAAAAACCCCAGATGAAATTTCAACTCTGTAAAATATCTAAAATATAGCTCATTCCTTTGCCGATAATTTACTTAATTTTTACACTATTCAAATAAACATTTGACAAAAGTTGCCCAATATATCTAGCTTTCAATGTATATAATAAAAATTTTCTATGTTTCACGCATGAGTAATATAAAGATATTTATTACAAATATTCATATAAGTAAAAATTACACGTATGCATTTTATGTTTTAGAAAATATTCTCTGATATTTTGTCAATTTTTCTGAAATTTTTACAAAATTTTGTTGAAATCCATTCTTGTTATAAGCAAAAAAAACTTGTCAAAAAATTAATAATTTAATATATATATGTCTAAATAATCATGCTTTCCCACAAAAGGTATACAAGTATTGTACGTATTAAGTGGTGAAATCATGTGTTAAAGTTACAAGTCATTTATTGCCTTTTATGATACAGGGTGATTCAAAGAATTTGTATATCTTTTCAACTTGTGGTTGGTTCCAAATTTCACTTGTGACTAAATCAATAGTGGAAAATGTGAGCTTATGAATATTCTTCACCTATCTGAAGTTCAAGGCCGTTTCGTCCAGTACTTCCTTTTTTAAATAGAAAAAATGTAAAATAATAATAATAATAATAATAATAATAATAATAATAACTTGGTTGCCACTTTTTTAGAGCTATTGAATCGTTTTACAACATTACTTAAAACTTCAAATTGCTAAAAATAATAAAGGAATTATTATTAAAGTTTACTTTTTAGTTACTCCATACCTCTATGATAGTTTAGTACACAGATTGTTTGTCATAAAAAATGCTTAATTTAGTTTTTGGCAGTATATATATAATAATAAGGAAATACCCCCAATTTTTTAAATGAACATATGTACATTTAATGTAAAATATGTACAGTATATAATTGTAAATTTTAAGATTGCTTCATCACCAAAAATGAACTTTTCGTTCGAACTTTTGAGGTGCAAATTAACTGCACTCATTTAATAAGGAAAGCCACTACATTTTAACAAGAAAGTTAAAAGTAAAAAAATAAGTAAATTTCTCTACAATGTTATAAAAGTAAAATTTTGTTGAAGAATTTAGGGGGAAATTTTGCAATTAGGAATTGACACTTGCGTCTTTGTGGAGACAGAATTATAGTATTCATTTTATGTATCCATATTTCACATATTTATATGTATTTTTTAAAGCTATAATCTTTATAAATCAAAAGTGTAACGCAGTTCTTATTACTTTTGTGCTCTTCTTACAAAATATTGCTATTATTTTAGGTCATTTTCTTTTTTCTAACTCTTGCTTTAAAGCATTTGATTCTTTAAGAAAAGTGTATGTGTAGGTAAATTTCTCAATAATATTTAATTAAGTCACAATAAATAATAATGCTGTATTTATCAAAGTTTATGTATTAATTAATTTATATTTCTATAATTATTTAGTAAGCAGAATTTTTTCCACCAGGAAACGATAGCTGTCAGTTGGCTCAGTAAAGAATTGATAATAAGGTAACATGGATTATTTTTAGATTTACACTTACTTGTATAATAATCAATAAAAATATATATCTTAAAGTATTTGTTTAGAATTTTTGTCGCAGAAAATGAATATTTTGCTTAAAGTGCTTGATTATTCCACATATATGTGTAATATTTAAATTAATTAACTTTTTTTTTTTTTTTTTTTTTTTTTTTTTTTTTTTTTTTCAGATCCAATTTTCTAAATTAAAATTTCAGCGCTAAAAAAGGTCTCGAAATCCTTATTCAAAGTAACGCGTGGATGAATTCTGTGAAGCACGTCTTAAAACAGCTCTCTTTACTTTTACATTGTTATTAGTAGAATTTATTGCTATTTTTCTACCTTCTTCATTTTCTTCTTTTTTTAAACTCCTACTTCAACAAATCACTCTACTTTCAAAAGCTAAGTGTATAATTTCTACTAAAATAATAGAATTAAATTTCTAAATTGCTCTTTTATTTCTTTGTAGCTTATCATTTAATTCGTTTGTATCTCTATATTTATTTTATGTATACTTCTTTGTTATTTTTAAGTGATATATGCCATTTATCGCAGTATAAGAAGTGATAATTTAGAAACACTGGTATTTTTCAATCTTATACAGATATTTATGTACTTAAAGTATACATATTATATGTTGATGTAAACTTTTACTTAAAATATCCTATTTAAAAAATTATGTTTGATAAATGAAAATATGATAAAATATATTATGAAATTTGGTATATTAACTAGTCTGATAATTGTATAATATTTCTTTCCTCTATCAAATTTTATTTTATTCAATTATTTATTTATTATAAATTTATTTTCCTTTATATGACACAAATAACGATACTCACAATAAATTAATAAATAATTACGAGATAAAAAGAACTTTTTATATACCACGTTTTTAAAATTTCTGTTGAATCATATAAACTTGAAAATTATATGCATTAATAAATACTTAAAAAAAAAAAAAAAAAAAAATCTTTGATGAATTAGCCCACCAACTTGAAAGAAAATGATCAAATGGATAATAAAGAGAGCAATTATAAGACATTTTCAAACATTTATTAATTTTGAATTCAATTCTGCTTAAAGATGGCTAAACGTATTAAAAGAATGCATTGTCATCGTGTTCTGAGCTACTCTAAAAGTTTAAAATGTCTACCTAGTTGGGAAGTTGGTTAAAAATCGATTGCAAGATTTGTACTGGACAAATAAACAAACAAACACACAAACAAGAAAGCGAATTAGTAAAAACATGGTAAAATAATTAAACTTGCACACTTTTAATGCTCATTCTAATATTTCAAGTGTTGCGTTCAGTTTTGTAATGCAGAAGGGGGCTTTCATAAAAAGTAACATAAGTTTCCAATAATACGTAGTGACACACATGAAGGTTTATAAAAAAAATCATAGAACAATTCAGTGTTTTTAGGCACAGGACGGTACGCTAAATATTTCCAAAACATCTGTCTGCTTTTCAGTTTTTTCTCTTTGGCGTCCAAGATGTTGAAGATTTCCTTGGTTTTAATAATCCAAGGTCAAGTCTCCTTTTAATATTGGTCTCTTTTTTCTCTTCTGGACAAAACTTTTGCTGAAATACATGAGGTATAACATGTTCTTTATACTTCCAAAGTTTCAAGATAGTTCCTGCAGAATTTTTCTAGATATTTGACAAAATGGCTAATTCGAATGTGTCCAAATACTTTTTGGTCGATAGTGTAAGATTGATAAAAATTTTAATCAAATCATTTGAAAACATGTGAAATTATTCTATACTCTAAATTACAAAATGTTTAAATACCTTTAATTCAATTCAAATTAAGGGAAATTTTAAAAATAATTTTCGAATTTGATAGAAATCAACCAATATTTGTAGATTATAAATAATTAATTTTTTTGTAATAATATTTGGGTTGTTGCTCTATGGTATTTTCTTTTCTTTTTTCTTTTTCTTTTTTTTTTCCCACCTTGTTAAAATTATTAGGCAAGGACCTACTACTTAAAGTGGATATTCCAAGCCACTACAAACAACTATAACTAAACCGGAACTCGAATGCAGCATCTGAGTCCTAATCGTTCATATTACAGGTTTGCTTGATACTAAGGGATTTCAGATATAAAATTAAAAAATTAAAAAAAAAAAAAAAATAACCTAAATATCTTAATAAATATGATTATTGAAGTTTACACTCACACACAAACCAACAATTTGTAGCACACAATATTTGATCCAGTACACTGAGAAATCAGCGTTTAATAAAAAAAAAAAAAAAAAAAAAAACTAATTTTAGATTATTTTAACGGTTTATATGGTATTCAGATTATCGTACATTATGTATTTCAACATGATATCATGACGAAAGGATAAAAGGCTCCTTATCAAAACGTTTATTTCTGACAAGGAAACTTAAATTTCTTGTGTTGAAATTTAAATACTTCAAACAAATTTTTTGAGCACAGAAAATTTTATAGTCAATTTCTATCTCTCATTTAAATAATTTTAAATATTTAGCTTTGAACTTACACAAACTTAGGGAAAACATTTCTTTATAGAATTTATAAAATATCATTTGTTAAAAAATAAATAAATAAATAAATAATAATAATTAATTAATATCAGAATTCAAATATTAATTTTGCCATAATAAACGCAATGAAGGACTGTTTTACTGATGTTTTCGAATAATTAACAGGTTTTTCTTTCTTTATTTTTGCTTTTTGTTTCTTTTCTTTTCCCTAAAAAAAAAAAGAAAAATAAAGAAAAATAAAAAAAAAAAGAAAAGAAAAAGGGGGATTGCTTTGAAATATTTTGTGAATTTTCCCTTTTCTGAATTAACAATATTTCAAATTATTTTACTTGATTAAAATTTTTTTAATTTAGTCTCATTATTTAGCGTATATTTAAACATAGGGCATCCGTGTTTAGGTGTTAGTATTAGTTTTTATTCGAGCACCATACCCGTGTTCCACAGAAACAGCGTAACTAGTCAATGAATTAAACCTTAGTGGTATGCCTTACAGTTTTTCTGGCATATATTTACATCAATACCTTATATTACATAAATATTGGCAGTAACTTTATTTGTTACTGGATTCTTAACTTTGATTGTTTAGCAATTTTATCAGCAACTACTGATTCAGTAATAAATAAATGGGAGATATTGTTCGCTGTGCAGTTGCAAAATTTAAGAAAAAAAGAAATGAGAAAAATAAGAAAGACATTTTTTCTAAACAAGGACCGACACATACTGATATGTGCCTTCCTGTGATTAAACAATTTAACAAAAGTGTACGTTAACATTCAGCCAGTAAATAATATTTCTGAATTTTTTATAGGTACCATTTTTCAGGCACAGTTTCATTTTCGTTTTCAGCTAAAACCCCTCTGAAAATATTTAGTTTTGATTCAGTTTTACCTGGAAAACTTATTCTGATCGAACACTAATTTCAACACTGATGCTTTTAATAATTTTATTGTATTTTAGAAGTTTCGAAATATTTTAACATAGTAATATATTTTTAATGTACACAAACATCAAACCGTCTAAATTATATAGATTAATATATATATATATATATATATATATATATATATATATATATATATGAGACAAAATTACTTCCAACGCAAACGAAAAATTCACTAATTGATTAAAAAAAAAAATAAATAAATAAATAAAAAAATATGTATTTCTGTGCCATGTTTTGGTTTTTCTTCAGAACGTATTGCTAAATTACTTAAACCACATAATATTTATACTGCTTTCTGGCCGATTAAACAATTAAAAATCTTTCTTTTTAACTTTAAACCTTTAACCCCTTCTTTGATTCTAACTGGCGTAATATATTTAATTCCTAGTAAAACTTGTAAATATGTTTATATAAGTGAAACTGGTCGTTAGTAAATACTTCATACTTTTTTAAAGATTTTTTTTTTTTTTTCACAGAGATGAACATACAATAAACAGAAAACATGGGAATTTTTACAGTCGGTACCAAAAGTTTCCGAACACTAGCAAAAATTCCTGCATAAAAAAAAGTACGCTTAGTATAGTTTTGCTAAATAAATCCTTGTCGAAGCCTGTTCTTAGACTGACTACACGATTCGACAAGGATTTATTTAGCAAAACAGTATTAAATGTACTTTTTTTACATAGGAATTTTTGCTAGTGTTCGGACACTTTTGTTACCGACTGTACTTAATGGAGATAGTAATTTGCATACGAACTTTAATTTATTTTTATGTGAACAACTATATATTTTAATTCTTTAAATCAATAACTTTTCTTACTTAAATTTATGTGTGCTAATAAAAATATTTTGAGCAATTTTATAGAAATTTACATTTTTATTTGCTGCAATAAACTAATACATGCAAATATTTTTAAATGAAATAAATTAAAGCCTTAAAAATTATTATTGGTTTTATCGAAATTAACACTGTAAATTATTCTTTCACATGAAATCTTTTAAAACACAAACTTTTTCCACGATTTCATTTTGATTTTCAATAATTTGATGTTTAATTTCTAGATATGAAATTTAAAATATCACATTCTATACTATTTAATGTTTAAAAAAATATATTTATTCTAGTCTTTTGAATCTTTTTTTTTTTTTTTTAATTTAAGAAATTTACTGACTATAAAATTATCAAAGTTGACTAAAAATGAGTTATTTTACATTAAATATTTCAACAGAAAGTGAACTTGAAAAAATATCAAATTTATATCAATTAAATATTTCTTAAAATATAAACTATTATTTTGAAACTTATATCATAAAAATTAATTTATAATCTAAATGGTCTTTTAATTCAAAATTTTGAAAACTCGTCTCTCTTTCTCGCTCTCTCGCTCTCTCTCTCTCTCTCTCTCTCTCTCTTTTTTTTTTTCTCTGACTTTTTGACTTTTTGTAAAATATGTGATCTTAATTATGACGCTAATTTAATGAAAAGTTTTTTAATAATATTAACAGTAAAATAGAGATCGTCAATTAATAAAACTCAAAATTAGCTATTGTTTCAATATATTCATTATTCATAAACAACTTCTTCATACATTTTTACTTTTTTTGATGACTGGATTTCATCTGACTGTTATGCAGAGCTGCCACCTAATCCGGCAAATTGTTTGTACCGCCCCTTTTTCTACACCACTTAATTTTTAGAGTATTTGTTTTCTTAATTCATCATAAATATATCTGAAGAGAGTTACTCTAAAAATTAAGTGGTGTAGAAAAAGAGGCGGTACTAACAATTTGCCGGATTAGGTTGGCAGCTCTGGCAGCTCTTTTGTTTTCCTTTTTGAAACAACGAAAGTTGTTAAAATTAAATAAAAATATTATGCGAATATTTAATTTTAAATTTATTTAAGAGAAATTATCATTTTTACATGACCAAGCTTTAAGTATTTTATTGACAGTTTTGTTTTTAAAGATTTGCTACAAAAATATTACAGCAAATTCATCGCTTCTATTTATTAAGAAAAATATATAAATAGTAAGCTTCCAACTATTCGACAAACAATATTATTAAAAGGTGTTATGAACAAATGGATTACGGATTATTCTAATGAATTTTTTTATTTTATTTATTTATTTATTTATTTTAATAAAGCAGCACTGCAACTAAAAAAAAAAAAAAAAAAAAAAAATCACTGCTTTAGTAAATAAATTATACGATATTAAACATAAAAAATTATTAAAAACATAAAACAAATCTATAAAAACTCGTTTTTAGTTATAAAAACGTTTTATAAATTTGTAGATGCCTTAAAATTTCCAATTTAATTCAGATTAGAAAATAAGTAAATAAATAAAACATTTAGTGTAACAAAAATAAAACGTTTTATTACATACATTAAGAATAATTACTTATAAGTACTTACTAAATGTAAACAGCAGCACGTTGATTAGATTTAATTACTTATTTGTTTATCTATTACTTGTAAGATATACTATAAGAATAATAGAGAAATATTTTTTTTTTTATAAGAGTGACATTAAAAAAATTATTAATTTATAATAAAAAATTTCTTTGAAATGACAAAAGGGAGAAAATATGATCATTGAAAATATTTTTGTTTCTAACATAAATATCACTACATTGAAATAATCAATGTAATAATGTTCTTTAACTTTCTCTTTAATATGCACTGAAATAAAGTTTGGTATGATTTTACCTAATTAAACTTACGTTTAGTTAAATATATATATATATACTTACACAAATGTATTTACTTAAATATTCTTAAATTCTTAAATATTTTATCAAAAATCATACAATAAATTCTTGTAATATGAGGTTTTTTTAAAACCCAAATCAATTTCAATATTTTGTCTTAAGTTCCATAAATTCTTTTGCATGCATTTCAAATTTAACGTACAAATTTTGAGATTGTATATTTGTTTTATTTAATATTTATAGCATTTATTTGTTCCATTCTATAAAATATAAGATTATTTATAACAAAATTGTCAATTTCTATGGAAAAAAAAAAAAAAAAAAAGTAGCTTTATTACGATTCTTTCAGAATGTAATATGAATTCGAAGTAATGCCGTAAAAATTAGAAATATTTTATTTATCCAAATATTTATTTAAGGTTCTTGGAATTTTTATCATGAAAATTAGTTCTGGAACACACAATATTTTAAAATTCTTCCGTATTTTGTATTTTGTATATATATATATTCAATATTTAGATCTGGATTCGTGCTGACTTCATCTAAATTAATTTAATGAAAACTAAATATATATATATATATATATATATATTGTTTTTTGAAAATATTAACCAGTAGAATACATATTGTAAATTGTAAACTAATTTAAATTTTTAAAATATTAAATTAAAAACTGTTTTCATCTCATAAATGCACCACCTTTAAGTCATTTTGCTGATTTTCCCGGATAATAAATATATTTACTTGATAAATGAAGTTGTTTAAATTATAGCGTTAGTTACTTATCTTGATGTAAGAACTCAATTTTTATACTCTTCTACTGTGTTTAAATTTCGAATACAATATCTACCAATAAATACTTGGACATTTTCGAATTTAGACGCTTTGACAAATATCTAAACAAATTGTGCAGGAATTATCTTGAAACTTTGGTAATATATAGAAAATGTTACACCTCACATATTTCAGCAAAAGTTTTGTCCTGAAGAGAAAAAGGGGAACAGTAAAAATTTTTTTTAAGAGTCAAAATGTTTTGGATCACCCTGTAAGGAGTAATGTTTGAAATGCGTTTTGGATATAGCATATGATTATGATTACTCTTTCTTTAAAAAATTGCAAAAAAAAAAAAAAAAAAAAAAAAATTGCCACTTTTTAAATTATAACACGTAAAGTATTAGACCCAGTGCAAAACCGGCCCACCAGCGGCCGAGCGGTTCTGCGCTCAAAGCTGGTAGACGTGAGGTGCCGGGTTCGATCCCAGGTCGCGCGCGTCGGCCTAGTCGTTCGGAGTTTTCCGTGGTTTCCTCCGAAACTTGCGTAAATACGGGCTAGGACCCCTTAGAAAGACCTCCACGGAAGGCACTCCCCCTCAGGCCCAGGACCTACAGCAGTCAATCGGCCTTAATCCCAAACACCAACACCAACACCCAGTGCAAAACCATTTTTAGGAAACTTGGCATACTACATTAGACTGCAATCAGAATGCAAAAATGTTAAATATTTTACGCTCTGTCAGCTTTCCTAGCAAATAATTTTCAGTTACGCAAGAGCAAGCTTTTAAAATTTTCATTTCCACACTTTAATAGCCAAAAGTATTGAGCAACTTATATGAAAGCCCCAAACAAATATCGTGTAAATAAAAAAAAAGGTGTGATAGATAGAATGAGCAGAATTTTAATTCCTCTCAAAATAAAATCTAAACTATAAGGGGTTTTACTCGCATATTTATGTTGATTCAATGAATGTCCAATGTTGATACAGCGTACGCTGATTGTAAATAAATATTGATAAACCTCCCTATCATCTTCCTTCTTTGTGAGAGGAACTGAAATTCTGTTCATTCTGTAACTCATTATTTGTTCAATTTATACGATATTTTTTCGGGGTTTTCATATAAGTAGCTCAGTATTTTTGGCTATTAAATTATGTAAATGAAATTGTTCAAAAACTTGCGCGTGCGTAGTTATTTTGTAAAAATGCTCATATTTCGTAAAATGTTTAACATTATTGCATTCTGGTTACAGTATGCTTTGTCAAATGTGGCATGCCAAGTTTTCTTAAAATGGCTTGGCCCTGGGTCTAATACCCCAGATGTTATAATTAAAAAAGTGCCTTTTTTTTTTTTTAATTTTTTAAAGAAACCGTTATCTCTCAATGAGTGTATATGGTAGTCTTTTAAAATTTATGCAGATAATTTGAGACATCCTCAAATCAAATACTATAGCAAAATCACTTTTCAAACATTACTTTTTACAGGGTGATATAAAACAGTTTGATTTTTGTGTAATTTTTTACTGATCCCCTCTTCCTCTCCAGGACAAAACTTTTGCTGAAATATATGAGGTATAATATGTTCTTTTTACTCTCAAAATTTCAAGATAATTGCTGAAGAATTTTCTAGATATTTGGCAAAACCTCTTAATTTGAAAGTGTCCAAATACTTATTGGTAGATAGAGGTATATATGAGGTATAATATGTTCTTTTTACTCTCAAAATTTCAAGATAATTGCTGAAGAATTTTCTAGATATTTGGCAAAACCTCTTAATTTGAAAGTGTCCAAATACTTATTGGTAGATAGTGTACTGGAAACAGTTATCAGCAGAATAACACATATAAGTATTCACGTGTTAATATTCTCTTTCTTTTAGGGTCATCAGTAAATTCGAACAAAAAGTTAGCTTACATTGCATAGAAAACATCGTAACAAAATAAACATGTTTCTTTTTTCTTTTCTAAAAAAATGTTTTTATTTAATAATTTTTATATATAATTTAACACGTTTTTAAAATATCTTAAAATATTTTTTTTTAGTCGATTTACTTAATATTTCATTTAAAATAAATGTTTAATTTTCTTGACCCTTCAAATTTGTTGCTTTACCTAGCATGATAATTTATGTTAACAAATATTTCGATCTATGGAAGGATAAAATTCAATAATAATTGCCAACCATGATTTCTAATTTTACAGGCACCAACAATGGAATAACTACATTTATATGGTAAATAACAATCTCAACGATAAAAGTTTTACTGGAACCGAATTTCTAAAAATGTTATTGATTAAAATTGGATTTCAGACTAATTTTGAATTTTTACCTGTATCTTGGAAATATTAGCTTGCTTGCTAAAGTGGTTGACATATGTGATATAACAGTTTCTGAAAAATCAACTGAAATTTCTGTTATCAAACAATAAATTTAAAAAAAAAAAAAAAAAAAAAAAAAAAAAAAAAAGATAATTTTTTTTTCATATTCCATTCAATGTTTCTAGACTGTAAGAAGCGAAAATTAATAATTAAATAACTATATATATAATATTTACATACAATAAATAACTTTCTCAGTTTACTGCAATAAATAAAAAGATTTAGATTTAAAATTAATTTTGCTTTTCGATTTGTATAGTTAAAAAACAACATGCATATTTGAAACATCTTAGTTTAGTTGTTTTATGAAGTATTAAAAAATAATTACTATCTACGTATCCGATCAAGACTTCTATTGCGAAATGATGTCGTTTAATAACATTTTACTTTTTTCGAGATTTAAACGAACGTTTCTGGATTGAGAAAAATGTGTAAAAAGGATAATATTTATGAAACATTTTTTTTTTTTTTTTACTTCACAAATAACATTCTCAGCTTTATACTTTCAACTTTAGAATCTTTACTATTAATAAATTATGTAGAAATATTATATAAAATTTTATTAATATCATATTTAAGAATTAATTTTCTCTTTCTTTCTTTTTTTTTCTATTTCTAGGTGTATCATGGAAGAATACTGTGAAAATATTTTGAAAATTTTGCATTATTTAATTATTAGGCATCTTCATTGACAATCTGGTTTGTGAACCATGAAAGAAAATATTAAATGCAGCAAGCTTACATAAGGAATTTTGACATTGGTCTACACTTCCAGACTGTTTATTCGCCGCGAAATATCTTGATTATTGTGGCAAACTCATGTTAACTGATGCCTGCAGCGTCCTGTCTCTTTATTAAACACCACCAGACTGTTCGCGTAGCCTGAAAAATCTCACCGTACAAATTTTTGCCAGTTGGCCTTCTGAAACTGATGTGCTACATTAAATACAAGTCTCACTGTCTATCTTACTTACAATCTGATCTAAAAATATTATTAGTAAAAACAAATTGATTACTATCACTTAAGTTTTAGATTTATCCATCATTCAAAAATTAAAAAGCGCGAAAAGAGCAAATACGTGTTTTATTTATCTATTTGTTACTGTTATTATTTTTATGACGCCAATTCTCACAAAATATTTCTTACTTTCATTTTTAAAATGTTAATATATTTTGTCTCTTAGGCATGATGTCATTTTTTAGTGGTTTGATAAATTTCTAAAATCAAATTCAACTCTAATTTCACAAAACTTTATGTCACTCATTTTCTACATGTTTGTCTTGTCTCTTAAACATGGCGTGCATTTTCACAAATTTTAGAAAACAAAATCATTGAAAAATAAAATGGAAAATATGCATTACTATCTGAAAAAAAAAAAAAAAATAATAATAATAATATATTTTCAATAAGCATAAACTATTTATTACCGCTAAAGTTTCAATTTTATATATAGTTTAGAAGTAAATAAATTCAAACCAATGCACTTTTTTAATTTATGGCATTTTTAAGAAAACATGACTTACGTTCACTTTTAACATGTAAATATAAAGGTGGATCAGTTTAAAAGAGCACACGTTAGCATGTTGTATTACTCGCATTATTAACGTATACAGAAAGACTCTTAGTACAAAAACTTGGTAAATATGTACATATTTAATATGTGGATTTCATTTGTTTCCCATTGTAAATGCGAAAATATAAATTCCTGTGAAAATATAAATTCACGTGATTTAAATGTAAATTCACGTGAACATCATTATTAATTTTTAATCCGATTCTCTGATTTCAAATGTGGAAAATTTTAAAAATGTTGAAAGAAGCAGACAATTAACTCAAATCATAAGCAGAAATGGATTAAAAATTATTAACGAATTTCACGTGTATTTATGTAAAGGAAAAAAAAAAAAAAAAAAAAAAAAAAGTTATTTTTTTTTGTTTAGAAAAAAAAAAAGTACACGTGTTCAAAAAATATAGACATATTTAATATTAATTGCGATGTTGAATGGTTTTTAGCATACATTAAAAATGAAAATAATAATAATACGGGTAATGATAAATCATTACTGTTTTTCATATTGCAATTATCAAACGATAGTATATTTTGAAGTAAACGTCAAGACATCAAAGGTGTTTACATACATAAATGACTCGCTATTTTATTGCTAATAAAAGAAGGGTAAAATTTAACAAAAATTTCTTTTATATTTCAACTAAACCCTGGTCGAAAAATTTAAAACGGCAAAACCACAGTGAGAGATATAATTTCATGTGGCAAAAAAACATTTTTGACTATGAAATATTTATCAGATCGAATTTATTAAAATTATTTCTTAAAGCTTATTATATTCAAATGTATTAAATTTATTTTTAAAGTTTTTATTTTTTTATGTATGTATTTAAAAGATGGCACGCTAATATACTAGCGGTTATTATTATATATATTGCCTTTCCCATCAGACAGGATGGAAAGCGATGCATGTATTGAAAAAAAAATGTTTTACTTTTATTTTTTTGTGATACTATTTTCAGAAATATTTCATCGATTGCGTGGAGAATCTAGGC
This sequence comes from Salticus scenicus, assembly GCA_963930645.1. NCBI lineage: Eukaryota > Metazoa > Arthropoda > Arachnida > Araneae > Salticidae > Salticus > Salticus scenicus. The sequence goes on along the minus strand of OZ005657.1, from coordinate 147,495,711 downwards.
GTTTCATGTAAAATTTGCTCGTTAAAATTATATATGAGCGCTTCTACTTAACTCACTATGCTATCTTTTATAAAAAATAAAATGAATTAATAATATATGTACTAGATTTAAATATGGGTTCTAAACTGAATGAATAGAAAAATAAACTAATAACAATAATAGTAATAACCGTAAAAAAAAAAAAAAAAAAAGTTTTTATAAACCGTATAATTTTTTTTTTTTTTTTTTTTTTTTTTTTGTCACAATGTTTTTAATATAAAAATTCCTTATAATAATTACGTTTGTTAAAATCATTTTGAATTTATAGATAAAAGGTGTAAAACTGTGAGACTTTCATACTTAACTACACTTTTAATTAAAAATCGTTAGAGTCACATATTTTAATATATATTATTTTTGTTTATTACATTTTATTTAATACATATTTTTATTATTTTTTATTTCTTAGTATTGCTTAAAATTTTATTTATTAATGTGTGTTATGTTTAAATTTATAAAAATTATTGTTTAACAATCATAACTGAATCTGATAATGAAACTTAAGCTTTATTATTATTATTATTATTATTACTATTATTATTATTATTTGTATAAACAAGTATTTTCACATTTAAACCATCATTTCGTTTACTGAAAATGAACTTTTAAGCAAGCATGTTTTAACAATTTTAAATTCTCAGTATTTTATAATAAAAGGTTTAATATGCCATCATCAGCTTCCTAACTGTTATAAAATCTTTTACTATGTTGATAAAAAAGCGTTCGCAAACTTATTTTTAGTAGACATCCGTAACTACATTCAATTTTGATATTTTTTATTAATGCAATACTTAAAAAAATTTTAATCTTGAATAACACTATCCAAAGTTTATCTTTTATGCAGTAATTCTCCTAATATGTACAAAGAAAAACATTATATTACACATTAGTACAGCAGTATAATTTCTTATTTATATTTATCTTTTTTCTTTTCATTTATTACTGCCACATATTTTAAAGACATCACTTATTTATTTTATTTTTATATAAATTTAAGAATAATTGAATTATTTATGATTTTAGATTGTTAATAATACTGCCATGTATGCAAATATAAATCATATCTTGGTACAATAGTACGTTGTCATAATATATACATATATATATATATATATATATATATATATATATATATATATATATATATATATATATATAATAGTAAAAAAGAAATTACTAAAATTAAAAGTTGTTTATTTACTTACTTATTTATTATATTTTCTGCGCCGTGCGAGTTCAGTTCGAGAATATTTAAACGTTTAATACTGCGACTTCTCGCGACGGTCAAACTGTGAATTTGTTTTCTCTCAGAGTTGTAATTCGAAGAGGAAAAGGATTGCATAGGTAAATAATTATCATTATTAAGAAAACAATTTCTCAAATACTTGCTGTTGTTTCCTTGATCGTAATTTTTTAGTTTGGGAACAAATACAAAATCATTTTTTCTTCACTTACTTTGCGTTTTAAGACCTCCTTTTTCAGCTATTTAAGAATAGATTAATCTTACCATTAATACTAATTCCTAATAAACTTTAATACATTTTCACAAAAAATGCTTAATATTCCATAATTAATGTATGATAAATAATTAATGTGTGTAATTTCGGATAAACTAGTCATTTTTGCGTATATACCGAAAGAAATTGTACTTTTATAAGAAAATGAAAAACAAAATTGTTTGATATTTTGGAAATTAGATAGGAATGAATTTAATTTTTATCCTCGTAATGTAGATGCTATTATTTCATGATTTTGACTAAAAAGTAGCAAATTGACGCTTTAAAATTGTTCTTAATTTTTTCTTTGTATTTTCTAAAAATCCTGACGACTGTAATTACTTTTGAACGATGTTAGATGAATTGTCTGTGCAATAAATTCCTGAAAATTATATTATTATTATTATTATTTTTTTTTGAATGATCTCTTGTTGCAATTGGGAAGCCAGTAGCTTTGTGGCTTTCTTTCTTTCAGGGGCGCGCCGACCCGGTGTGCGAAGTGTGCGGCGCACACAGGCGCCAGGTAAAGAAAGGCGCCAGCCGAGAATAAATTATTTGAAAAAAAAAAAGAAAGAAAAGAAAAAAATTGCTTTATTAAATCAGATTTTATAATGCCGGTCTGAAGTCATGCGACTAGTGTGGCTAAATGAGGCGCCTTGAAATATATACTGGCAAAACATGTGGTTCTCAACAGTTTAGGTGTTTTTTGTGAAAGGACACACTAAAAGTGGAATAACTTTTTAAAAGTGCGCCTACCTTCAGCAAAATTTTCTTTGACTTTTTTAACATATCAAAGCATTCTATTAAAATTTAAAAAAAGCGCCTTAATCCCCCCTCCCCTCTTCTGTCGGAAAAAGGCCACTTAGATTAGTAAAAAGACAACATAACTGGTTTGCAAAAGTGAAAATTAATAGAACCGGAGATTTTATTCAGAGTAGTTTTTTACCTTTTGCAATATCGATGTAACATCTATATTAATAAAATCAGATTTTTGTCAGTAAATGTCTCAAATTCGAAAAACATTGCGATATCTTCATGTTTCACACATCGTGAAAGCCAAATCCGATTTCAGAAAATTTTCTCTGTGTGTGCGTGCGTATGCGGTCGTTGTGTCTGCATGTTTAAAACATTTTTGTCTGGGTATCACGTGAGAACAGCTGGACAGAATACAACAACACTTGGCAGGAATTACCCAACTTGAAATTACATCTATGAACTTTTGTAAATCGCCCCCCCCCCCCCCCCCCCGCAATCAGGAGACAAAAACACGTTTATATGCATAACTAGACTTCAAATTATTTCACAGTGAAGAAATTGCATATTAATCTAGATTTGAGTAGAAATAAATAACTAAATATAATAATCATTGTCTACGATTTTGGAATTTTTGATTTTTAAGAAGTGAAAAAGAAAATCAATTTTCGGGGGGATATTTGTAAATTTCGGATTTTTGAGTGGAAATACACCAAAAATGGAACAAAAATGTTGAAAACAGCCATGCATCTCTTTAAGGATATTTCCATAAATCCATTTTTGGTGTTTATGATATTCGATTTTTGGGAGTGGAGGGGGGGGGGAGGTTTACGAGAGAGCAAATTCGAGACCACTCTTTTAGTGCTAAATTGGTCCAGTCACGAATTTTTTTGCGTGCATTGTTTAGATGTATTCGATACCTATACTGACGGGATTTTACGAAATTCCCTTTCATCTTTTCCAAAGAAAGGAAGCAAAAAACACGCTTATAAGCATAACTCGACTCCAAGTTACTTCACGGTGGTTAAATTGTATATGGGATGACTAGACTTGAGTACCAAAAAAAAAAAAAAAAAAATGCAATTTTGGAATTTTTTATTTTTAAGGGGAAAGGGGGGAATTCGCAAATTCCGTATTCTATCGAAAGAATTCTACTAAAAATGGTACAGAGATGTTGAAATGTTGAAAACAGGTATGCGTCGTCTTTAGGATTTTTCCCAAAACCCATTTATTTATTTATTTTTTTTTCTTTGTAATTTTCGATTATTATTATTATTATTATTTATTTATTTATTTTTATTTTTTTTTTGGGGGAGGGAGGACGTACAGATGGGGTGAATTTGAGCCCCCCCCCCCCTTTTAGCGCGAAATTTGTCATGTAAGATCTATGGGAGCTGCAATCACAGATTTTGGTGCGTAAATTGTTTCTATATATCCAACAACTATTGATTTTACGAAATCCCCCCTTTTCTTCCTTGATCTCAAACACGTTTTTAAGCGTAACCTTACTCCAAATTATCCTACCATTAAATATTTTGGAGATTATTCTGTCATAATTACCAGTAGCATCAGTGGAACAATCTTTTTCTAAATTTAAAATGATAAAAAAATACTTACGCTCTACAACGGCATCAGACAGATTTTTAAATTTCGTAATTACATCGATAGCATAAGATACTTTGGATCAAATGGATATATATTATTCCAGAATTAAAAAAAATTTAATCAAATGAATTACATTTCACTAAATAATATTATCTGTTTAAATGTTCATATAATATACTTTAAAACTTAATAATTTTTATTATATATTCTTATTTTATTTACTTAGAAATGTACCTATTATTTATATCTCTGCAACGTACAAACGTGGCAGAAAAATAGTTTAAAACAGGTTTTTGTATCTTACTACTATATGGAAAAACACATATAAATTTACATACAAATTACATAAAAAGTTTAGATAATGAAAATGGGCAAAATTCCTTTCAGTAGATGTTTTCTTTCCCTATTAAGTATTTTTTTTTTCTATATTTACCAAGTAATATTTTTTATATACTCTTATTTTATGCATTTATAAATTTATTTGTTCCTTAAAAAAAAAAAAAAAAAACTTCCATAATTAACCAAGTCAAATCTTGCCGTTATATCGATAGTCATATATTAATTTGATGTTAAGAGTATTTTGAGAGTTTTAAACAACGAAATTGAGAAAAATATAGAACTCACTACGGAATTATTATTATTATTATTATGAGTTCTAATTTTATATACTTATAAATTCCCTTTATCTGTACTAGTGCAAAATGTTAAACTCATTTATATGTGCAAACGTACTGCAATAGTACGACTAATAAAAAATTTTGTTCATTATAGTATTGCAAAAAGTTAAACCACTTTCCTAAATGAAAAGTGTTGTTGCAATAAAAGCAGATTTACAATTGAAGTGCAAATAAAGAGCAGTTCATTCAGTTTTAACGGGAGTGGAATAGGAGGTGATTGTCAGCCTTGGATACAGACTTGGCAACTTAGCGATGAATTTTGCGGCATGGCGACCAAACTTTGTGAAAAGTAATAGTTTAGTGTTTCCGAAGTTTAGAAGCTCTACCTTCAATAAGAGCCGATTTCTGGAATTTTCTGGGTTCGTCAACTGGCTTCTGGCGCAGAATAATCTCGAAAGTTCGCCAAATCACGACAGAAATTATTCAAACAGAAGAGACACACCCAAAGATCAATTGCATTCGGACATCTGTTCTGAACGTTCATTTCCGTTTAAATGGTTTATATTTATTCTTAAATGAGCGAAATTCTACTCTGTGGTATTTTTAACGTTGTTTTACGACCTTTTTGAGGTATGATTTTGGGTATGATAATTTACTGGTTTTTTTCGAGAACAGTTTGAATAAAATGTATCTTTCGACAAGAAACTGTCCGTTTCTTGACAATTACTTTTTTCATATAAGAAAATCGACATTTTGGTAACAATATGGATAGAGACGGATATATTGGATCAGTATAATATGCGTAATACTCGCAAAAGTTGCAATGAAGTAAAGGAAGATTTAGTTCACTAAGATTTTTTTTGTGTGTGAGTGTGTTTAAATATTTACTTAAAAATTAGACCCAAACAAATAGAAACGTTTACACTTACAGCTTTCATCTAAGCCATCTACTGTAATGCCTCAACGCATTTCTGCACCCACATTAACACTAAATCTGCCTATTTTAATTTCCTCTGTTTACCTTCACAATTGTACCTCGAATTTTTGCAACTTCTTGTATAAGGGAGTTTTTCTCTTTGTGCAAGATGCACTTTTTACTTGTTTCTTTTCAAATTTCATTTTATTTGATACATTTCTCTTTTTACTAGCCATTCAATAAACCTATTACTATTAAGGTTCGAGATTCAATTGACTTGCTAAATAATAACATTTTATAAAATGATTTTAAAAAAAGGGGGAGGGGGGTAATATAGGGCGCCAACTGAAAATCTGCACACAGGCGTCTGACAATGCTGGTGCGCCCCTGCTTTCTTTCTTTCTTTTCTTTTTTTTTTTTTGTAGAGGAGTTTGTAATAGATATTTAACGATATCTATCCTTTAAAAAGAAAAATTAGAAAAATATTTTCTTCCAAAATTTCAGCGCGATGTGCTTACACTAATTAAAAACTATGAATTTAATTTTGGGGAACATTATACAGATAATTTTATTAATGAAAAAATACTACATCCAATTATTAAATTTTTTATTAAAAATATATTACAAATATAATTTTAATTTTTATGTGAATTGCCATGAGATAAAAACCAAGTAAATGTTTTTGAAACATGCTACTGCACGCATTATTCAAATCAATCTAGTATTTAAAATAATAATAAAAATAAATTTTACTTTGATCACAATATATATATGTATATTTATTTAAAGAAACTGTGAACAGATTGACCTCCAAATTTACTTTTCACATTGCATATATCTATTTTTGAAAGGTAAAATTCAATAATAATTAATTTAATTATTTTAATCATAATTTGCAGTCTGACTGCCAGTAACACTGAAAGAATTTCGTTCAAATGTTAAATAACATGCTCAACCATAAAAGTTTTACTGAATCGAATTGCTAAAAATGTTTATTATTATTATTATTATTATTATTATTATTAAATGTAAGACAATTTTTGAATTTTTATGTGTAATTTTAAAAAACAACTCGTAAATAATTTTAAAAGAAGTAATGTGCATTGCTTTTATAATGAAGTATTTAAAAAATAATTTACAATAAAGAAGTCCGTTGCAAAATAATACATACATACGTATATATATATATATATATATATATATAATTTTATTTTTTAAAGTTTTACTGAACGTTTTTAACCTAATAAATATATACAAAAAATGTAAAATAATTGACTAAAAGCTTTGATACGTTTCAAATAACATTATCGATTATAAAATTATTATCGCTGATGATTTATTTTTAAAAAAAAGTTAATGATAAATAAACTCAGAGCTAATTTCGAATTTTTATCTGTATTATTACAATTTAAGCCATGTTTTAGAAAAATATTTTATTCGTATTGAATTACTAATCAGATACTTAAAAATGTTTACCTGTATTCTCATTAGGATTTGAAATACTGCTTGCATTAAACGAAAAATTGTTGAAATTTTAGCGAAAGTGCTTGAGATATACGAAATAATAGTTTCTGGTAAATGTAAAACGAAATGTTAAATAGTTTCTGGTAAATTGAAACGCCTGAAACGCATTTAATGTTTCCAACATTGAAAGATGTAAAAAATATGCAAATAAATAAAATTGAGTATTCAAAATTTTTTATAAATGTTAAATAACTTTCTCAGTATAAATGCTTATTACAACAAATTTAAATTATGTTTAACATTAATTAAAATTGGGTTTAAAGATAATTTTGAAATTTTATTTATTTTATTAAAAGGAAGCATGTAATGTGCATTGTTTCTGTGAATGAAGTATTTAAAAATGTTCTTTCTTTACCTAATTGATCAAGATTTCAATTGCGATAACAGTTTAACTATAACCTTTTAGTACATCTTAAAGAACGTTTCTGACATTACAATTACATCTAAAAAAATAAAAGAAGCGATGAAACATTTTTCTACCTGATAAACAACTTTCTTTAAGTTTAGATGCTCAACTATGAATGTTCATCATAAATAAATTATTTAAAATATCATTTGACATTTATCAAAATCGTATTTAAGAGCTATTTCTCTCCCTCTTCTTCTTTTTTTTTTTTTTTTTTTTTTTTTTTCCATTTCTAACTGTAACATTAAAGGACATCGAGAAAATATTACGGAAATTGGTCACTTGTAATTAATTATTAAGAATTATTAAGACATATATAACCACTATTTTATGTACTCACTTAAAAACCTATTTTAACAAAAATAAGTTTTTAAGTGAATAGCAAAACAACAAAACTGTTGTTTTAAATGACTGGCTATTTTATACTAATATTATTTAGATAGTCATTATAAAAGGATAAAATTTAACAATAATTTAATATTTCAACGAAAGCCTGGCCGAAAAGTATGAAATGCAAAACAACAGTGACAAAAATTTCTACACGTGACAAAAAAGCATTTTAAACCATAAAATGTTTATCAGAGCGGATTTATTAAAAGTCTCTATTTTTTTTTTTTTTTTTTTTTTAGATTATTTCATGAACACTTGCTAAACTTATTTTTAACTCATTTATTTGTTTATTCATGTCATCAAAAGATGGCACTATACTACCGGTAATTATTTTATTATATAGGTAGCATTTCCCATCAGATAAGATGGAAAGTGATGCATGTAAAATAAATAAATAAAGCTATACTCTTATTTATATTGTGATTCTATTTTTAGGAGCTCAACATCAACTCAGTAGAGAAAAAAGGAGTTTTATTCAAACTGTCTGGTCAAAATCATATATGAGAGGTTCCACTTGACTTGTTCTACTATTATCTTTTATAAAGGATGAAGTGAATTTATGGATGGATGGAATCTAAAATGATTCTAAAATGATTCTAAAATGACTGAATAAATGTAAAATAACAACAACAACAATAATAACAATAATAATAATAATAATAATAATATAGCTGTAAAAAGTTTTAAAATCAAATAGAAGACTTCTGAAATGCAATTGTTTTTATTATTACAATGTATTTATTACAAAAATTCATTATGAATTATGTTTATTAAAATCATTTTGAATTTTTAGAAAAAAAAAAAAAATGGAGTATTGTAACTATTTCATATTTATTTTCCACATTTATTGGATTTTAAATTCGAAAATCATTAGACTTATGTTTTAATATTGTTTATTATTTTTTAACTTGTTTAAATTATTGTTTAAAATTTTATTTAGGATTGTTTATCATGTTTAAATTATTTAAATTATTATTTAACAATCATATTTGAATTTGATATTTAAACTTGTGTATTTTATTTGTTTAAACAAGTGTAACAAGTACAAATGTTTTTAAATTTGAATAATTATTTTATTCATTGAAAATGAATTTTTGAGCAAGAATATTTTTAACATTATTAAAATTAATATTTCATAATAAAATATATAATATTCAATCATCTACTTTTTAGTTCTTTCAAAATCTTGTTCTAAGTAATTTAAGATGTGCTTGAAAAACTTTTTCTAAGCTGAATAGCTGCACATAACTACGTTGAATTTTAATGTTTTATACTGATACAATGACTTAAACTTTTTTTCAGTATTGAATAAAACAACTAAGAATGTATCTTTTGCGCAGAAAGGAAAATATGTATTAACTATTAAACCAGTAGTGTCAACTTTATTTTATTTTATTTTATTTTTTTAACTCCCTTTAATTTATTAATGCCGTGTATTTAAAAGACCATCAATTTTTTAAGCACCTTGATAACTGTTTAACGAATTTTCGAATATATAACCGTATGTATAATACATAAACTATACATATATATTTATATGGAAATAAACGGAAAGCAACATTTATGTATAAATATTATTACATGCGAAAATTAAATATTATGTATACATGTTATGCATGTATGTAAGCTACATACTTCCATATTTCTATAAATATGGAAAGGAAATGCATACTTTTTACGTATATATAAACATACATGTATCATTTGTTAAGGTATTTATAATTTTTTTATTTATATCATGCAGTTGCCACCTATTAACTCCCCATTTATGTAACTTTTAAGTTTAATAATAATAATATTTTTTTTTTTTTGTTTTGTTTTTGTTTTTGTTTTTGTTTAATCGTAAAGTACATTTTTTTCCCATGGAGGAAAAAATAGAGGTCAGAAAAGAAAGTGGAAAGAAAAGAAAAGTCAAGACAAAGACATAATAATATGAAAGGAATGGGGTTTTTATGCCGTTTATTTCGCATTATACATAATAATAAAAATATAAGCGATAAAGAGTAAAAATAATGAAAAATAGAGCTATAAAAAATTAACTATAAGTATTTTTGTGATATATTTGAATGTATGAAAATTTCTTTTATTATCTTGTACTTATTTAACTTTTCTATTTACTTTCGTATTTTAAGCATTTTGCACAAATAAAAGCTACATGTTTAGTTATTCTAATTCAAGATTTAGTTACAAAGCCATTTATTTAGACCCAATGTTTGTTTTAAAATAGAAAAATAAAATAAAGATAGTCTAATAGGCATTCAGAATTCATATTTGGCATATTCAGAACAGCTGGTAAAGTTGAACGTAAAGAAAAGAAAATGTAAAAAAAGAAAAAATATACTCGTGCAATTTTCATATTTGGATAAAAGATAACCTTTATTTCCAAGTTTATTTGCCGAGAGGATTCAGCATTGGTTCGACATTCAACAATATCATGACTTTTGAGTGGTTCCCCGATTTTCTAACCGAGTAAATGACGTCATCGAAATGTGACGCTTTTAGAACAAGCTTGCCACAACAGTCTGTTTCTCATTTCAACCCAAATAATTTATATTTAAAAAATTTCAAAGGATATTCAAAATTACACAAACATTTTAAAGGTAAGATGAAATTTTCTATTAAAATTTTACATTTCTTTTTTATAAAACAAACAAAAAAAAAAAAAAAAAAAAATCGTATTAAATATATTATATAAGCACTGACATTTAAAAATCTAAGCACGTTGATCGCATGGTTGAAAGGCTATTTAATACTGATTGCCCAAGACCAATTAATTTATCTAATACTAGTGGCGAAATTAAGCCTGTTATTTTCATTGAAAATTTAAAGTTTATCGTAAATTTCTGCAAAGAGCTGACTATTGTTGGAATAACACAAAGTACCACAATACTGAAACTTTTTATCGTAACACATATCCGAACTTGTTATACAGATATTTGGAGAAATTATTAAAATATTTTAACTTTCTTATACCGAAATATTAAATACATTTTTAATTTTATTAATTTTTTATTCATAAATAAATTAATAATTTTATGAAATGCGCAAAAATTAGTAGTTAAATGCATTGTAATAAAATGTCGATTTATTTATTTTTACTTTTATTTATTTATTTATTTATTTATTTCGCTTCATGATTAGATATATAATACTATCTAATTAAAATGATTAATACTATTAAAATAAAGCTTTTATTCTGTAAGCCATGCTAAAAGAATTACCAAATGAAATCGGAAGTTCCAGCTTTACATATATTTCATGAGTATCGTAATTAATTTAAAAATTTAATATACACAATTATTTATTATAGAACTTGTTAGAATTTATGATACAGCAAAATTATTATAGCGCTAGCAATAATGCCTATGTTAAAAAGGTATACTTAGTACTGTTTTGTTGAATAAATCCTTGTCGAATCATGTTCTTAGTCAGTCTAAGAACATGATTCGTAAGTAATTATGTTCTTTCTGTTTGTTCCACTTAATTAAAAAAAAAAAAAAAAAAACTTTTTTTTGCTATAGTTTATGTTATATGTATATTGTAAGAAGGAGTAAGTTTCGGTCGCATTTTTAAGAATTTGCGAAATATTTATAAGAATGCGAAAATTAAATAAATTATTTTTCGCATTTTTATTAAAACATTTTATTAACTAAAACTATTTAGGAAAACAAAATCTTTGAAGCAAAAGACGCTATGATACTTTCAAGAAAGGAATCGTGGTATCGCATCGATTGTGAAAGAGGTTTTAATTACTTAAATTTAGTAATAAAAGCTATTAAAACCAGTTATCACTAAAAAGATAGTACAAGCCATTTACGTAAATTACTGTCTTAATGTTATGAAAATTTGTTACGGTATGCATTCAAATATAACAGCAAAAAGTGTATTAAATTAAAAAAAAAAAAAATTAAAAAATTATATTTTTAAATTTTTAGTAAAATTTAAAAATATTTCATTCTGACAAATTTTTAAATTTTCCCTCTATTTTACATTATTATAGTTTAACAATATATCCCAAACATATTTGGATTAATTAGTAAGTTTATATAAACTAACTTCAAATATAAAAATGAAGAATGCTAAAATTTAATGCACATATTTAGCGTTCAAACTAACAGATATTAAAAATAAAAAAACTATCATTAAGTATTTAAAGGAATAACTAAATATAATTAAAATATAATGTTAAATTGTAATTACGTAAAATGGAGGGACGAAAATAGAAACTAGCATTTTAAGGGGACAAGGGATGATGAAAGAATGATCAAAATCGATGCAATTAAAAATATCCAGAAACTTATTACAGAATGTACGAAGCCATGCAATGTTTTTAAATTAATATCATTCTACAGCTCCTTGAACATTATAAAAAATTTACATGAAAATTAAACACTTTTTTACACTTTTTTTAAGGTTTTAATATTTTTTTCACCCTCTATGTACCACCTCACTAAATCCTCTTTAATTACTATGATGAGGTGGTATGCATATTTTTTATAGCATGCATCTTTAAAAATTATTCTTCAGTTACTAGAAAAATATGTTTAAAATACATATTTGTCTGTGTCATAATGTGTTAAATAAAGGGTTAAATCGGTGTAAGTAAGATGAAACACTGTTATGATGTTTTCCTTATTAATAAAATTGTAAACAAAAGTATCAATTCAACATATAGAGAGACACCCTGCATAAAAAATAATATTGATTAAAAGAATCGCAAACCTAGTTTCATAAGAAAAAAAAAAGTTTCATGAAATATTGTCCATAACATTCGTTCCAGTATTTTAGAAAACGTTATATTATGGATGAAAATTTTTAAAACCCTCACATTAAAACTTTCAAAAATTCACAACAAGTGTATCACGTCGAAATAATCAAACATGACCCAAAATAATTATTGTGAGTTTTTACAAGTTATAGTGTCCTGTAATTAGAATGTTCATTAATTTTTATTATTATTTTTTTTTTCAATACCAGTATTATTGAATTTTCTATGACTGTATATTATTATTTGTAATAAAGTTCAATGAAATTAAACACAGAAAAAAATCTTCAACGTCTTGAACGCCAAAGAAAATAATGGAATAATTCTATTCCATTATTTTTTCTAGCGTTTAAGAAGTACAGGATTTTTCCTGTGGTCTAGTCCATGAAGTCTCCTTTAAATAAAGTACAAAGAATCCCTTTTAATTTGTTTATATAAAGGTATCATTTTGTATTTTATTAAACTATGAATATCTGATTAATTCATTAGAACAAGAATGAAAACTATTTTGTAATCACATTGAAAATACAAAAGAAAAAAAAACTGAAAAAATAATATAATTAAATGAGTTTTAAAATTATGAAATATTTATCTCGCTAGTTTAGTGTATCATTATCTATCACATGAAAATTCACTAAAAACATGTTTATCGATATTATTATTGATGTTATTTCAGCTTACGAAGCTTCTTAAATGAATGTAAAAAGTGTTTAATATTAAAAGAATTTACAGTCGGCAACAAAATTATTGAATCCCACATCCACATTTTTCACATATATATATATTTTTTAGTTTGATCGCCAATTTTTATCATCAACTTACTTTTTTATAAACAGTATAAGACTAAGATCATGACTCGAAAAATATATATTTAACAAAACAGTATTAGGTATCCATCATTTAAGTAGGAATTATTGCTAGTGCTTCAATAATTTTGCTGCCGACTGTAATATTTAACAAATAATTATGTTTTCATATACTTGCTTTTTATAATGTTATTAATTATATTTTATCGTCATTTTTATAACTTTTATACTTAATAGATAATTTTGTTTTCCAACAAACAGGCATCACATCTATGTCTTTATTGCTCTTTTAAACGAATTAACTCAAAAACCACTAATTGAGAACGGTCAAAACTTCAAAACTCTTTTTAAAAGGACTTTTTGGAAACTTTTAGTTTTGCATTCTTGGACAAAACTGAATATGCAATTACATTTATCTTTTGGAGATGTTTAGCTTATACGTAAAATTTTACACATAATAATTCATAATTTATCCAAATTGGAACTGTTAATTTTTATTGGCATTATTTTTCATTCTAGGTATACATGAAATGTTGTGTAATTTTCAAAACAGAGTGTGCATAAATAATATTATAACAAGTTGTAGTTGTGCATGTATATCCTATATAAATATATTTTAAGAAATTTTACGCATAATAATTTATAATTTATTCTAGCTCTGGAACTTCAAATATTTATAGATATTACTTTATATTATAGGCATATGTGACATGTTGTGTAATTTTCGAGACAAAGTATGCATAAATAATATTATAATAAGTTGTAGCTGCGTATATCTACATAAACATATTTTGAAATAAATAGTGAACCACTTTCTAGAATTTTTCCAAGATTTTTTTCAATCTCTTTTGGGATAACTATCGAATTGATCGCTAATAAATTAAATAGATCCAGAAAAACATCATAAACATATAAAAAACAATAATTAATTAAGCCAAAGCATGTGTGGCAAAAGTTTATTAAATTTTAACAGCCGAATCTTACTGCAGATAATTTAAATTATAAAAGCTTGTAGAACATATCTTTGAATTTTTCATGACAGAGGTGTTACTAAGTATTAAACTGGAATATTTGTGCTACTTTTAAGTTTAAGAATTTTTACAATTTCTAAATGCCAATTATTAGTTGCATTTTCTTTAATTTAAACATGGTAAATTGTTCAAGAAGCTTTAAATAGTATTCACACTCAATGTGCCTGTTCTATTTCATTAGTAATATTTTTGCGCTGTCAAACTTTTCATTGTCTTTTAAAAATTAGAAATTTCCTAAAAAACATTTATCGTTTAAGTCTCCTCCGTTTCTTTCTGTCTTTAATAATAAAAACCCCTTTCTTAACGATCATTTCAAGAAAAAACAGATTCGCAGTACTACTATAATAATTAAAACAGATTTCTGCTAATACTGATTTCAGTAATGACATAGTCGTACATCTTTGAACATTTTAACAAGAAAGAAAGTTTTAAATAGATTTCCGTCTACAACTTTATTATTTCGTCCATAAAATTACTCTTCTCATAAATATTTTTACGTCAAGCGTTTTCCCAAAGGGATGTCGGCAGAACTTGCTCTAATAAGGAGTGGTGACAGCATTTATTGCTGTAACACACAGAAGTAAAATTAATGTTCAAGGCATTTTTTCTTGAAATTATAAATGGCAGTTAGTAGTATCCGAAATAATGCCTAATCTCACGTGATGACAATCAAAATATATGTTTCAAAGTAGATAGTTATAAGTCCCTTTAGAAATTTTGTTCAAACTTCAGTCTAGACTTGTCAAGCAAAACATATAGAAGCGTTGACACTATTTATTGCCTATTCAAGAGCGGAGATTCGAAACATTTTATTCCTGAGATATGAAACAATTCAATAAAATAACGGAAGTAATGCAGAACTCCATGTGTATATAATCAGTCTTACCTATAAGTTAAAACCAGTTCTATTTTTGTTGTGTTGGTATTGTTTTGTATCTATTAATTGCTAAATTTTAAGGTTAAATTTTATTACAATATCTATCATGTATGTATATATATATAAATGATAGATATCTTATATATATATATGTATATATATATACATATACCTATATATATATATATATATATATATATATTAGGGATTTCAAGAAAAGTGACTATACTGGCACAGAATTCTCGTTTAAAATTTTAAATTATTCTTGTAAAATGATATTGGTTAAATTTAATTTTTGGTACATTCAGTATGATCCAGAATAACCGGTAACTTGGAAGTAATAATCAAAATTCATAAGTTTAATAATTTTTCTGGTCTATTTTATCTATTATTATTTTTTTTTTCACTAACATATAACATAAAAAAAAACCATGAATTTACGATTTTCGTCACTACATTATAAATTTTTCTACAATTTATGATTTTATTAGCTGTAATAGCACATATTATACAGTATTTATTACTATTTACATTAAAAACTTGAGTTTCTGTATATACATTCAAATGAGAAATCCTTGTATATACTACCTTAATTCATACGAGAAAAACAACCTAAGTATTTAAAAAGGTAAAATTTAAAAAGAAGAAGGAAACAAACTGATGTGCATTAAACACAAGAATTCCATTACCTACTGATATACATGATATAAAATCTTTTCAATATGGTGTCGTCAAAAAAGATAAAATTTATCTAACTAAAACACCTCCAAATATTCTACAATTACCGACTAAATATGCTTCGTAAAGATATATAAAAGATAGTTTATGTTGTGACTTTGAAGTAAATCGGTAGGGCCGTTTTTGCGACACGCATTTCCTAGGCTTAAAACTGACCTATCGAATTCAGATGTCTGTCAGTTTTTTTCCTGTAGTAACCACTTAAAACATGCAGAAGGATTTCTAAAATGGCATTTTTTGTAACAAATGACAAAAAATATCGTTATAGCCCTTTCTAAGATATTGATTTTTGTTCTTACTTCCGGTTTTTCAATTTTCAGCAAACTTATCAGTTTCATCTTACCTTCATTATAAAGTTCCGTTATTCTATCATTTTCCTTTTTCACTTTCGAGATATTTTTCGGAGATATTCCCAATTTCTTAAAGAAAGCAAATATATACTTAAGAAATATGTACTTAAAACATGCTAATAGAGGTAAAAACTCAATAGCGAAATTTTCGAAAGAATACAATACTTCCATAACCTATAGTATTCAGGCAATGGAAGTTTTTTTAAACAAAGGTGTTTCAAGGCAAATAAATATGATTGCACAAAATTCTATTTGGCTTGTGCTTGCAGAATGGTATTAATAAATATTGGTTTGTAATATTTTGAGTATAGCCGAAAAAAAAAGTGAAAAAAATTCTAAAATTCTTTAGATAATGAATAAAAAAAAAAAAAAAAAAAAAAAAAAAAAAAAAGCTTCAATGCACGTATTTTGTCTAAATAAGTGAAGCTATGATTACATCTAATTAGAAATTTAATAAAAATGCATCGGAGTGCTGGCGTTGAAAATTAATAAGTTAAAAAAAAATTAATAAACGTCATGAAATGCAAAAAAATTCGTAATATTTATTTCGGGTCGAAAAATAAACACGACCCTTTGTCAGGAGAGAAAAATGGGCACGAGTGCTGCAAACAAAGCGCTTTATTTGAATCTCTCGTGTTTATTTTGTTAGTTTGACGAAGGGTCGTGATTCATTTCGACTCGAACTAATTGTTGCGAGTTTTTTTATTGGGTTTTACGTCGTATTAGTGCTGCGCTTTGGGCGGTTCTCGAAGGTCTGGGACTCACCCCAGAGGTGATCCTGAGACATGCCATTGCAATTTTCATTCTCTACGGAAAAGGATGGCTCCCCTGCTTTGGCTACCCCTACAGATATAATTTGGATGAGAACACGACGGGCACTGAGGCCACGACAGATTTTACGTGCACTAGCCACCATTAGTGTACACGACGGTCTTTGGCCAGCTCGAGTATCGAACCCGCAATTGCGAGTTTTTTGGATTTTATGTTTGGTGGTTTGCCGCTTTTTCTGCAGCACTCGTACCTACTTTTTTCGCCTCACAAAGGGTCTTTATTTTTTTATTATTATTATTTTTTTTTCTTACCTGAAACGTTTGTTGTGAGTATTTTGTATTTTATGGTGTTTATACAAAATTTTTTACTTATTAGTTACATATTTGCTTCCTTTTGTTTTGTTTTGATTTGATACGATGATAAATTACCATTTGTTGGCTGATTTTTCCTATTTTTTTGGACAGGCTGATATAATTTTTGTAACTCTGATGTACGTATATTATTTCTAGTGTAGAAGTTAGACATAATTTAGAAGAGATCAGGGGAAGGGTGAGTTTGAGGTATCGCTCAACGATCTTTATTTATTTATTTATTTATTTTTATTTTTATTTTATTTTTTTCAAATTGAGTCTCATCATATACCGGGACCAATGGCATAAAGTTTAAAGGGATAAATTTCGATAGATAAGAGGGTAGTGGTAGCGTTAAGGACAGAGATTTCCATTTAAAATAGTAAATTTAATATTTCAATTACCTAAAAAAAAGAATATTTTATTTACTTTAATTATTATTACTTTTTTAGCGAAACAGTTTTATTGAAATGAGCTTCTTATACTTTTAATACAGTCTGCTATTATTATTTTATTTATATATATTATTAAAATTATTTTATTAGAATTATATTGTAAGCATACACTGAAAAAGGTTTTACTTATATACTGAAAAAGTTTTAGATTTAAAAACTTTTGAAATATACTTAAAGCAATGTGACATTTTTGTTATAACTTACTAACGATTTCCAAGAAACGTGGGGGCCGCGGTAACCCAATCTGTAGAGCTCCGGGCTCGTGATTGGAAGATTGCGGGTTCGGTACTCGAGCTGGCCAAAGACCGTCGTGTACACTAATGGTGGCTGGTGCACGTAAAATCTGTCGTGTCCGCAATGTCCTCCATGTTCCCATCAAAAATTATACCTCTGAGGGTCACCGAAGCGGGAGAGCCATCCCTTACGTGGTGAATCAAAATTGTGATGGCATGTCTCTGGACCACCTCTAGGGGTGAGTCCCAGACCGTCGTCAATTGCCTATTGCGCAGCACTAGTGCGACGTAAAACCTATCCAACCAGCCAACCAACCAAAAAACGTGGAATAATATTTGCAAGTCAGCTTGTCTGCTGTATGATTGTCCTAGTTCAGAATTAGTAAATATTCTTAGATTGCAAAGAAACGTATTTGTTATTTAGATCTCTACAATATTCTATCTAGGAAAAATAATATATGTCGCACTTATGGTTTATTTGCATGGTTACGCAAAATAAATCTCACCCATTTTGGCCATTGCATGGTTACGGCCAAGTGGTAGAAAGATCAATTTTAACCGAGCTAAATTTTAGAATTATCAAGGCCGTAGACGCAAAAATTCTTTGAGGGTCTCTTTCAAATTTTTGTACTGTGTATGTTACATGTACCAAAATATAATGTATTCCTGCCTATACAATATGATATTGCCCTGAAGAAGTGCTTATATTATAGAGTTTTAATGAGACCTTTAATAAGAAACAGTTGATTTAGATGTGTAACTAGAGAATTTATTCATATGAAGATTCACTTTATTGATGACTTTTAGATATATCGATAGAACTTATGGATAAAAGTATAGTATACCTCGGCATGAATGTTTCATCATCATTTAACAAATACAGACCTACACTCAGAGGATAACTAACCAGATATTCTACATTTATTAAATTTAAAAATACTGATCAAATATTATCCAAATAATAATCTCGATATCTGAAACAGACGAAAAGTGAAAGTTACGTGAAGAGTTCTGTTTTTATCTTCCACATTTGTACTTGCATCTTATTCAATAGGTTATAATCCACTAGTTTTTATAAAATTTTCATTTTGGGCTGTGATTAAAGAATTAATTTTGTTTTAGCTGGGAATTTTTTTTCGCCCACAGACATATGTTTTTATTGCAAATATGCATTGAAAACCAATAAATATTTGAACAATTTCGACTTTATAAGATTCCCCAAATATCTTAAGAAATACACGAACGATCAGTAGGAGTGTAAATCACATGTTATATATCGTATCTTTCAGAAAAGACGTTGCCCTAAGGGAAAAAGGGAACCAGTAAAATATTAAAGAAAAAATAAGAGTTTGAATTACTCTGTAAAAATTAATATTTGAAACGCATGGTAGCTACATAGCATATGAATATGATACGTTTTAAATTTTCTATATTCTTTAAATTATCTGTGTCCACAGAAAGAATATAAAAATATGTAAATAATGAATATCGAATATATATATATATACATGTAATGAAAATCGTACTTGTGGAAAGTTCAATCTAAACACAATATTTAAAACGTATATTTAAGTTACTCATTCAAATTTGAATACTTGTTCATGCACGCGACAAAGTTTTGTTTAAAAAGTTATATTTAATACATTTATGAATTAAATTGTAACTGAAACCACAGAGTTAAATATAAAAACAAATTTTGGTGTCTAAAATTTAAACTCAGTTGTGATATATTTTTATATCCGGATAAAAAGAAAAACTCTGTGCTTGATTATTTCTCCATTACATTGAATGAATTGCTATACATGGTTTTCTGTCGATAATATCAAGCTATGAATTGTTTTCATATTGCTTTGAGATTTTCAATGTCAGATATCAAGTTTTAATTGAAGAATAATGTTTATAATTTTAGTGCGTATGTTTTCTGTTCGGGTAAGGTCAAAACTAATTAGTAGCCAGTAGAATACAAAATCCATTTTTCTACATATGTCACCATGATGTTGGGTTAGAAGCTTGGATTGAGATATTGTCCTGTTAAAAAATAGATGATATATTGATATATTGATGATATATTGATTGACTGAGATATTGTCCTAAAATCTAGCATATAACAAGTAAATGATATTCAAGTATGTACTGATATTTTTTGCAGTTTAGATAACCACTGAGGGATGCGACCTTTACTTAAATATGACCATGTTGTCTACAAAATACGCTTCACAATTTTTTACGAAAGTAGTTCAGTTATATATAAACTCATATAAAACATCTAAGTTGCATTTTTTTTTTCTTTTAGCCTCGAATATACTACTACATCTCTCACCAACTAATATGTGCTATTTTTTTCAACCACTGTAGCTGATCTTCTTTATGCCATGATCTCAAAATAGTAATTAAAAAAATCCTTTTTTTTTTTTTTTTTTTTTTTTTTTTTTTTTTTTTTTAAAGTATACAAGTGTTCTAGAAATATTTGTATTTTTTTTATTTTTTTATTTGCCTTCTATTTGTACTTTTAATTTGAGATAAACTATAACTTTCAGTTGAAGCCAAGTTTCCGATGTGCCAAACTTCATGGTACGTAGCTATTCGTCACTTTTCTGACAAATGTTTCGTTTGAAATTTTCACCACGTGCAAAGGTTGATAAATTAATCTTTTTTTTTTTTTTTTTTTTTTTTTTTTTTTTTAACTTTACCATTGTACTAGCTTGAAAAAATATAATGATGATGATAAATAAACATGATATTCCTTATCAACTCGTCAGAAATCCTTTCTGTACGCAATTGCTTGCATCATTTTGTAAAATTTTAAGCAGTTTTGAACTTTACTATGACACCACGATATTTTTGTCCAATTCTTAAATTCCACAGTTTTGAACAAAATTGAAAACTGAATTTTATTCAATTTGCTTTTAAAATTGCAATTATCAACATATAGGTATTGGAATATTAGAATAAAATGAATCGTTAAAATTTTATTTAAAACTTGTTGCAGTATTTAAACTTTTGATACACACTGTATAATGTGATTATTGGGCGAACTTAGGTTAATAATTAGACACTTTCTGAATATCGATTGCTTTCTTTTTACACTGTAAAAAATCTGGAGTGACTCCACTCGACTTTCCGAACATTGAGTAATTAACAGTTTTGTAGATAAAGTAAAGAAAGAGGAGTTGTTAAACAAACAAAAGAGAGAAAACCATAATAGAGTGTTTGAGTATTTTTCTCCATCTATTACACGATGTTTTATTTAACGCTACTGAACTTTGAGCCCATAGATCATAATGATAAAGAATTTTTCGTTGTGTCCCTGTAAAAACCTATAAATGCTAGATTCACCAAAATGCTTATAGTTAGTGCAACAGTGATTTATAATACTCATATAAATTTTTAGCTCAATTCAATAAGGCGTTTAGATGCTATCGTACTTTTAAAAATTTAGTCCCATAGGCCATAATGATAAAGAATTTTTCTTTGTGTCCCTGTAAAAAAACTGTAAGTGCTAGATTCTCCAAAATCTATACAGATTGAGTATTTGTGACCTATAATATGTGTATAAATTTTTTGCTCAATTGAATAAGGCGTTTAGATGCTATCGCACTTTTAAGATTTTACTCCCATAGGCCATAATGATAAAGAATTTTTCTTTGTGTCCCTGTAAAAAAACTATAAGTGCTAGATTCACCAAAATCTATAGGGTTCGTACTATGGTGACTTACAATATGCGTACCAACTTTCAGGTTAATCGAACAAAGCGTTTAGACGCTAGCGTGTTCACTCACAGACATACACACATACATACACACATACACACATACACACACACATACATACATCATCGTAAAAATAGTGAAAACGGACTCAGGGGACCTCAAAACGTATAGAAACATCAAAATCTCGAATTCGGATTTTTGACATGATTACAATACTTTCCTCACTATAGTGTTCGGAAAGTAAAAATAGGTTCTTAAAAATAAGTACTATATATTGTCTCAAAATAGCCCCGAAACAATATATACTTAAATTTGAAAACCCATGTACTCATTTTTGAGTATACTGACATGCTCAAAAATGGGGTTGATCAATAAGAATCCCAATATCACCATGTTTGACATGTCAATGTACTCAAAAATGAGTACATGGGTTTTCAAATTTAAGTATATATTGTTTCGGGATTATTTTGAGATAATATATGACATATGATAATATTTTGAGACAATATGAGACAATATATTTTAAGAACCTATTTTTTACAGTGTACATTCACTTATCCATATATGGTACAGAAAGTATTATTGTTTTGGGATCGAGTTTTAGAAATTAAGTTTTTGTTATAATTACACGTTCTGTTGTCCCTTGCTCCCCAAAAACATGTTTTTGTGTTTTGTCTTAGTGCCGCTACCACCCAGTCAGTCTGTGCTGTGTGTCTATTATCAGCATATCACAAGAACAAATAGCAGTAGGACGCCCAAACTCGGCATTATAAATCTGTGTCATATAAGAATTCTTCATTAAATGTTTCATTTTGATTCAGCGAATGGTTCATGTACTGGGTCTTCCAAGAAAATTCAAATACATTACGTCTATGGACGAAATTTCTGGTAGGTTCAGTGTAGTATGTATAAGCTGCACTAAACAAAATAAAACGAACATATATTTTTTTTATATGCATCAAAACATGTTTTATATAGATTGTCGTAATTTATCATTTGTTTACATTGCTACCCAAATTAATTGGGGCATATTGTGGTTATACTTGGAAATTGCTGGAGGTGCAAACCGGTTATGTTATGTGTTTTCCTACATAATAATTTTAAGTACACAATATGGTGAGTATATTGTTTATAGATAACATGCAGGGCTAACGAAAATTAAGACAAAAAAAAAATCGTATATGTAATTCTTTTTTATTGAATGTGATGGAAGTGCATTTCTACATTTTACCCTGTCGACAAAAACTACTCAAGAATAAAAATTAATTTTTCATTCCCATATGGTAAACAATATAATATGTGAAGTTCAATTTTAAGCTCTGATTTTTCGTAAAATATCGTGTTTTGAGGTTTCCTGACTATAAATTTTTATCGGTTAATTTGTGTGTATATCTGTTATCTGTATAACTTAAAACAAATAATTGAAGGAAATTTAAATTTGGTATTTTGAAGTTCGTGCGAGGTTGACAATTGTAAAGTTTGATCGAATTTCAAGACATGAATAATTTGGAATAAACTTTTAAATTTAATAATAGCTTTAATTATATATATATATATGTAAATCCAACAGGAGATTGAGAGGAAAGAGGCGTTAGCACCCTAAATCAGAATTATAAGTCAAATGAAACTATTAAACCTATTTTAAACTGTTTTTAACGTAGATTCATATGCAGTATCGATATCTTATACCTTAATCTACAAACTACTTTTATAGTACTGAAATGTAGGATAAGAGAAAGTTGTGTGAGTGACACACCAGATTATTTACCTATATAAGTAAATAAATATTGTTGCATTATAGGGAACAAATACTAGAGTAACGTATTGTGGAGTGGTCTATGATATCATGGATTTCAGCGACATGTATTTCATTCTTTATATAGCTACATTTGACATTTCTTGCTAACACACATGCAAACTAAAATTAAACCTCTACATTTTTGGAATTGGGTGAGAGCGGGTTTGAGACATCTTAATTATGTTTTGTTTCGTTTTTGATAATAGGACAATTTATATAAATTATAATAGTATGTTCCCTGTCAAACATTCATTTAAGGAAACGTTTCCATTTAGTACCAAAAAACTTTACCTATCATTTTGCTGAAAGTATTTTTCAAAATTTTGGATTAAGTGTCATAGTCTATGCGCGATATATTATTTTTTCCCCTCTTAGATTTACATTATTAAGCAGTTTTTCTGCAAATCAACTTCATATTAAAATTTCGAATTAACAAAGAAGCATTTTTTCGTGTAATATGCAGTTTTATACTTAATATAGCTAAATAGTGTAAGGAAAAAATGAAAGCTACTTTTTATAAAATGACAAGAAAAATAATTATAAATCGTCGCCGTGTCGCAATGGAGTGCGTAGTCAATAATTCCACCTTTACGTAATACCTTACGTTAGCAGTTTTTATTTTATTTTTTTAACAAGAAAAAAAAAAGTATTAAATAAACAAAAATTGTTATGTCTGTGTCTTTCGTGGGTAAAATGTGGCCGAAGTGAAAAATAAATACCACCTCCAGTGTGCCTATGTATGTTTACCCTATATCATAAAACAAAAAGGAAAACAAAATAAGGGAAAGGTTGCTTTTAACTGGCATTACAATATCATTATGCACTTCTTTGTTACAATTACGACCAAACCCTTATAAGATCAATTCATATTCCCCTGATACTCTACTAGATGTTTCCAAGTCTTATATTTTCAAAAAGGGGAAAACAATTGCATTTGAGAAAGATTTAAAATCACAAAAATATTTTGAACCGCGGGGCATCAGGTCTCGGGGATTAGAATAAAGTGAGCCGACAAACCAACGGGATATATATGATAATGATGCGTTGGAATTAATTAAGAAGTACCCCGGGGTAGCATGGTGCTTCAAGACACCTGCGCAGCCTTTTTTCCATGATAAATGACAAAACTTTTCTTTCTTTTTTTAATTTTTATTTTATTATAACGGTATCGTGAATGAGTATAAATAAAAAGTTTAAATACATTTTCTATGCAATTTTAATATATAATATTATTAACAAAAATGAATATACGTAATATACGTAATACACGTAAATGAATATCGGGTAGATATGTGGTTATGCACATAACACACACACACACACACACACATATATATATATATATATATATATATATATATACATATAAAGAAATCCTCGTCTAAAATTTATTTATTATGTTATTTATTATGTTATTTTTATGGTTTATATTATTATTACTTTATTTATGATAAAAAACGTGAAAATATATATGATTTTTAAATAAAACTCTCTCGCTGTATGTAATATATATAACGCTACGGATCTTGGTTAAACGTCATGGTTTTTGAATGATTTTGGGTGTTTCTAATTTTTTTTCATTGATTTCATTCCTTTCGTTATCCGATACCCAACAAAAATATTTAAATAATAATAATAATAATAATAATAATAATAATAATAATAATGATGATTTCCTAAATAATAATAATAATAATAATAATTCATTTATTTAAAACATTTTTTTCTTGTGACGAATCTATCAACATATTCAAGATTTTATTCATATTTCTAAACTACATTTGATAACAAGTAACGGGTTGGTTGGTTGGTTGGGTTTTACGTCGCACAAATGCTGCACAGATGGGCAATTAGCGACGGTCTGGGACACACCCTAGAGGTGGTCCGGAGACATGCCATCACAATTTTGATCCTCCACGGAAGGTATGGCTCTCCCGCTTCGGTAACCCCCAGAGATATAATTTTTGATGGGAACATGGAGGACATTGCGGCCACGATAGATTTTACGTGCACCAGCCACCATTAGTGTACACGACGGTCTTTGGCCGGCTCGAGTACCGAACCCGCAATCTTCCAATTACGAGGCCGGCGATCTACCGACTGGGCTACCGCGGCCCTACAAGTAACAAGAAATAATGCGCTTGCAGAATGCTTTTAGCCGGACTTACGGATATATAGATAAGTTTGAAGGCTCATAAAATTAAATTAAGCTATATATATGATTAATACCAAGAAAATATCAGTCTAGTCTTTAGTCCATGTGATACACGCAGTTGCACATCTGGTAAAAAGCTGCGTTTTTATTATTAAAATGTATATATACATATTCTTCGATCACTTTTCTTGATACCATGGAAGACTCTGCGCAAGCGCTGAATCAACGACTCCAGCGTTAAGATAGGCGAGATACACTGTTAAAAATTTTGTCCTAGGTTGAACCAAAACATGGTACACTGTTAAAAATTTCAGTTCAAGGTTGAACCAAATGTTGGTACTACAGTAGCTTCAGTTTGCTAGGTTGAACCAAAACTTAGTGCAAGTATAGCTTCAACCATGCGATGGTGAAACCTTCTACTATGATTTGGCGTTTCTTGATTGAAAAAAGCCCCAAATTATGGTAAAAAAATTCTCCATCTTATGGATGTAGCTATTGCAGTACCAAGCTTGGTTTAGTAAAGCACCAAATAAGGGTAAAAGGTTTCACCAACGCATGGTGGCAGCAAAAACGTACAAAATTTTTAACAGTGTAGTCATCTGATTCAGATAAAATAAGCGATAAGAGTGCGCCGAATTACTGGATGTTTTCCAAATCCCAAGCTGTCGGTCAATTTGACAACCCTCCAAGCTTTTGGACTGTTCCTCAGTGCTAGTTTTAGGAAATGTGGTTACACTATGCATGAATGCACAGACAGAAAAATATGAGAAAGAGAAAAATGGGAGAAACATCGTTTTATCTTGGCATTTTTATAGAAAAATGCAAAAAATATCCTGCGACCAGGTAACATGCCATTAACAATTATTTGCCGATAGCGGAACTTTGGTTTCTTCCTAGATAGCGGTAATTTCGAAAGAATTGTAGCTGTTAATGACCAGATCAGCTTCGGCAGCAAAGGTCACCATTCGATATCAACTTACTAACTGAAATTTAGTTTGTCTACATCTAAAATCTATTTGTAAATAATACATTGCTACATAAGGGAATGATGGACCTTATAATACTTTTCGCAAATTTCTATTTTAGAGTTGCGCGTTTGATACTTGGTGCTTTTTGAGTAAGGCCGACTGACTGCACATGGGTCCTAGACCTGAAGGGAGTTGCCCTCCGTGGGGATCTTTCCAAGGTGTCCTATGCAGTGTTTACGCAAGTTTCGGAAAAAAACTACAGAAAACTCCGAACGACTAGTCCGACGAGCGCGATCTGGGATCGAACACGGCATCTCACGTCTACAAACTTTGAGCGCAGAACCACTCGGCCGCTATTTCAGAGTTGGGAAAATTTGCATACTGAAAATGTATTGATATATAATTATAGTAAGTGTATTAAAATTTCTGGAAAACTATTTAAATTTAATAAGATAATAATAGAAATTTTAAAGTTTTTGAAAATTTTGAAATGCTCTCTGCTATTAAATTTTCATTTTCTCTCGCGGTTTAATATTATTATATTTTAATAATAAAATATTGGTGTTACCTTGTAAATTTATTGGCACATTATTATTATTATTATTATTATTATTATTATTATGCTTGAATGCTAAAAATTTGCATAAATTTTCAGCATTTCAAAGATAAAAATACTTTTAAAAGTTAACTTTCTAAGGGATCTACAAATTAACCCCAAATGATTATAAGATAAAAAACTTTTTATAAACCATGTTTTTAAATTTTCTGTTGAATCATAGCTATAGAACTAACTACATTAGCACTTTATCAATGCGTATGAAATCTTTAAAACGATAGTGACGTCAGTTTTTGTGAGATACATAATTTAACTTTTTACAATTTTTTAACGCTCACGTTTAATTAAATTATTTATTTAATCACGTTTATTTATTTTTATATCGAAAAAAAAAATGAACTCGTATTTTTTTTTTTTTTTTTTTTTTTTTTTTGGGGGGGGGGGGGGGGGCAACAATAAAATTATAGCTATTATTTAAATGGATATTTATAAGGTATTAGGAGGTTATTATTTTCATATTTTAATTAATTATACGAAAACTATTCGAAAATTCGAAAATCGGACTTCGATCAAAGTATTGTGTTGTCATCGGGTTGTGACTGTCAGCTATTGTGAAAGTTTCAAATGTCTAGCTAGTAGGGAAGTTAGTAAAAATTCAATTGCAAGATTTGTACCGGATAAACAAACAAACAAGAATAGAAGTTAATAAAAACATGGTAATATATTTAGAATATATTGCTAAACAATAATAATGAAATATCGAGAGGGAAAAAATTCAATATTAGTAGCAGAGAACATTTTAAAATATTTAATTTTTTTTTTTTTTAATTCGACCCTTTCCCCCCACCCCCACCCCCATAGAAAGCATTTTACCGTCTGGTCACCTAGTTTTGACTTCAATGAACACCGATATTCAAAAATTTACAGTGAGGCTTCTAGGTGATGCAACAAGAACGGTGCGAAAACTAACGCAAATCAATTTTCAAATATGACGTCATTCATTTAATTTAGTCTGAATCGGATGATCCAGAAATTGTATTTCTTCAAATGAAATAAATATTCATTGTTTTAGTCACGTGATTAAATTTAGTTTATATATAATACAATTTTAATATGGAATTACCGCTTTGCTTTCTTTCTTTCATTATTATAATAATTTATTTTATTTTATTTTATATTTTTTACGATACCTGTACATTTCGATTAACAAAAATTTTGTGAATCTGATTATATGATTTTCTAAACGATGCGATCGTTAGATATTTTAAAATTAAATAAAATGTGATATTTTAATTCAGTGTTCATTATTTGAAATCAGCTGATCACGTGGTGAGAGAAAAATTGCTTTGAAAAAGAAATAATTTTTGTTTTTCATTTAATTTACATTATTTAAAATATTAATCTCTCTTTCTCTCTCCATACAAAAGAGTACATGAACTGACTGACTGAGAAGTCCCACATTTTAGTGTGAAGGTTGGTTATAGTACTCTGACCCCATTAAGACGGGGTTTTGCGAAATTCTCCCTTCCCTTTTTCCTGGGTAGCAGGAAGCAAAAACACGTTTGCGAGCATAAATCGGCTCCAAATTATTTCACGGTGAAGAAATTACGCATGGAAAAACTAGATGAGTACAGAAGAAAAAAGAAAAAATATTTTAAGCGATTTCGAAACTTTCAGTTTTAAGGGTGGGAGAGAGTGGGAAAAATCGATTTGGTGGGGAAATTTCGGAACCTTGGGATTTAGCAGTGGAGCTGAACCAAAAATGATATGCATTAAATTTCTTAAAAATCTCTGTGAATTGCGGTCACGAATTTTGTTGTGTGGGATGGCTATGTGCATCCAAAACCCACTATCATGTAATTTTGCAAAAATTCTCTTTCCCCCCTTTAAAGGCAGCGAAGGGGAAAAAAAAGTTTCCAAGAGTAATTTTCCTCTAAATTATCTCAGGAAGGCAAATTTTGGAAAGTGGATTGTTTATGCATGCCCAACGTGCACTATAAAGGGATTTTGTAAAATTTTCCCCTCCCCCCCCCCCTTTAATTTTTAGCGGGGGAGGCGAAAATTGCATTTTCAAGCGTAATTACTTCAGAAAAGCTACTTTTTCGTGTGTCGGTTTGTTATGTGAACGCAACGCACTACAAAATATTTTGCAAAATCCCACACCTCCCCACCCTCGGGATCGTGAAGGGGAAAAAAACATGTTTCCAAGCGTAACTCTTATTACCTTACAGCGGCTTCAAATTATCATACAACAACGATTTTTGATGGGTGGATTAGTTACGCGTACCCAAAACGCACTATAAAGATATTTTCCCCCATCTCCCTTTTAATTGCGGAGGAGAGGGGTAAAATAACACGTTTTCAAGCATAACTCTGCATAACCATTACAGGAAAAAATTCTTTATGTGTCGGTTGGTTATGTGTATTCCACATGCATATTAAAACGATTTTACGAAATTACTCACTCCCCCACCCCTTGGGGTGGAAGGGGAAAGAAACACGTTTCCAATCTTATCTCTGATCCAAATTACCTCGGGTGGGTGAGTTATGGTATATGCGTGTTGCTTAAGTGCACGTAGCATGCAGTTTGACGGGATTTCCCGCAATTTCTAACTTCACCCGCAGTGTGTGTGTGGGAAGGGGGGCATGTGAGGTGGTAAAAAAACGGGTAAGGGGATTCTGAAGGCAGCGGGAATCGAACTTTGATCGATACTATTTATATATATAATATTAGTCAAGTCAAGTCAACGATGTGCTTCGGAGTACCTGCATTTGGTCGCAACCAATGCTTACCTCCAACGAAAAATGCGAAAAACATAAAAATAATTTTCCATAAAATAATTAAAAGCCAAAGGGATGAATTTAGAATTTTTGATCTCTGAATAAATCTCCGCGTGAGCAGAGACCAATCAGAGTGAAGCACCAGGAGTTTAACAACAACAAAAAAAAAGTTAAAATAAATATAATATTATACACAGGGTGTTCCAAAAGTCCCCTCCCTTCCTAACTAGAAAATGAGTCGAAATGGTGAAACATGTGTTCAATGAATTCGAGAAGGACCTCTTTTGGTGAAAAAAGTTTGGGCCTGGGGAGGGGCTAGGGGGGTCGCTAGGGAGAGCAACTTTAAAACTTAAAATGAGAAGGTATATCTTGTGATACATCCCTGGAAATGTCTCTTCAAAACAATGAATTTGATATAAATAGTTTCGCCCTACGATGATTACACTGCTCGGCATGAAAATTGTTTCTGACACCATTTCAGCTTATTCTTATGTAAAATGACCTCCCGAATCGGAATATGACACCCATTTTGCCCTATCACCTACCGTTTTTTAGGAATGATCCCCTATTTTTATAATTTTTCGGTGATTTTATGGCTATAAATTTGATTTTTAGGAGTGGGGAGGACAATTTTAACCGTTAAATATCTTCTGAGGTGCTACAGAGTTGGAAAATTCTAAAACATGGACATTTGCGACAAGGGAAAAATTTTCAGTGGGATTTGCCACTGAAATTTTGCATGACATATCTTATATTTTTCTAATCTGTCATTAAAATTATTTTTTAAACTTTATATTTTTTTGTTTTTAGGTGTTAAATTAATTATTTTTCATTCTTCAAATCAAATTCATGGACATAAAATTATCGAACAGGGAAAGAAATTGAGAAAGGGGGTGGTGTATCTAGAAAATCGTGGGTGACTGGGCAAAATGGAAGTCCTATTCGGATTCAGGAGGTCATTTTATATAAGAATCAGCAAGAATGGTATCAGATCTCGATTTTTTTTTTCTTTTTTTTTTTTCAGAGCAGTGTTATTAAAGGAGTTTTTATACTTTTGAAATGTGTATTTTATACTTATGTATCCCTTTTAATATCCATTGCAGGACAAAACTATTTATAACAAATTCATTGTCTTGAAGAGACATTTCCAGGAACGTATCACAAGACATACTTTGCTGAAAAATGTTTGGGTCTCGGCGAAGGGGTGGTAGGAGTGCCGCTAAGGAGGGCAACTTTAAAGATTCAAACAGGAAAGTATGTCATGTGATGCATCCCTGGAAATGTCTCTTCAAGACAATGAATGTTATATAAATAGTTTTGTACTGCAATGATTATTAAAGGGGGTGCATAAATATAAAATCCACATTCACAAAAGTCTAAAAACTCAAGTATCTCCTTTAATAATCATCGTAGGGCGAAACATATTACATCAAATTCATTGATTTAAAGAGACGTTTCCTTAGATGTATCACAAGACATACCTTCCCATTTGAAATTTTAAAGTTGCCCACTCTAGCCCCCTCGGGCCCAAACTTTTTTCACTAAAAGAGGTCCTCTCGAATTAATTGAACGTGTGTTTCGCCATTTTTCATAATTCCGACTCATTTTCGAGTTGGAGTGAGGGGGGGGGGGTACTTTTGGAACACCCTGTATATATATATATATATTAATAATGATATGGAATTTTGAGAATTCATTTTAATATGTGACCATCGAAGTGAGCAAAGCCTGCCAGTATTATTATATTTCAACGGATATCTATGCAAAATTTCATTATTTATTTATTTATTTATTTATTTTAAGAGATTAGTTTAAAAAAAAATATTTTAAACATTAACCACTACCTTAAATTAGAGTAAATCAAGTTTATACTTATAGTTTTAGACGTAATAACTTGGAAGATAACTTGACTGGATTTCAATAGAAGTGGTACTGTTGGAAATTACTTGCTATAGACCATAAAACTCAACGGAACTACCCATAGGGAATCAATATTCAGTCGTTTTTTTTCAGTTATATGACGCAAAAAAGTACATAATTGCCCTGATTGCCAAAATCAGTCCTCCTTTATTAGGACTAAGTTTTTGTTATTTTATTATTTTTACTCTAATTACAAATTCATGCGTGTGATTGAACATCATTGATATAAAATTAACATTGAATAAATTTATTTTTGATAAATATGAGCACTTAGATATTTCTTTCAACAATAACAAATATATTTTTATTATTTTTGAAAATTTCAATTTTTAATTTTGACACGAACTAGCTTGAAATTACTTTAGGCTAGAAGCCTAACTATAATTCGAAGACTCAGTTTCTTCCTTGGTGAATGAATGCACATATTTGTTTAAGAATCATTTTCACTTAATCTCTCTCTCTTTGTGAGGGGATATGGGGGAAGTGTAGGAATCTTGATATAAGCATCTTTTTTTTTCTTTTTTTTTTTTCTATTTTCTTCTTTTAGCACGATTAATACTTTATATAACTTTTTTATTTTTCTAACAAATTATTATCAACATTATTCAATTAATTTATTATTTATAAAACTTTTGTTTTGCTGTTTTTTTATAATTAATAAAAATTAATAACATTCCTCTTAAATTTGACTGCCTTAGTAAAACTTCACGAGTGGTTTTGTCTAGTTGTGTTTTCTCTTCCGAATGTAATCCCTTGATAAACATCTTTGATTATCGGCATATAAACTTGCCCGATGTTGAAGCCTGTACCTTATGTTTCTAGTTTAGGTCGATTTTAATTTATTAGATTCAGGCGAGGTTGTGTCTCTTTCTTCTTTCTCTACTTCTTCTTCTTCTTTATTTCTTTATTTTTCTTTCAGTCAATGACTTTAACGAGTAACTGCTTAATTTCTTTTTCTGTGATTTAAAAATTGTTTTATATGATAATAATAAGTCACACGAAAGATATTTTACAAAATAATGTGAATAAATGACTTTTCTTTTGAGTCTTCTTGCATTTAAATTAATTTATTAATCTTAAAATATACTGTATATAAATAGTTGTGTAACAAGAAAAAAAAGTTTTCTATAGATAACTGAAAATTTAAAGTAGCTGTTATCATTCTTTATCATGCTTCTTTTTTTTTTTTTTTTTTTAACTGTGAAGTAATACGAGAAGCTAAAAACAGTAAATAAATTTTTAAATGTCCCAAATTAAAACCTAAAGGATGCTAATTCCCTTAACTGCCCTCAAATTTTATTTTTTTTTTTTCATATGTAAAAGAGACAATTTGACTCTAAATGGGTTTCATCCAACTATTTAAATAAATTAGCTCTTTAAATCACGTAATTATTTCATATTTAACAATAACTATAAATTTGTGTTATGTATTGCAAGTGAAATAAAACGATTTTCTGATAATAAAAAAAAAAAAAAAAAAAAAAAAGCATTTGCACAATCTTCTACTAGTAAATTCTATTCTAATAAGCATTTACACTATTCTATTCTAATAAGCATTTACACAATATTCTAAAGAACAACCCAAAACTTTTGAAGCCTCCAAATTTCGAACTTTGCTGATTTTCATGCTGATTTTATTGATTTTAGTTAAATGGCGATTTGTAAACCAAGATTCTTAGTGGATAATTAACTAAAGAATATCTCTTTAGTCGAAGGAATATTTTGAGTCCATAAAACAGAAAGTGAAATACAAATATCTATCTAGAACCGTCCAAATATCCACTATAAACTCTCAAGTAAAATTTGCGGATTGCGTTGAAATTGCAATCAGAATAGGAACAATACATTTTAGTCACCCATTATATTTATTTAACTTGGATCAAAATTCTTAATTATATAAGTATTTCTTTAATATTAACATAATAAGCAAATATTTTTAAAATGTCGACAATTACCATTTTCCTAGGATAATATAAATTTTATTTTTATAAGTCTTTTTTTTTTTTTTTTTTTTTTTTTTTTTTTTTTAATGACCTTCAAGTTAGAAAGCCACTTATGCGTTTCTATAAAAATTCGGTGTTATGAAAGTTTCAATACCTATTGATGTAATTATTTTTCTGCAATAATAGATGGCATTGGGAGGTACAATATTCATATCAGAATTGAAATTAAAATAATCTGATAATTAACTAAAGAATATTCGGTTAAATTTCGTATGTAAATCGATACATCTCTATACAAACAATGAATTATTTTGCTTATATAAAATTAAATTACAATATCAGCCAGCGACTTTTTCTGTAAAGAAAACATAGAAACAAATAACTCTGTGAAATTTATCAGTTGCATCACATCTTTAGAAACTTTCAAAAAATTATCCAATCAGGAGAATATTCCACGAAAAAAAAATAAATTAAAAAAAAGCCTTCCCAAAGGCTGTAATTAAAAATATACTTATTGGTCACGGGACATTAAATCTGTCGAAATAATAAGAATTACGGAAAATTGTTAGAAACTCTAGTCCACAATATTGCGTTAGAGTCGATCTTAACGTAAGAGCTTTTGATCCCGTAAATTTGGTTGAAAGGTGGCAAGTCGGGGGCCCCTTTCACTGACTTGGCAACGTTAAGAAGGTGAGTTCGTGACAACAATAAAATGAATCGTTGCAGCATACAGTGTCTGACAAATGCTCAGAATATTAATTTGAATTCCGTAGAATCCAATTGATTTATTAGAAGACATTGCGCTATTCTGGAACACGTATTATGCGTTTTGCCCTTTATTACGCTATTTGTAATTTGTCTTTTACTCATGAAGAGAAATACAATTCTATTTTAGGAAATTTGCATAGGTTAGATTCAAGAACTTTTAATATTTATATTTCTTAAAGCATAGCACTAAACTAATAATACATATATTCTAATATTAAATTTATTGCAATCCTAAATAATAAAATCCTCACATTCATCTTCCCTCTTTTTCCAGGGAAACGTTCAAAAACTTTAATTTTACAGATTATAAATATTTGAATATATTTTTTGTTTAAACTAGTAGTTAAACGTGATTTTGATGGGGGAAAATTTAGAATAACTTATTAAAACTTTTATATACTTTTGAGAGATATAGGAAAGAGAAGTAGTCAACTACGAATATAGCCTGAGTAATAGAAATAGGACAGGGCACAATGGAAGTGATACTGTCTTTTGTATCGTATCACAAATTATTATATTCATTTCAGTCAATAAGACTTATTGAGGTGTTTGATTGCATAAAAATATAAAAGAAGAAGGAAGAATTGAAAGCATGTTTATATACACATGTTTATGTATTGAAAGATGCTTTTATGTACAATTATGATCATTTGCTGGTCCCTCACATATTAAAGGGGAGAAAAAGAAAAGAAAACTATGATTTTATAAAAAGTGATACGAAGGACATCTGTAGCAAAGGCATAAGAAGAGGAAGAGAAGGATATTTTTATTTACCTTCAAATATATTCGTGCTATGCCTTTCCGTTGCTAGGTGTCATGTTTTAATCTCGGTACAGACACGGATACTCTTAGTGGTTCGGAATCCATTCGAAGCCTTAGTTCCTGGTCTACTGAGCCTTAATGCGCAAAAATTAACCGCAGAGCAGCACTTCAAACCCAAACCCAAACCCAATTCTTTCATATATTGTACTTTTCTTATTAAAAAAAAAAAAAAAAAAAAAAAAAAAAAAAACTTTATCGTTTCTCTAATTATTTTTAACTGATAATTTTACTAAGAAACAATTTTTCTAACAGTCAGCGAATTTTGTCCCCATTATGAATTATAGTTTGAAAAAATTTTCTAGTCCTCCTCCCCCCCCCCTCCCCCTGTCTCTTTCTCTCTCTTTATTTTTTTTTTTTTCTTACTTAGAGGAATGCTGGTTTTCTTATCCTTCTTGAAAATGACACATACAAACGTATGAAAATTAAACAAATGCAAGAAATTTTTCTTTACAGGTCTTTTTGTCTATATTGTAGTTTAATGATACTTTTTATAAATATTTGTTTTTCTTTCTTCCCTCCCCCCCCCCCCCCCTCTGAGTAATGTCATTCCACGGTGTGTCTCTACAATTACTTCATACAAATCTAATTTATAAAAGTAAAATGGAGAAGTTACAAATAATATATTTGTTTGTGATATATGAGATTTAAATTATTAAATCCCATTATATCATGTAACACTTAAGAACTGACAACTGTAGAAATACTATGATTTTTTTTTTTCAAATAATAGTAATAATAAATAAATAAATAAATAAATGAATTTTGTTTTAACTATGATGTATTACCTATAAAGCATGAAATTTCTTATCATTAGGCGGCCTTTATTTTAGCAACCGTTCGTTGAAAAAAACATATTTCTATATACAAAAATTTTCTAATTGAAGTATATAATGATATCACATAACGGAAAAATGAAGAATTTCTTTTGTCTAAATTTAACAAAATCTTCGTTAGTATATGATCCCCAGATCCTTATATTATAAAATAATTTTGTTTTGGTGCACTAACATAAAAAATAATGATTATAAAGAAAAAGTCCTTCAGTGAAGGATAACATTGACCGAGTTATATTTCAAAATTTGTAATTGTTACAGACGCTTTTGTGTTTCGATAAAGGTTCAGTTTAAAATAAAAACACTTTTTATTCACATATTTTGATGTTTAATTTCAATATTTAATACTTCACTTTATGCGATCTGGAAAAGGCATTTCAATTTTTAAGATGGTATAACTTGGTCAGTTTTAAAGTTAAAATTATATTTTTTTTTATGCAAATGATACTTTTTACTTTCTTCTATATGTAATATAGAGAAAGTATTGGATTCGCGAAAATTTTCGACCTCCGTTTTTTGACGGATCTACACGTTTTGGGATGTCCTGAACACGAATTGATAGTTTTTAAAAAATGTCTGTCTGTGTGTCTGTCTGTCTGTCTGTCTGTGTGTCTGTCTGTCTGTATCATTTTTTTGTGGACGCTGTATCTCACGAACCAATGAATGAAATTTAACCAAACTTGGTATTTAGTTGCACCCTGACATGAACTGGTGCCCATTAGATTTGGGGATCAATAGCTCAACAGGTGGCGCTGTGATCGCATTTTATAGGACAAAATTCCGTATAAATGGGCATAATGAGAGTTATTTTAAACTTGTGATTGTAAAATTAATATGAATTATTGATAATAGTAGTAGTTAACTAGGAAAAAAAATTGTGCATGGGGGGGCATCGGTTCCCCCCCTGGGGGGGAAGTACCCCCCCAGGGGGGTTAAATTTTGAAGATGGGTATCATTCGAAAGATCTCGTCAATACCTTTAAAACGAATGGTTGAACCATAAATCTGTGATAATTTAAAACAAAGTTATCGATTTTTTTACTTTTAACAAAAAAAAAACTTAGAAAAAAAAATCGTATTTTTTTTTTTTTTTTTTTAAATATTGTTACTGATTGAATATGTATAGGAAAATATAGAAGAAAGTCTTGTGGTGGCCACAACATACTAGTTTTTTTTTTTTTTTAAAATATCAAGATATTTTTACTAAAAACTACGAGATATGGACCTGGAGAGTATATTAAAAGTAAAATTTTATAATCTTTGTAAAATGTGTTTTGGGAATTTTCCACGGCATAACATCGTTACTTACTTCATTTAAAACATTTTTCAAATTAGAAGTTAATCCTTTTGAGGAACGGTTGTGAAAACTAAGCCCGTCTAATGTGATAACACTTTGCATCCTGTACATGTACACAATAGTTACGTCACAACTTTACCTTCAATGTATAAGGCAGAAAAACTTTTAGATTATGGTGAAAATTGATTTAATATAAAAATAATTTCATATATGAAAGTGTGCATAATTTAAATAACTCATATTTTCATAATGAAAGAAATACATTTTTAATTTTATTCAAATGGTGTATCAATTTTATTTTTTAATTCTTGTTTTTTTTTTTTTTTTTTTTTTTTTTTAACTGAAATGGAGCAATGGGTTTTTCAAGAAGTATATCTGAACTATTTTCCAGGTCTTATTTACATTATTTGCTAGTTAAGTGATGATGCACAAAAATTTCCTGTTGGAAACATTTGCAAACTATTCTTTTTAAAAGATATTTTAAAGATATTTTTATATAATTTTATCTAATGAGGAGATTATATAAAACATTGTTTATCGTGAAATCTAGGCCATATTTGATACTTACCTTTCACCATGGCATATATCAATGTACATAAAAAATACTGTTAAACTTATTTTTAACGTATAAAATACAACAAAAAGAAAAAAAAAAATCCACAAATTAATCTACACTTAGAAAGAAATCAGTATATGTGAAACAATAATTTTTTTCATTGCTTAAATGATTATTAAATACTTTCTTAAGAGTGTGTAAGTATATACAGATGGGGGAATGCAAGCTGGAAAAATTGCAAAAAAGAAAAAAGAAAAAAAGAAAAAATATTAGGATATAATTTGTATCGATTTGTTTTATTTTACCTTCAAAGCAATTATTTGTATATTTATATAAAAAATAATAACTGAAAATGAAATAACTGAAAATTGTGATATATGTGAATTTTTATAATTGTTCTCCTGTTCTCCACAAACATTTTTCATTTATACAAAACTAAGCAGCAATATTAAATGAGCAAGCGAAACGAATGAATAAAGAACTAAATTCTCCGAAACATTGATGAATTTCTTCTCTGTCTGTAATGTATATATATTTATTTCGGAAAAAACAAAGAAAAAATAATTAAAAATAAAAAAGAGCTAGTTTTACAGCTACACCATATAAACTTGAACCCAGTTATTAACAGCATTTAGCGTGTTAAATACTTTCTCATAAAATTATTGCTTGTCCCCAGCCTTAAAGACGTACATAAAAAATGAATTAAAATCCGTAGTAAAATGAAATCTAAAGAAAAAGATAAAAATGAATAAATAAATAAAAAATGAACAGGTAGTAGGTGAGCCACCCCCCAGAGATTCTCCCTCTTACTTCAGCCTCCCGTGCTATACCCCCTTCTGCGAGGAGAAGCATCCTGACAACACACGTGGAAAGTGGGCTACAAATAAATAAATCTGCTTGTCCATAAGAACGGGCAAACACTGATGTCTTGCTCTGTCGTTACTAGCAATTACGAGCTGGCTCACGTAAAGAGGAAATCCGATGAACGATATAAACTATATTCTGAATGGTTATCCTTTCCTCGACATGTACTCTGCTCTCATAAATAATCTATGTATGATGGACAGCAATGCATTGCAGGTAGTATGGATTAAAAGAAAGTTTTGTTTCTTCATTTTTGAAGAAAATGAGTTTCTTTTTTTCTGCAAATAATCTTTTCGTTACAGGAAAAGTTTAATTGCAAAATAAACAGCAAAAAGCATATTTCGTTTCTCAATACTACATTATTTCGAATCTTAAGCAGTAAATGATGAGTTTCTACTGTTTTGTCATTATATACTAATAAAATATGATATTTTATCTTAAAAGAACTTGTTTCGTCTTACCTTAGGAAAAGAATATTTTTTTCCATTATGAATCTGTTCTTTGCCAGGAAAAACTTACTGTAAAATAAACAGTAAAAATATGCCCTATGTTTCCAAACATTACAAAGTTTAGAATCTAAATCAGTAACACGTTTTATAATGCTCAATCATTCTCTACTATGAAATATGACGATTTTAAAATAATTTTTTGTTTTAAAGTTTATAATAATAAAAATCCACTTTTCTTTTTATTAAATCACTTCGTTACGAAAGGATATCAACTATGAGAAAAATATAAAGAATTATTTTTTTTTACATTTATATATATATATATATATATATATATATATTTTTTTTTTTTTTTTTTTTTTTTTTTCATGCTATATTCATTTACAATGAAATCAAACATGTTTTTGGAGAAATATTACTTCATTCTGTATCAGTTTCTGTATCAGATTTCTGTTAAAAAAAAAAAAAAAAAAAAAAGTACTTTTTTTTTTTTTTTTTTAGGAAAGAAAGAAGAAATTGGCTTTTAATTTTGAGAAAATGCAAAGCTCTTTTTTTTTTTTTTCAACAAATCTCTTCATCAAAGGATTAATTTTGTTGTAAAATAACTTGTAAATACACTGCGCTGAAAAGAAAAAAAAATTCTAACCCTGGTACCATTCTTGCTGATTCTTATGTAAAATGACCTCCTAAATCCGGATCCGGATATGACTCCTATTTTTCCCAGTCACCCACCGTTTTCACGGAATACCACCCAATCCCCCAATTTTTATCACTGTTTGGAATTTTATGGCCATGGAATTTGATTTGGAGAATGATAAAGAATTAATCTAACAATATATATATATATATATAATGTTTAATAAATAACATTAATAATAAATAACATTAATAATAGATAAAAAAAAAAAATATGAGAAATGCAATACATAATTTCAGTGGCAAATCCTCCTCGCACCTAAATTTTCCCCTTGCCGCAAATGTTCATGTTTTAGAATTTTCCAACTCTGTAGTCCCTCAGAAGATATTTAACAGTTAAAATAATCCTTTTCAATCCTAAAAATCAAACTTATAGCCATAAAATTACCGAAAAGTGATACAAATAGGGGGGGGGGGGGGGGCGTACTTAAAAAGCGGTGGGTGATAGGGCAAAATGGGCGTCATATTCGGAATCAAGAGGTCATTTTATGTAAGAATTTATAAAAATGGTGTTGAGGGCAATTTTCATGCAGAGCAGTGATATTGTTTCTGCATATCAAATAATAAAAACATTCCAACATTCTGCCATTCTGCTTAAATGCAATTTTTTTAAAGGCAGTTATTTATTTTAATTTATTCTTTTGTCAATTCTCTCGTTACAGAGAAATTTAAATGCTTAAAGTATAAACTTTTTTTTTTTTTTTTTAATCAAAAGATAAATTTTGTTGCAAAATAAGCTACAAAATATTGTTTTTGCATATTGTATCAATTTGAATCTTAAATAACACAGGTCTGCAAAATAGTACTTTATTTATTTATTTATTTATTTTAGTGCTTAGAATGTTTCTAATGGTTTTTGATACACTGAATTCAGAAAGGCTTGTCTTTTCTTCCTGTCACTTAAAATTTTTTAACAAAGTAAGGATGACGATCTGAAGATTTCATTCACACAGAGGCTATAACAGAAACGAAACTTTTTATGCACAAAATGCATTAAAATGGGCTATTATTTACACATTATCTTTTAAATGTCTCCGTGTAAAATTTTATCTATTGTGCGGCTTGAGGGCACTCTCTATACAACATCCAACAATAATCTGCGAAGTTGTTATCGGCCCTGATACCTCCTTTCCATTTTTTTTTTTTTTTTTTTTTTTTTTTTTTTTTATGTCTTGATGAAATCCCTTTCCTTGTACTTCATTCACATCGCCTAAATTTTTCGGAAACTAACTGAGATGGGAGTTGAGGAAATGTATTTTTAGGCTCATTATTGTCAAAAAAAGAAAAAAAAAAGTTTTCTACCAAACCTGTACGTGATGGAAATTTCTGAATATTTTTTCTTTAATCGGTATTCAAAAATATATCAGAAAAAAAGCACCACCTTGGAGAGAAAAAAAAATATCCCTAACCTGTGTAATTAATGACAAATTTTGCAATATTCTTTTTTTTTTTTTTTTTAAGTAAAAATAAATAAATAAATAAATAAATAAAGGAATTTTTATCCCTGAGACGGTAAAAATGCGTTTGTAGAATATATATATGCGAAGAAACAAGGAAACAAATCATTGTAGAAATCATTACTGTAAAACCATAAAAATTGGAAATTATGGCAAAGTTGTAAAACAATTCTGCTCCAATATAAATGAAAATTAGGTTTTCAATGTTTAGTCACATTCTCTTTTATTTTTTATTTATTTATTTATTTACTTATTTTTATTTTTATTTTTTTGTCCTCTGCTTTCTTAATTGAAAACGAAAAGAAAAATATTTAGGTAATTTCTTAAATATGCCATAGGCATATAGGCATACAAGCCATTGAAATTTTGCTTTCTGGAACAAACTAATATTAAGCATTTTGAACATTTTGCATAGCAGTTTCTACTTATAAAAGTAAAAATGTTTTGATTTTAAAATACGAAATGTAAGTTTATCAAGAACTTGCTCTTTAAACTGTTTCAATAAA
The DNA here is from genome assembly GCA_963930645.1 of Salticus scenicus. Lineage (NCBI taxonomy): Eukaryota > Metazoa > Arthropoda > Arachnida > Araneae > Salticidae > Salticus > Salticus scenicus. Next base: position 147,453,511 of record OZ005657.1, on the reverse strand, counting down.
AAAAAAGGTAACTTTAAACCATTTTTACTTTTTTTTTTTAAACCCATCGACGTGTTGTTAAATTAGCTAATAATAAATAATGTTACTTAAAATGATTATTCTTCACACATTTATCTCGATGTGGGATTTTTTCACACGGAATGATTTTTGTTAACGCGATTGGTAATGTGAGGATCCTAGGCCTGGGTAGAGTGCTCTTTTTTTTTTTTTTTTTTTTTTTTTTTTTTCTTTTTAAGGATGAATTCGACCCGAATTTTTCAGAAAACCGTGGGAAACTTTGAAAAACTAAGACAATGTGTACGGCCAGCTTTCGAAGACTGCATTTTTCGTTTACCAGTTTTGAGGGCGGAACCTCTCGACTACTGAAGGATTTTTTCAGAGTGAAAAAATACTTTTAATATACCTTTAAAGTATTCTATTAAGCCTAATATAAATCTTTAAAATTAAAACCATATCTTAACGTGAGCTTGCTTTAATACCCTGTTGGTTTTAAACGCTATACCTATTTATATTTGCACATAAGAAATATCGAATGAAGTCCTTCATTTTAAATAATGGCACATTAAAAACAGTCATGCGACGCTTGAACCGGCATTTAAACAGATTTTTTAACGACACTACTAGAATTTTAGTCAGCGATCAATTTTAATACCAAATGATTAATTATTCCACTACACTTACAATTAGCCACTTTTTATGTTCATTTCGGTATTTACATACTAATGTAGTTTTTAAAAAGACATTTTTACTACAAAAATCATACAATTTGTTTTATTTCATTTCATTTTATTATTATCATTATTATTATTCATAACACGGGGAAAATGTTAAACACGGGGAAAATGTTAAGTGAATTATGTTATTGTCATTATTATTATTATTATTTTGCATTTACAATAAATTTTATAAAAATTATTGTTATTATTGTTGTTGTTGGGGGTTAGAGTGCGGAAGCTATGTAAAGGGATATCAGTTTTATAGAAACTTAACTGGAAATACATGTTGGATGAAACGTCCACGAATATATATATATAGGGTAATTAGAAAAAAACTACCCCGATATATGAGATCATAGCTACCATACCGTTCCGAGAAACTGAATAAAAATTTGGTGGAAGGTATTTTGAGGTATGCTCTCAAGAATTATATTAAAAACAACAGTTACTCTAACAGTTACGGTTACAGTGAGAAAATTTCGAAAATTTCAAATGGCAACACCTACTTTTTTTATTAAAATGTAATCTCCATAGCAAAAAAACATAAATAGCGTTGGAACGGTACCTCTAGCAAGAACATCGGCAGCGCTAGCAGGCTAACAAAAAAAGAAAAGAAAAAAAGACTTACGTGCCTACCAGAGCACAACTTTCATTTTTTTAATGACGTCACATTTCACACTGAGTCTTTGGTTCAGACTAAAGTCTACTGATTCTGCTTCGAAACGAAAAGAAGAGAAAACGTATCCTTAATTTCGAGTAAGGCTACTGAATAAAGGCTTTAATTTCGTTGTTAGCCGTAAGACGCTGTCATGTTGACGTCATCACAGTACGTGAAAAACAAGGCATTGTAAAATGGCAATCAAAACCAATTTTGATGATGTTAATGATGTTTCCCAGTAAGTGGCATATTGTTCACAGAGCAAGAAAGCAAGATACACATCACGCATTTCACAATGCCTTATTTTTCACTTAGTGTGATGACGTCACTCATGACGGTGTCTTACAACTAGAGCCCCTAACTAAAATAATAGGCCGGCGCATCACCGCCATTTTTTTGCCTCCGAAGAGGACAGCATTCCCGCTTGGCGTCCTTATCGCTTCCCTAATGATTTTAAGAAATCTTGATCTGAAGCTAATCCGGTCAAGATACGAGCAATAAGCAACAATAATATTCCTAAAAACACATTTTTTTCACAGTACATTCTCAGGATGTCATTTTATTCTGAGGATATTTTATGGATCTACGATGTGTTGTTAGGGAGGTTTCTGTTTCTTTTACAAAATATCGCCAAAACTCAAGTCAACAGTAATAGAAGATCTGTGAACACTTTATATTCACTTCTTGAATGATTATAGCAGTTTATCGCTAAACAAACTTCCATATCATAGTTTACTTAGCTGAAATTATGAAATATAATAAAATAAGTTACTCTAAAGTAACGTAAGACGATAAAAAAAATGTTTGTGGTTTGTTTATCAGAGAAACGCGCTGGGTACATGTGGCAACCCTAAGGCAACAAAATGCCTGATGCGCCAGCTCGTATATATAGGAGCCTTACTTACAACTAACAACGAAATTAAAACCCTTATTCAGTAGACCTACATGAAATTAAGGATACCATGGTCTATTATTCTCGTTTCGAAGCAGAATCAGTAGACTTTAGTGAGAGCCGAAGACTCAGTGTAAAATGTGACGTCATTAAGAAAATGTAAATCGTGCTCTGGTAAGCACATCACAGCTGCTTTCTCTTTTTTTTTCTTAGTGTGCCTATCGTTGGTGATTTTCATGTTAGAGGTACCGTTCCAACGCTATTTATGGTTTTTTGCTATGGAGATTCCATTTCAATAAGAACAAGTAGGTGTTGCCGTTTAAAATTTTCGAAATTTTGTCACTGTAACCGTAACTGTTAGAGTTAAACTGTTGTTTTTTATATAATTATTGAGCGCATACCTCAAAATACCTTCCACCAAATTTTTATTCAGTTTCTCGAAACGATATGGTAGCCATGGTCTCATATATCGGGGTAGTTTTTTTCGAATCACCCTGTATATATATATATATATATATATATATATATATAATTTGAATAATTTAATTCCTTTGCAACACTCAGCAAAGGAAAAATAGATGAAAATACCAACATATGAAATTTTAAATGAGATGTATTTCGAATAAAAATATTGTCACGATGAAAATTTAATTTGATTACTCTGATTAGTAAAAACATGTTAAAGTACTTACGTAGAAGAGAAATGACACACACATAACACATAAGCCTAACGATGATATAATTTGAAAAAACCATTAAACCAATAGAAACATTCATCAAATAATAGAAATGGAAAGAGATAAATTAACCAAAGGATCCGATAAAAGAAAAGAAAATTCATGAAATAAAAAATAGAATTTTAAATGCTGAAAAGCAGAAGTGTTCACACTTCAGGAAACTTGCACCCCTGTCAGCATAATGCAAGATTTCGGAAAGCTGTATAGCTAATTCAAGCAGTATACAACTCAAGTCTCTATCTTGTAACAAAACAAAATATAAAAGGAAATTAGATTAAACAGTAACACAAACCAAAATTGAAACATGGAATAAGTATTTTTAATAAGTCCACATGTAAACGATTCCTGACAGAGGTAGTAGAAATAAACAGGTTGCCAAAACGAACATTAGTGAAAAGAAAAGATTAAAAGTAAAGAAACGATTAATCGAACTAGGTGCTACTGAAATGAAATAAATGAATGCATTAAGTGAGAGTTATTAATCTTTAAAATTTAAAAGCTATTAACAATATTAAAAAGGTGATATTTAAAAGGGTTATTTAATTTTAACTTTAATCTTTTCTAATTTTCAGTTTATATTTAACGTTCAACGTAACGTGAGCAAGCGCCATCTTACGTGAAAAAAGTTATTTACTATTAAGTAATTTCAGAAAATGTACGATTTAACTTACAATTTTTACTTTAGTTTATTTTATTTTTTATTCTTAAGCAATCTCAACAAAAGGCCAACATGTGATGATTAAGACATTATGACTATGTTTATTGGTGAATTATTATTATTATTATTATTATTATTATTATTATTATTATTATTATTATTATTATTATTATTATTATTATTTTATTTATTTATTTATTTTTATCTTTATTTATTTATTTATTTATTTATTTGTAATTATTAGCTAGATTTTTTATTTAATTTTAGATTTTATTAAAATTAATGAAACCACCAAATCGCATTATGCATGGAATGAAATCTTAAGTTTGAATAATTAAACAAATATTAAGAATGAAGAGTTGAAACTTACATAATATCAACCAGAAAAAGAGGATGCAGCCTGCAATTGCTATAATACTATACTTCCCTTTATATATATATTAACCCAGCAAAACCACAGATGACGGCCAACACGAGGCCAAGTGCTGGTTGCCAACAGTAGCTGCAGCTGGGCCGTCGGTGGCAAAAGTTACGGTGCCGCAGGGAATATGTTACGCCGGCCGTCAGTAGGCCATATTCAATCGATCCACTGTTGGCAGCCTGCAGTAAGTTAAAAATAAGTTAGTGGGCCAGTGAATGGATTGCTGCTGGCAGCTAGCAGTATGATGAAAATAGGTAATGGGCCACTGTCGGTAACCGACATTAGGTTGGAAATTGTTAGTGGGCCAGTGTTGGACTACCTGGTGGCAAACATAATTTTTCTATGTTATTGCTGGCAGCCTGCAGTGGGCCAGCTGTGGCAAACATAAAAAATTATATTACTGCCGGCAGTCTTCATTGGTCCTTTATATTTTCCCATTAAAGGCCCGCTTCACTCACCATCGCCGAAAGCCGAAGCCAATGTTATTCTATGGGAAATTTTCTTTGCAAATAACTTATTAACTAATACATATTTTTAAATTCTGTTTTCATATTCTGAAAATTCCCAACTGTTAAATTGTCGGACCTTTTTTAAAAAAGTATTTTTTTGTATTTTATTTTGAAGCTGCAAAATACGATTTTTCAATATGTGAAATTTTTCATTTTGCAAATTCAAAATAAAATATCAAAAATTAAAAAAATACATTTTCAAAAAAGGTCCATCAATTTAACAGTTGGGAATTTTCTGAATGTGAAAACAGAATTTAAAAATATGTATTAGTTATTAAGTTATTTGTAAAGAAAATTTCCAATAGAATAACATTGCCTTGGACTTCCGGAGACGGTAAGTGAAGAGGGCCGTTAATAGGCCAGCAGTGATTTAGTTATAGCTAGTATATTTATTTTATTGGTGATACCTTTAATTTTATTAGTGCTTTTTCTTTTTCTTTTTCTTTCTTTCTTTTTTTCTTTCTTTCTTTCTTTCTTTTTTTTTTTTTTTTTTTTTTTTTTTTTTCCACTCTCTTTTTTCTGATGAAGTAGCAGCCAGTTTTTTCTATATTTAATATTTTTCTATATTTATTATATCCAATATTTAATTTGATTTTGTACATATTCATTTTTAAATACTATTTACAAGTATTTGATTCATACACTATGGTTGTAAATTCAGGATTTCTAGTGCAGCATATAGGAAATATTTAGTTGATCCATTTTCCTTATGATAAAAGTTTAATTTGTTGCTTTCAGTGCAAATGTTTCTCTATATAACATTTTTTGGAATAAAGGAGATTATGTTTTTTTTTTTTTTTTTTTTAAAGTGTTCAAATTTCAATATGTTTAACTTTGTTACGCTATTTGATATAAAAAAATGTAACTTTACATGTGAAAATTATAGAATATTGAAAAAAAATTGTTATAAAGAGAGCATTGTAAAAAACACCATAAACTAAAAATAAATAAATAAATAAATAATTAAAAAATGCAGCAATTGTTTCCGGTTGAAATAGCACGAAGACCCTTCATCAGGCGAAACAAAGTGGGCACGAGTGCAGCAAAAGTAATTTGCTGCAATCGTGCTTTTTGTTAAACTCACGAAAGGATGTGTTATTATTTCAACCTAAAAGAACTGATGCATTTTTTTCTTTTTTTTGGGGGGTGGGGGGGAGGGCAATGTTTATGTTTATTTACAAATTTTTCTATTTATTACTACAGTACAAAATCTGAAATCCGGAATCGTCCGGACCATGGCCTTTCCGGATTTCGGACTTTTCCGGATTTTAGGTCATTTTCTGATTTACGGCAATAAAAAAACGGACATTTCCATTCCGAACGCCCTTTTAGTTAATAACTAGCTTGCGCCGCCCGAGGGTGCGATTTCTTAAGAAATTGGAGTATACTCTCAAGTAACATGTACAATACTTTGAATAAACACCATAAAAGTTTGTTAACAAAACGCAGGCAGCAACGCTTGCGCTTTGTTTGCCGCACTCGTGCCTACTTCGTTTGCCTCATGAAGGATCATGTTTTCTTTCCATCCGAAACGATTGTTGCGAGCTCTTACATTTTATGGTGTTTACTCTTATTGCTTTTAAACACCAATTCTGTGGTGCTTTTTTATTATAACTCTTAAGTGTCCAGAAAATCTTGAATATTTTTCTTTTCCCTTACATCAAATGGTACCAAATTGATATTTTTTTCCCCTTCTTTTTAAAACAGCAGGCAGATGATCAAGTCAGAAAAATTCCAGAAATATACTGACATATATGCAGTACAGACACACAGACCACTTGCCAAAAACCACTTTTTTGACTCAGGAGACTTTAAAATATGTAAATTAGGTGAAAACTCGATGTCGAAATTTTTGATCGAATACAATGCTTCTATTATCTACAGTACTCTGACTATGGTTACTACTACTACTACTACTAATAATAATAATAACTAGTAGGCTACGCCCACTTGGCTGGTCACTATGTTTAAATGAATTTTCAAAATAATTTGACCAGTATTTATGTTTTACATCACATTATTAAAAGAAAAAAAAAGAGAAAACTAAAATTATTTTATTGAAATTGCTCTAAACCTCGCTTCGGGTACCCGCTACCTACGGCAACTCTTTTTCCATCCGCATAGTAGTGTGAGCACCAGAACACAGACAGACGCATAGATGCTTCTCTTTATTTATATAGATTAGTTGACACAAATCCTGGCATAATTTCAGATAGAAATTGTTATTTTATTGAAGTATTTGTACTTTAAATAATTTAATCTATACGCTGTTAATAAATAAATATCCTCCTTTATAGTTCCTTAAAAAATACAGGTCCCATATTCCCGCTCTTCGTTGTAATTTCTAGTCAATTTTGTCCTTTTATTACTTCCGGTGTGAAACTTTTTTTCTTTTACACACTTAACATTGCGCGTACTTTTCGTTTTCATCGCATGCTAAGTCTATGGATTTTTCGCATCCTCCCCCCTCTATTTATACATTTAAAATACGAGAGGTTCCAAAATAGAGGTCACTTCATGAATCTTTATACTATTCATGCAATGATGACATATATTACACCGACAAACTTTTAGCTGTATACTTACAATAATTTTCATTTAAAAATAATTGATGAATTGACTTTTCTTCTCTTTTATTTTGTGAACACTGTTGCTCGTCATCTTGATAAACAAATTTCCTTCCTGCCCAATAGACCAACAAAAATAACGCTGATGCGACAACTCTCAGTTAAAGTTTGTTGTTTTTAAGCACAGCTGGTTTTCTAATTTAATGAGTAGTCAGAGATATAAGTGTGGGAGCGTGTGAAGCATGCAAAAATTCAAGAAAAAGAATTTCACTTGTTAATATAATGTATAATTTTACTTCAAATATATTTTTGAGTGTGTTTATTTCCATTTTTCAACAAAATAGGAAATTGCTTAGACTTCTGTCCATCTATCCGCTAATTTCCTTCTTTAAAAATGTTTTTAGAATCCCATAAAACTCATATATGTCATTACAGAATTTCCAGATTTATTGTAGGAAGCTTGTCACAAAAATTTGTAGAGGTAGCACAAATGGTTTGAGTATAAAAATTCATAAAATAATTTTGATACATTACAGTCTAAGAGAAGTTTCTTATCAGCGCACGCAAAAATTTTTGCACAACGTTAATAATATAGATGAACATAGGTTTTAAAGATGCAATAAAAAAATTTTCCAATCAAAAATAACAAAATAAATATTTGCGTTTCATTTATTAGCGATGCACAAAAACATTCTTATCCTTTACGGGAAATTGATGGGGGAACTATTTCAGTTTCGTAAAAGCGAAATTTTTTTTCTTACTTGCATTCAAATAATAACTATTATTATTATAAATTAAATAAAATAAAATAGTTTGTTATGGTTACCACTTTTTTTTTTTTTTTTTTTTTTTTCAATAATAGTTTATAGAAATTACATATTAAAATTATTATTTATTAAATTTATTTTCTGCGATGAAGGCAGGCGATTTGATTTTCATTTCAAAGAAGCATAATATATTAAATTTCGAAAAAAAAAATCAATTTTTTACCAATATCCGAGAAATTTTTTAAGTATTTTACTTTCTTATATGTACATATATATGTATATATATATATATATATATATAAGAAGAAAAATTTCGACTTCCGGTTTTCGATGTATTTCCATGTTTTGAGATTCCTGAACACGATTTGACCATTTTTAGAAAGTTTCTCTCTGTGAGTGTGCATAAAAAAATTTATAGACGCTGTATCTCACGAACCAGTGGACGAAATTAACCAAACTTGATTGGTCAGACCATGATTAAAATCGTTCCCGATTACATTTATGGATCATTCACTTAACACATAGCTCTATATTTCTACTTCTTCGTAATTTTCAGTATGACACAGTGTAGGAAGAAATTTTTTATAAACGTACTAATTATATTATTTTTTATTTTTAAAATGAATAAAAAAAATAAATATTTAAGTAACTAACAACCAAGGAGGATTTCTTTTTCTTTTTTTTTTTTTTTTTTTTTTTTTTTGTATAAGTTGAGAAATTGCTCGCCCTTCCCCGTGATGGAGTCAATTTTCAATGCTGGTATTTTTCAAAAGAACTCGTCAGTACCTTTTAAGTAAATAACTGAATGAAATTTGTGGTAAATTAAAACAAAGTTATAAATTATAAAAAAAAAAAAAAGCATTTTTTCAGATGTTGGCACAAAATTGATTTTTTTTTTTTTTTTTTTTTTAAATTGAGAAAAACTTTCCTAAGATGAAAATCGTTTGCATGCATTCGGGAAAAAAATCTTAACAAATTATCTGCATTGCGCAAATTTGCATAATAAAAAATATAGAAAAAAGTTTTGTGGTGCTACAACATACTAGTTTTTGTCAAAAATAAAAAAAAATAAAAAAAAAAAATAAAATAAAAAAAAAAACAATAAAATTTCCTTAAAATATCACAGGTATATAATTCAACCTTTCGTTTTAAAAATACTGGCGAAATCTTTTCAAGGATACTCATATTGGAAATATACTTTATCTGGTATATTTCTCCCTCAGGTGTGGGGAAGCAACGTTTGTACATTTACAAAAAAAAAAAAAAAAAAAAAAAAAAAAAAGTAGAAGTAAACTTTTTGGATTTCTATCACTTTAAAAAATTTTTGAGCTCACACCGAGGGACAGACAGACAATTTCTTAAATTAAGTTCATCAAAACAACCCAAAAAGTGCAAAATCTGTCGAAAACCGGATGCCGAAAATTTCCCGAACCTAATGCTTTCTTCTTAAATACACTGAAGGAAGAAAAAATAAAAATAAAACATTAACTATAAATATTTATATATATTCTAATAACATTCTCCCGTCCATATAATATAAATATATAAATTAAGATTCATAATTTTTATTTTATGAAATTTATTAAATTAATAATAAAAATAACAAATGTAACTAGAACGTTAACGACTATCATAACTTACTTAAAACGGATCAACTGAATATTCGGTTTCTAGAAATCCTTTTATTATAATAATGACTTTAGATTCAAACACCTTTAAAAAATAGTATTTAAAAAATAATAGAAAATCAAATTAATAATTGAATTACTTACTCATATAATATATTACTTTTTCGTGATTTAACATCTTTCAGTCTAGAACCTACATCCGCAGACTACAATAACGAACAAACTTCGTATGAAATGGCAGATGGCGAGCGAATTTCAAATCAACAGAAAATAAATCACAGCGCCCTCTAGGCATACAAATTGGTTATGGCCTAATAATTTGTGGCCACAACATGAAAAATATTATGTTGGCCTTGTGGTGATAGCCTGCATAAGGCCAACTGTGTTTATGCCACTTCTGGACAACCGACCATTTTTCTTTAGGCCTCCAATACTGCAGGCAGCCATAAACGGCCCACTGGTGGAGTTATGTGGGGCAACCGGCAACTGATGGCAAGTGCAGGATGCCGGCTGTAGGCCATAATGAGCCCATCAATATAAGTTTTGCTGGGAATAATTAAATTCATCAACCCACCGAACCAACCAGCCATACAACACCCCCTTCCTCCTTAATCAAACATCTTCCCTCCCATCCTCCCCTTTTTTTGGTGGGGGGGGATAACCCATACCAGTAGCAGTTTTAATTAAATGGTTAATATTTTTGTTTTTGTACTAACAAGGGAAATATGAATCAGTAAAATTGCTATTGAAACCAAACCAAGCTTAAATTAAAGAGCAGTGTCGAAAACATAGGATACAGTATAAATTTGCTGCAACAACCCCCACGGGGGTGAGATATTACCCCTTAATAGTTTTAGTTATTTCTATAAAAACCAACAAAACACGCATCGTCATAAGACAGATGGTGTAGTGGTAGCGTGCTTAACTTCTGAGACGGTGGTCTTGAGATCGAGTCTCCGCAAGGGCGTTTTGTAATTTGCTTATTTTTTTTTTCTTTACGTTTTTCATTAAATTAAATTATTAATTTAAGAGAAAATATTTATTACAGCAAGAAGATTTTTTTTTTCTTTAGTATTTCAATTAATAACGTGTTGACCATGAATTTAAGAAATATACATTTTTATTTTTCTATTTATAAAAAAGAAATTCATGTTTAAAGCTACAAATATAGTTTCTAATTTATAATAATTATGATTAAAAGTAGAATAATTATGATACAATAAGTATTTTTCACAATTAGAACAAAAAATATAAAAAGATTGATCACATCTATTTGGATAACAATTTTGTTCACCTTCAATTATTGTTCATCACGAACATTTTGTTAAATATTAGGCCTTTCGTTGAGATTACTAGATTTATAAAATTCATATTTACACAGATTTTGAGATTTTTGAGATGTAAACTAATTATAAATTAGTAAAATCATTTTGAGAAAATTTGTCATTGTGTTCAATATTATTAGAACAATTAGAACAAAAAATATAAAAAGGTTGATCACATCTATTTGAATAACAATTTTGTTCACCTTCAATTATTGTTCATCACGAATATTTTGTTAAATATTTGGCTTTTCGTCCAGATTACTAGATTTATAAAATTCCTATTTACCCAGATTTTGAATTTTTTGAGATGTAAACTAATTATAAATTAGTAAAATCATTTTGAAAAAATTTGTCATTGTGTTCAATAGTATTATCAGTTCTTCCGACACCACCAAATTTGACAGTTGTTTAATGAAATATTTGAAGTAAAAGTTAAATGCGACGTCGAATAGTTAACAACAGCTGTTGCTCATTCAGAATTTTTCTTGAAAAAAATTACATGAATAAATAATACAATTGAGAGCAGACGATTAACTCTTGCTATTAATATCGTCGTTAAAATAGCAATTAAAAATTTACATAAAACCTAATCATTAACAAAATGTTATTTGAATGTAATCATTAATATCATTCTTATCTAAATGTAATATAAAAGTAATTCCAGTTAAATTATTAATTTCTTTAAATTTAATAAATAAATAAATGAATTGGTAAAAATTAAAAAATTATTAAATTGTCCGCGCTGAAAAAAAAGAAAAAAAAAAAAACTTGTTTTAATATAATTAATATTTTCTCTTATAATAATGATTTAATTTAATTAAAAATGTAAAAAATAAACATTTCAGTTGAAGTAAAAATTAAAATACAAAACACCCTTGCGGGGACTCAATCCCAGGACCTCCGTATCAGAAGTCAAGCATGCTTCCACTGCACCATCCGTTCTCACTACGAAGTCTGTTTTATTGGCTTTTATAGAAATGACTAAAACTATTAGGGGGTCATATCTCGCCCGCATGGGAGTTGTTCCAGCAAATTTGTACTGCACCCAGTGTTTTCGACTATGCTCTTTAATTTAAGCTTGGATTGGTTTCAATAGCAATTTTACTAATTCATACTTCCCATGTTAGATGAACAAAGTCTATGTATGCGAAATAGGTGATTAAGAATGATATTTCTGTATACAGATAAATGAAGACAAGAATTAAAATGTGTAAATGAATTTACTTTAAAACAAAAATCTTTTCGTTTATCATATATAATAGATCAGTAGATATTTTACCACCATTAAGTTTAATTTTTAAATCTAAAAAACTAATGCAATTATTGTTAATAAATTTGTGTGTTAAGGGATATTGAAATTTTAATGAAGATGGAGTAGAATTATTAACATAAAAATTATAATGTCATCAATGTATCTGTAGATAATGACATTATCATTACAGAAACTTTGTTCATAATGGTATAGATATAAGTCAGCTAACAAACTCGAGCTACATCCACCTTGTGGGATACCGACCTTTTGGATATAAATAGTGCTATTATGTAGAATTTAATTATTATGAATAATAAAATTTAAAAGGGTCTTAAAAAAAGCTGCACAAAAGTATTTAGGAAGAAAAAGTTCACTTTTAAAACGCACATAAAGGTTGTAAATGATTTGGTGAAGATCGGTTAAATTAATATTATTAAACAAGTCAGCAAAATCATAAGTAATAATATCAGTAACATTGTTCAGAGTTTGGACTATATCTTTGAGTTGATAGCTATTTTTAAGACAGTAGAAATTGTTGGATTTACTAATTAAGTTATAAATTTGTTTATATATATATATATATATATATATATATATATATATATATATTTTTTTTTTTTTTTTTTTCTCCACACTAAATACCCTATATTTTGCTAAGCTGAAAAGAAGAATTGATAATAGTTAGGTAAATTGTAATAAAAATATAATTAAATAAATTAAAATCTAGATTCTAATTATGAAGTATAACGTAGGCTTTAAATTAACGCGTAGATGTTTATCGTTAAATTTAGTTGACCGGTACTGAGCTCAAAGCTTATAGAGGTGAAGTACCGGGTTCGGTGCTAGATCGCGCTCATCGACCTTGCCGTTCAAAGTTGTTCTTGTTTTTCTCTGAAACTCTCGTAAATACGCACTAGGACCCCTTAGAAAGAACCCCCCCACACACACACACACACGGAGGGCAACCCAATTATAGGCCTAGGACCCTAGAGTAGTCAGTCGGCCTTAAGCCACACAGCCTAAGAACAACCAACCTAAACTTAATTTTTAGTTTATATCTGTACCTTGGAGGTAAAGAACACTTGTCCATTTTGTGAAAAGAGTTAGCACCACGTCCTTTGTGTGCATTTTTTGCTTTATACAGATGCATTAAGCACTTATGTCCGGTTAATATAAAAGAGATAAAATATCAGAAAATAAAACTATGTCCATTTTCTTTATTCATGACAAATATATCTGTACTGATAAGTATAAAGGATTTAAGTCAAAAAATGTCGATTTTGGACATAGTCAGACATTTAGTACATAGTCAGACTCAGAAAAAATTTCTCTATCGATTGGTATAAAGGATTTAATTCTATGTCATTTAGTCTTTGAGAAAACCCATTGGTAAAAAAAGGACCAATTTAGAAATTTACCATTTATGTATGGTATAAAATATTTAATTCAATTTTTCCCGTTATTAAATGAAGGTTGACAACCACTGAATGGTATAAAGGGTAATAATCAACGAAATACCTTTTCCCTAATCCATTCTTCTGATTTGTTTTTAGCTAGTTAAACTTTATTTTTCGTCTCCTGAAAAATCAAGAATATGGACTTAAATCCTTTATACTTATCACTACAGATATATTCATTGTAGCACATCAAACACATGGTGGTAACTCTTTTCACAAAATGGACATGGTGTCCTTTACTTCCGGGTTACAGATATTTTATACATCATTAGTTCTTCCTCGCTCATTTTCTCTTAAACTCTCTATAAGAGGTTTTCTAGGAATGAATTTCCTTATTACAAATTTTCCATACTATACAATCTTAAAAATGTTTGAATAATTGAAAATTTGTTATGAAGCATGGCACACGTTTGTATTTTCTTCAGTTACGTTTTGGGTAAAGTGATGTGTACATTAAACAATTTTCAACATTCTTCTAACGCTATAAATTTTAAAAATAATTTTCTTCCAAATAAATATTAATACTTAGCGTCTTGATGACGTGTATGATGTTTTCTGGCATTTTTTCAAGATATACATTTGGCAAAGTTATTGAACTTTTTAGTGTCGAAATAGCAATTTTTTTTAATGAAAAAACGTTTTTAAATTACAATATATTATGGAGATTTATTTTTTAAATAAATAAATAAGTAAACGAAACAAAGATACTTAATTTTCTTTATAATTATTACATAATTCATTTAGCTTAGAAAATAAATAAATAAATAAATAATGACTTTCAAATGTAACAAAAATCTTGAACTTAATGCGAGTAGAATGGATGAAACTAGTTTGTTAAATCTGAATTATCATATAAAGTGCTTTAATATATAGTTCAAAGCAAACTTTATTTTGTAGAAGAAAACTCTGACTGATTTTTGGTTATGTACATATCTCATTTTATTTATTGCTTTAAAACACTGATGTTGCCTTTAATTTTTGCTTTTTTAAAGTGATCTTTCTGTTTCTTTCTTTCTTTCTTTCTTTTCTTTTCTTTTTTTTTCACTTCAGTTCAGCGATAAATACAACTAGCTGGAACCCGACGAATTCGACGGTGACTTCATTCACCGTAATGTTTCAAAAATCGTCGCTCTTCGATTGTTCCTGTCCGTTTTTTAAATCCGCATATGTAAATGTCACCAAGGTCTTGGAGTAAACGGACAGAAACAATCGAAGAGCGATGCGTACGTGAGATGGCTTATGACAGAAAGTAAACAAAAGATTTCGCATCAATTCAGCTTATTTTAACAACTCTACGCTAGATGGCGGTGAAATGATTGAAATCTATAAAATTTGTTTGTAACTATTTTTTTGAGTAAAAAACGGAAGAGTACAAATGGAATATGACGAATGAGCACGAATACAGTTACAAATTCTAATTGAGTATATCATTAAAGACGATAATTTTGTTCCAGCCATCGGCCACGGGACATCCAGGTGAGACCTCGAGAGTGATCTTGACTGCCACGGCACCCAAAGCTGGAACCCGTTGAATTCGACGATCACTTTATTGACCGTAATGTTTCAAAAATCGTCGTATCATTATTTAAATGTATTTCATGTTCAAACATCTAATATAATTTACGACATTTCACTTAAAAAAGAAAGTCGGAAAAATGCTTATAAAAAGAAATACTATATATGACATCACTTTCTACAAAGTACTGTCAATGTGACGTCAAACTGACTCCAAATAAACAGATGCTATCTTTTATTTTCTATTTCGTTTAATACTAAGACTATATGTTAGCTGACCCGTCCGGCGTTGCCCGGGCCCATGATACCTTAAATGTACCTTAAATTTGTATTATATTATACCTTTAACTCGATTTGTTTGAATTTCTGTTTTTAAATAAAAGCATCAAAATAATAAAAAAAAAAAATAATAATAATAATCTGTAACAAAACAATTACCTCGAACCGAACGAAACTCTGCCTTGTGACCCCGGTGCTTGCGGCAGCGCATACACGGGCCGCTAACATAAAACAATTCCCAAAAATTAACCTGGAACCGAATGAACCTGCCCGGCAATGCACGGGCCCGTGATAGTAACCTTAAATGAACCATAAATTTGTATGATTTTATATATTTAATTCGATTTTGTTTGAATTTCTATTTTTAAATAAAAGCATTGTGAAAAGAAATAATCAGCTGTAACAAAAAAAAAAAAAAAAAAAAAAAAATTACCTCGAACCGAACGAAACTCTGCCTTGTGACCCCGGTGCCTGCGGCAGCGATACGCGGGCCGCTAATACCATGAAAAAATTCCAAACAATTAAACTGGAACGGAACGAATCCGCCCAGCATTGCCCGGGCCCATGATAATAACCTTAAATGCACCTTAAATTTGTATGGTTTTATATCTTTAACTCGATTTTGTTTGAATTTCTATTTTTAAATGAAAACATCACACACACGCGCAAAAAAAAAAAATAATAATAATAATAATAATCATCTGTAACAAAAAAAAAAAAAAAAAAAAAAAAAATACCTCAAACAGAACGAAACTCGGGTTCGTGACCCAGTACCTGCGGCACGTATGTGCAGGCCGCTAATGACATGAAAAAATTCTCAAAAATTAACCTTGAACCGAACGAACCTCTGACTCGTGTTACCGCTGCCTGTGGCTGCGGCACCGTATAGCAGGCATGCTCCGCACGCGCTGCAAAATCCACTTTCCTCCACCAGGGAGCGCAGTATGTTGTATACGAACATCACCAATCGTCTTGAATTTGCAAGACCTTTCAAATAAGGTGTCACATGATGGTGTCAACTGCAAAATCCTTTAGTTACACTTTCCACCGCCAGGGGGCACAACGTGTTCTATACGAACAACACCAACGGTCAGGAAATATCAAGACCTTTAAAATAAGGGGCAACATGATAGGGCCTACTACAAAATCACCTAGTTCCATTTTTCACCACCAGGGGGCGCCCTATATTGTATACAAACATCCCCAATCAACATGAAATACAAGACCTTTAAAATGAGGTGCTACATGTGTGGGTCTAGAACGTATTTCCCTCTCAAACTAATTTCCCCCCCTCCCCCCCCCCTTAAATCTACTTTCCTCTTTTTCTCCCCTTTAAAATTGAAAATTCCAAAATCGGAGATATTGATTTTTTAGTATTCGAGTCTAGGCTCCCAATGTACAATTTCTTCACCGTGAAGTAATTTTGAGCTGAGTTATGCTCGCCAACGTGTGTTTAACCCCTGCCCCCCCAGGGGGAAAACCGTTCGACTTTTTCTATTTTTCTCTTTTCATAACATATCTACAGACCAAGACGTTTTTTTAGACACCTCAACCAAATTTTTACACTTAGCCGTTCTCTCAATTTAGTGGAGACAGACAAAACACGTTTGAAATTAATATATAGATTCATTCCTGTTGCCACACTGTAAAAAAGGCACAATAATTAAGAAATAAAATTATAACACGTGAACTTTGTTTTTATAAGGCAATAAAAATTCTAAAAATTCAGATTAACTCGCTGTATTTTTGCATTTCCGAAAATGAAATGAAGAAATAAGAGAAAAAACGGCAAAATAAATAAATAATTTTTCCTGTTGCCACACTGTAAAAAAGGAACAATAATTTAAAAATAAAATGATAACACGTAAACTTTGTTTTTATAAGGCAATAAAAATTCAGATTAACTCGCTGAATTTTTGCATTTCCGAAAATGACGTCATTCTAAAAAAGAAATGTGCATTTTTCGTATATTAATTGGGACCGTTCGACTTTTTTATATTTTTCACTTTTCATAGCACATCTACAGACCAAGACCTTTTTTTTAGACACATCAACCAAATTTTTACACCTAGCCGTTCTCTCAATATAGTGGAGACAGACAAAAACATGTTTCAAATTAATATATAGATATCAAATATCAACAATGAAGCATAATTGTTTGGGTTTGGGAAAAAAAAATAATACTACTTTTAAAATAATCTAAAATAGGTTTAGGAACAGTTTTATTTGACATGTAATTCTGTGTGAGGGGAGCTACCGCCTCCTCAAGACACCCCGTTCAATTATAGTGGATAAAATTATTTAAAATAAATAAATAAAAGCTGTTATTAATTTGCTTTGAAAGTTGCCAATTTTGATTAAATTTTTAAGTGGCAGCCAAATACGGATTTCAAAGTACCAAATTTGAATTTCCTGCAGTTATTTGTTTTTTAGTTAAGCATATAACAAATATACATAGAGATCGACCTCTAAAAAGTGAACTTTCGTAATCAGAAGACCTCAAAACGTGATATTATACACAAAAAATCAAAGTTGAAAATTCAAAAAGTACTTTGTTTTCAGTATGCGTATGAAAATTAATTTTGCTTCCTGAGCAGTGGTCGTCGACAGAGTAAAATGTAGCAAAGCACTTCTATTAATTACATTCAATAGAATAGAACGTTTAGCTTAAGTTTGGGTTGCTCTGTATATTGTCTATAACCAATATGCACTATAAACAATATTGTCTGTTTAAATTTAGTCTTTCTTGAAAAACATCTAACACAAAATTAATTACAATTCCAGCAATTTCCAAGTATAGCTTTATTTTATCTAAATACTTTGGGTAGCCCTGTAAATAAATGATGAATGATATCCATATACACATATCTTCACAGAACATGCTTTTATGTATATAATAAATTTTGTTTATTCCGTTTTGTTTGAGTCAGCCTATACATGTTACGCTGTACTTATGAGAATTTTCCCCATAGACATAATGTATTTGAATTCTCTTGGATGTCCCTGTACACGAACCATTTGCTTGATCTGCACGAAAAGTTTAGTGTAGCATAGCTATATATACTACATATTTAGATTACCAAGTTTGGACTTTCTGCTGTTATTTGTTCTTGAGATATGCTGATAGCAGACAGACGCATACACAGACACACACACAGACCAACCGCTAAAAACATGATTTTTGGATTCAGGAGACCTCAAAACGTGTAAATATAACAAAAACGCAGTTTCGAATATTTAACCCAAAAAATACTTTCTCTAACATAGAAAGTAAAAAGAGAAAGTAAAATAAATAAATAAATAAATAATAAATACAACCAGTGTAAAATAACAGAATTTTTATTTATTTATTTATTTATTTTGAAAAAGATACAACAGAGAAGTTTTGAAACAATGACAGAATTACGGAAAGTAAGCTTTGTAGTAATTGTTTAAGCTGAATAGAATGCTTGTGAAAAGTAGCGTATTGTTAGCATATGAGTCTTTGTTGACGGTGTCTCTTACTGTCAAGTAAATAAAGGAGAGGTAATTTTATTTAAAAGATACTACTGTAATCACCGCTTTCAAAAGGCTTAAATTGTTGAATCATTTCCATATTCTTAGACCAATAATCAGAAATTATTACTCTAATAATGGTTTTTGAGGAAAAAAAGTCTCAAAAATGATATATATATTCATACAATGTCCCTATTTTGCCATTGTTTTTTATATTTTGAAATTGTTTAACCCTTTGGTGAGAGAACTGTGTTACACATTATATAACTTGGGGAATTGCTTATACATATACGTCTTGCTTATTCTTCAATTGCTGAACAATTTTAGAACAAACATGTAACAACTTTGTAACATGCGTTTTTTTTTTTTTTTTTTACTAAACAAATTAGTAAAAAATGTGTTTTTTCATAAACGTATTTATTGATGTTTGTTGTACTTTTAGTATTTTATCTCCCAAAATACAATTTACTAAAACAAATGAATACATTTTTTTATTAATATCGCAGAAAATTTATAACTTATCCTACATTTTAATCAATTATTATATATTAAACAGTTTACAAATATTAAAAATACCATCTGAACAAAATAAAGCTTTTAAATAGTTAAATATATATTACCGAAATTCGTATAAAATATCGATTTCTTAGAATATCAAGTAGCAAAAAAATATTCAATTATAATGTAATGTAAGTACAGTCGGTAACAAAAGTGTCCGAACACTAGTAAAAATTCCTATATAAATAAGGTACGCTTAATACAGTTTTGCTAAATAAATCCTTGTCGAATCCTGTTCTTAGACTGACTAAGAAAAGGTTTCGAGAAGAATTTATATAACAAAACAGTATTAAGTGTACTTTATTTATATAGGAATTTTTGCTAGTGTTCGGACACTTTTGTTACCGACTGTATTATGAAAAGTTATCGATTTATTTTTTAGAGTGATAGAAATAATATATTTAGCTTGAAGATAATTTTACGCTTCAACTGGTCTTTAAATTTTTTTCTTTTAAAAAAATATGTATATATACTCTAAAAATCATTAAACGTGTTTTCGAACGAGTTTATTTTATCAAATATTTAATTAATTTCATTTGTTGTGATTTTTTATCGGCATTTTAGTATAAAAAAATAAATGAATGAAAAATACGCCAATTAGTTGGTTAATCAAGAATAAATTGCCTTTAAGATACAGTGAGAAGTTTAGAGTACTTTTATAATAGAGAAACGTAAAAATTGCTACAATTTTCCAATTACGGATGTATTTTTTCATTCTTAATAAATAAGGAAAAAAATAAAATATCAATGATAAATACTTTACTTTCTACAATTTTTTTAAAGCTTAGAAAAACGTCTTCAGAACAAAGCCTTTCCCCAGAAAACGGGAATATTTGGTCAGCTTACTCTAAGAGGACACAAAATGGGAGAATATTGTCCTATATGTTCATTGCAGAAAATAATAATAATAATAATAATAATAATTCGTAAACGAACTATTGGTATTGTTGTCAACTTCTACGAATTTTATGTATCACTATTTCCGTTGAAAAAATTTTGCTTCATTTAAAAATAAGACAAAGGAAATTACCTTATAATAAGGACATTTAAAATGCGTAAATGATGGAAACTATGTATTTAAAATTGGAAAAGAGAGTTACAAATAATGTACTCTCATTTACCACTTTCGAGTGTGGTGACATCTGCCTCGTGAAAAATTTCTTTTGTAAGTTTCAGAAAGAAAGAAAAGATAAATAACTTTAAATTAATTATTTTTTTCCAACAAAATAAATAACTGTTTTTTCCAGGAAAAAAAAAAAAAAAAAAAAAAAACTAACTGGTCTATCTCTAAATCCTTTTCAACAATTCCTAGCAATCTGCTGCACCTCGGTACTTGCTATGAAAATGACTCCACCATATAAGAATCAGACGATTTTCAACTTTCTGATCGACCCAAAACCAATAGAATTTTGTACAAGCCGAGGTTGGTAGGCTGGTAGGGAACCTGCCCAGAGATCTTCAGGTAACTGAATACCAAATAGGAACAAATTTAATCGAGCGGTTTCCAGTAACAATCAGTTAAACAATAAACTTTTTTTTCTCAAATAATAGGATCGGTGATCTACTTTGATTAAACACCACCTTGTCTGTTCACTTGGTGCATGTAAAATCCGTTGACTGCGTAATTTACTTCGAAACAGGAGACGCATTCTTTATGCTCAGCCAGCGGATTTCTGCCGAAAGGCTTCAACCCAATGTTCAGAATTTCTAAATGCCGAGGTTATTTCAAGTTTTCATAAAAAAAATAAAACGCTGTGCTCCGTATATTATGTTTGGTTACACCACGACTCTTAAATATTAAGTTGAAGCTGAAGCAGGGTAAGTGTAACTAACTCTCAGCATACAGTCGGCAGCAAAAGTAGCCGAGCACTAGTAAAAATTCCTATGTAAAAAGGTGCATTTAATACTGTTTTGTTGAATAAATCCTTGTCGAATCATGTCTTACATTGACTATAAGAGCAGGATTCGACAAGAATTTATTTAACAAAACTGTATTAAGATTTTTTTTTTTTTTTACATAGGAATTTTTGCTCGTGCTCGGATACTTTTGCTGCCGACTGTAGTTCGAATTTGACCTCACATTGTTCAGTTGTTATTATACTTAAACTTTTTAAGCATAAATTATAACTAATTGACTTTTTAAAAATATGAGCTTTTTATAGATTAACAATGTGTCACTTTGAGAGAAAAAAAATCTTGAATATTTGTGTTTTGTAGTTACACTTATTCTATGGTTTGAAGCAAGTGTAACCACGGCTGCAACCACGGATTATTATTACATGGATATTACCATATTACCATTCCTTGGTGCAAGTATATCTATGTAAATCAAATTTTCGGATAGTCGAAACTTTCAGAAATCTGGAACTTTTTTAATTTTTAAAATATCTCAACTCGTTACAGAAATACGAACTTTTCCGTACAGCTCTACAAGCACTTTACAAAATTTACAAAAATATGCTTAAGAACAACATGCAACTACAAACAAAAAATTTTCGCAGAATTAATTACGTATATTGTGCTGTTGGTTGGTAGACCTTTTTATTCTTACAATAAATCAAAAAGGATTTTTTAATTATGTATGATTTTAAACGTAAAATATAAAGTTGGCGGTGAATGTAAGAGAATTAAAAGTTGCAAAATTTCTTTGGATAAAAAAAAAAAAAAAAAAAAAGGTCGAATGAATTATATTAGGTTTAAGAAGATGTCTTACATTTCAAACGTAATATTTAAATTGGGTAAGTATAAAAAAAATCCAAAAAAGACATTATTTTTTTGGCATAAAGCAAATCAAAAATAGGCAACATTACATTGGCTGTATTGAATTCTGTAGGAATAAAAATCAAAAGTCTCCCTTATGTCCAAATTTGGGTCCAGGAAGAATTGTGACAATGTCTTTTGATAATACTTCCATATATCATCTCTTAATTTAGGCCACAAAGGTAAGGCCAGAACTGCATTACTTACAAAATTCTTGTTCATTTTTCTTCCTTTAAATAATATAAAGAAATAAAAAATAAAACAAAGTAATAACAGTTGCCCATTAATAGAAAAACGAAAGAAAATCATTTTGAAACATACCTCATTTGTAGACATGAAATTTCATACTGATTATATTATATATAACTGTATTTCAATGATTCATATACTGTATATTACTCTCACGTACGTAATACCCCCCCCCCCCGAAAAAAAAAGGGGGGGGTATTTGTACATTGCAAATGACAACAACTGAATGCAAGTGAATAAAAAATGTATTTTATAAATAGAAACAAATATTTATTTACACATATAAAATTAGATGATTCAGGACTATTTTCAGCATAGTGAATGATTATGCCAAATCTAATCGATTGCCCCCTCCCCTTTAAATATATATATATATATATCCCACATAGCAATTTCAATTTGCAGCGAAATTGCAGCAATCTTGCTTTGTGAGCCAACAAACTTGCAGCAAGTTCAGCGTGACAAGCTGTAAGTTCATAACAAGATTGAAGCAAGTTAACGCAAACTCCGAAGTCACCATACGCCACATTTGCAGCAAACTTGTCGTGCAAGTTGCACTCTTGCTGTATCAAATTTGCTGCAAATTCGTTGCAAACTAGTAGAAAAGTTAGGTTTGTCACACCAACTGTTAATGCATTGCAAACTCAGATTCTTACCACGCCACATTATCTGCAAATACACATAGAAACATGTAAATATAGCTTGTATTTCGCATAAGACTTGTCGACACGAGACTCCAAGCCCCGCGGATAACGTCACGCTTCTTCCACCAGTAAACAACACGAGCAAGAAAACGATGCGAAACCACTTCAATATCAGTCTTTGGATCAGTTTCAAATATATAGCAATTTTAGTTTGCAACAGAAATGTTGTGAAAGAAAAAAAATAATTAAAACGAAATATAGATTTATGTTATGTCTACTTTGCGGCAATTTCACGGCAAATTTATCGCATCAAATTTGTCATGGCAAGATAACATCAAGAAAAACCAAACTTGCTGCAAATGTGCTTGTTATCTGGGATATATATATAAATATCTGAAATTTGAAATTTGAATATTTTTCTTATTATTAAATATTTTATGTTAAATTTTGCCCAAAGTACAGCTGTTTATCATTTAGCATTGCCAGTTTCTCAAAGGAAAATACCCTAGGATAAACCATTATATTTTTACACAGGCGATGTTTAAGCACACGGACTCAGTTCATAATAGGGATTCCACCCAGCAGGGATTCTAGCAGTTCTACCCTTCCTTCACAGGAGTAAAAATTAAAAAAGAAAATTTGAAAGCAAAGCCAATTAATTTGATCTGTTGGCAAGAGATTGTTTATTATGAGTTCTGATAAATACCAAACTTTGTTCAAGTCTATTAAAAATTTATTTGATACATCTGTGTAGTTAGTTCCCCGTGCGAAAATTGGATAAAAATACTAGACACCCCTTTTCACACCTTGAGTTTTAAATTTAGGAAGATCCTGACCTGTTACCTTAATCGGGGTCCAAGACGTGAGAATTTTCGAAGAAAGAGTAAAAATGCAAGACACCAATTCCCCCCCCCCCTCAAGGCTTAAATTTTGGAAGATTCTCACCTTTTATCTGTATTAGGGCTTGAGAAGAGACATTTTGCTAAATTTACAGATTTTTTAGAAAGTACTGCGATTATTTACTTGCGAAGAACGGGACACCCTCTTTTATTTCCTTTAGTGTTAAATTTCAAAATATTCTCATCTTTTACCTTAACTTGGGCCTAAGAGGACACCATTTGCTAGACTTCTACAGGACTTCTACAGGAAACCACTTCAATTTTCTATGTACAAATAACGGTTAGAACTGCTATATTCATCCCTTTGGACGTTAAATTGCAAAATATGTAAATGTTCGGAACCAACTTTAGCCAATATGTCCCAGTCTAACTAGCCGTAGTGCGCGAAAAATAATGATCTTTCCCCCGCTCACTTTTTTAAAACAAAACTTATTATTTGAGTACAAAATGTATGGAATGCATCGAAATTCTCAAAGTACACTAAATTGTCATTAATGACAGTGCATATTCGATTTTAGACGTTTTATCAAATATCTTAAAACAAGACTTGACGAATATCTTGAAACTTCAGGTGTGTAAAAAATATGTTTCATCTCATATATTTCAGCGAAAGTTTGTTTCGAAGGCATTAAGGGGACCAGAATAACAAATAAAAAAGATAAATAAATAAAATAATCTGGTGTGAGTCTCACACTGCTTTATCTTACCCGACCTAATTATGGATATATTATTATAGCTTAATGTATGTATGCGGCACTATATCTGAACATTTCTAGCGTGTTCTTAGCAACAGTTTAAAACAGTTTTAAAAACAATTTTACTTGACAAAAAGTTCTTCGTGAGAGGGGTACTACTTCCTCAATTCCCCGTTTGAATATTGCGACTAAATTCATAAAACAATCAAACATGTTTATAATTTTTAAAATTATATTATTCAGAGAATGGCCACACATGCCCTCTCTGAAATTTGTTGGACTTCTTTTGAGTAGCCCTATATGATATTTATAAATATTGTATCAAACAATGTACTTAACACATCACAAAAAATAAATAAATAAATAAAAATAACACAATTTAAAATGCACTTCGAACCATTTCCAAACATAGCACTAATATATGAGAGCTCTTTTGAATGGCTCTGTAAATGAAGCATAAGTTTTCATAAGTGAAATACTTTTGTGTATCAGAAGAATGCACGTCAATTTAATTATACTTGGTACAATAACATTATGATAATTGTACAGAGAAATTTCTCTTATAGACGTAATGCCTTTGAATAATTTTGTATATCACAGCACACGAACCAGTTATTTGATTTCAATAAAAATTTCAAGTAGTATCCTTATATGATACAGATTTGGAATATTGAGTTTAGACTTCCTTTTGATAATTCTTGAGATGTGCTGAGACAACTTCACTAGCACACAAAAAGGTACTCAGATCAACCTCTAAAAACAGATTTTCGGATTTAGGGAACCTAAAAATATACAAATATTACGCTCAACTTCGAAAATTTGACCCAAAACAGTTTTTTTTCTAAAGTATATAGGCACGAGAATGTAATAATGTTTGCGATCAACGTGTAAAACATAATACTTGAAGTGAGTCGTTTAATAATCATCAACGTCAACGTGAGGGCTTCGGAGTACCTGCATTTGGTCGCAACCAATGCTTACCTCCATCGAAAATACCAAAAACATAAAGTTAGTTTTACATAAAAGAAACAAAAAAGCCAAAAGGGTTTTAAAATTTAGAATTTTAGTCTCAGGAAAATATATCCTACGTCAGCAGGGCTATTACCTGAGCGAAGCACCAGGAAGAGAGAGAGAGAGAAAAAAAAAATAAATAAATAAAATAAAAAATCTCCTTGAAAAGTCCAAAGTGCAAAAGAGGAACTGTTGCGTGCGTTGACGAACACTGTCTGGACGGCGTAAGGGAATAGAAGGTGTGAGCAAAGTGTCCCAAATAACACAAGAAACTACTCAGAGTTCTGCAATTAGAAAAAAAAAAAAAAAAAAAAAAAAAAAAGGAGGGGGGGGGGCATATTTTTTTTTTCATCAATATAAAAATTTCAGGTAGATTAAAGTGAAGTGCATGTATGAAACTTACGAGAATCTCGGTGTTCAGCCAAAAATTAGTTCTGAACTGAGTCCGCGGACCTCTCAGAGACACACGTAGCACTCACAATCCTCTCTGAAAAAAAAAAAAAAAAAAAAAAATAGCTAAAAACGACGGAATTATGTCCTAAACGACTCGACCAATCAGAGCGCGAGGCTCAGATCAATCAGAGATCGCGCTCGGACATCCTGTCTGAAAACAGCAGCCTGAACTAGCAAAATATAAAAAATGAATAAAACTTAATAAAAATAGCCAAATAATAAAAATTAAATCGGGCAGTTCATAATTTTGAATAGTAAACCTTAACAATTTAGAGGAATTCATTAGTAGGAAGGTGGAAATCGTGACTGTAAAATTAAAACAGTGGGTAGGTCTGATACTAGGGTTAGCTAACACTAGAGAAACATTTCGTTCACTCTACGGAGAAAAATAATTTAGGAAGAAAATACATTGTTATGTAACTCCAGACGTAATAGTTCTACCTCTCCCTTCCACGGCCGACTCTAGGATCGTAGCGATGAATGGAGTCTAACAGAGGATTTCCAACATTGGGAACATCTGATCTGTAAAACTTCATCGTAAGTTTTCGAATTTCAGTATAAATTGGCCTAATTCGAAGATCCCGGTGAATAGTATCATTGCGGACATAAAGAGTAGCTCGAATAAACCTACGTAAAAGCTTATTTTGGAATAACTGAATTTTTATTAACTGAGTTTTTGCAGCATAACCATAGATCCTGCACCCATAGGTGATGATCGGACGAATCATAGATTTGTATAATAATAATTTTAATAATCATATGCTTACGCAGCTACCACTGCGTAACGCATGATTATGATGCTTCTTTTATTTATCTAGATTCCTTTAGGTGAGATTAGCATAATATGCATATTCAAGGTATAAAGATTTCTTTAAAAGAATCATAAATTTTTTCTACTTTTTTTTTGCTTATAACACATTAAGAGAAAAGTTTTATTGGATTAACAAAAGTTTGTTTGACGCAGCAGAAAATTCTGTTTAACATGTTGAGTGTCATGTCAGCCATCGGAGGCTGACACTGAACTTTCCGTTTAGGCCGCGTCAACCACCGGTGGCTGACAGTGTCAAATATGATATAAAGCCGCGTAAACCACTGGTGGCTGACAGTGTCAAATATAATATAAAACTTTTTAAAAAATACATTATTTTAAGTAATTATTGAAAATTTATTTAAAAATTACTTAATTTTTATTTATTACAGAATTATATCATTAAGGCATTTTAATGAATTTTATTGAAACACGATAAGTAGCGCGCTAGGCCTGACGGGGATTTCCTTAAGAATTCGCGTAGAGCTCAACGTGTTAAACATGGTCCAAAAGAAATTTTGTTTATAACAAAGTAGTTTTTGTATTAATTTTTGAAAAAATATTTTGTTTTTCTTATAATTTTTTTCAAAATACACAAAATTAATTAAAAACAAAAGTTTTGTTGATATAAGGAAGTACAAAGAAATTTTGTTACATTTTGTAACTTTGTTAAGAATATGTCTTGTGTTGTTAAAACAAAACTGATTATTCAACTTTTAAAAAAAATTTGGTTGTCAAATATTATAGAGCTAGTCGTAAAGAAAAAAAAGGAGAAATACCATGAAAAGTCAGAAAGTTAACGGCGATAAAAGGAGTTGAATTTTAGCTGCTATCAAAAAGGGACGAATTTATAAGGGGTTTTATCCAAATTTTTATCTTGAATCAATTAATGTCAATCTAGTGTCCATTGACTAAAAGAAATGGATAAAACTTCTTCTTTTGAAAGCAATAGAAATTCAACTATCACCGTTATATTTTTGAATTTTTAACTGTATATCGTTGAGGGTTTTACTTTCACTATAGATTTAGCTATAAATTATGCAAAAGAAAACTAGTGAATTTTGTTAATACTAGCAAATTCACAATTACAAAATATTTAGTACAAATAGCTCATATTTCATGAGATCGTTAATATTTGTTCACCCTGATGGCTGTATGTTGTCTCTGCTGAAATAAGTCGAATTTACTAAATAAAAACAGTAAACGTATGAAACATTTACGATTTTTTTTAAAGAAACATTTACAATCTGGTTGGTCAACCTAGACAGTAGACACAAAACATAAAGTTGGCTGCTAGAGCTTTCGCTTTCGGCTACAAAAATTTAATTTAATACACTTGAAATGCACATTTTCTTTTAAAAAAATTAAATAAATAAATAAAATAAAAATAAAATAAATAAATAACTCCCTGTGATGAAACATACACTCAAAATCTTATATTTAGAAGTACATTTAAAAGAATTTCTTTTATGATGGATATTGGGCGATCTTTTTATTTATTTTTATTTATTTATTTATTTATTTTTAGATTTTTTATTTATTACAAATTGGATGAACGTTATTTCTTTTTATTTAATTATTTATTTTGTAGATACATTTATTAACTATGGAATTTCTGTTATGTATTGTGATATGGTAATTCAATTCGGCAAAAGTTTAGGAAATAATTGATTTTTAATATAATAATAATTTAGTATAATTCTAAGAATTTTTAGCTTAGCAGCGGGAAAAAAATATTTTCTAAAATTGAAATTATAATGCAAATATCAAAGACTTAAATCTCTTTTATTGGGAAAAAAAAAAAAAAGAAAAAAGAAAAGAAAAACGGAGATGTTAAAAATTATATTTTATATAAACATTTTAATAGCTAATATTACTTTAATAATGTAGAAGCAGGACTACATTAGTGATTTAAATTAGTTCATCTGAAGTTTAAAAAAAAATACATTTTTAATTTTTATTTTGAACTAAAACAATAAAAAGAATAAAAATACAGAATAAAGATTGAGAATCTCGTTTATTCGTATTTAATTGAGAATTATGTAAATTTACCGAGACGTTGGATTAACATTTTAGTGAGTTTACAGAATTTTTTTATTATGTACTCAGTTTATTAGAAACATGACAACTCATGAAATTATTGCTAAACTCTCTTTATGAACAGCTGTTAATTGTAATTTCCATTGTTTTTGCTCCCATCTGGTGGCGAAGCATTTCAATCTCTGGGCTTCAGTTCCGAGGTGCCGAGTTCGGATCATGGTGCAGACATGCATTTTCAAGTTTTTTAAGAATCCATTTTAAGCCGTAGCTCCCGTTTTAGTAAGTCTAAATACGAAAAAATGACCGTAGAGGAACAACCCAAACCCAAACAACAAATTAATGGCTGATTATCTAATCGTGTATTTCACGCACCCAACATCATTACAATATAATAATCGAATACAATGTTTAAACATTACATTCAGTACATTTTCTTGCAATAATTACACATATATTATTGTTGCTTCTGATGCTCACATTTAACACTTCATGGTGTAATTTTCTAGCAATTTTTCTATTATTTATTGACAAATTTTAAAATATTGAATCATTTTATGTCTGAAAAAGAATAGTTTATAATTATTCTATTTAGTACGGTTTGTTCAACGATTTGTCTTTTTTTTTAATGCATCCTAGATTTTTCCAAATGTATGGTAACATATTTTCTATTATAAACATGAAACATGGCTGTAACTTTGTATGCAAATCTGCATCTAAATTATGCCTAAAAATGAAGTATTTTCCCAAAAAATAGAATACCTATTAACAATAGCTTCAGTGAGGTCTATTTTTACCATTGTTGTAATTGGTCATGATTAAAACGAGAATCGGCAGAACTAACACGGTTGCTACAAAACACAAGCATGTAAGATCATATCATTGATTAAAGCATCTTAATTTAGGCATATCTTTAAGCATCACTTTCTAAAAAATGTAGCTTACCTCAAGAAACAGATAGCTCCAAAAAACTGAGCGGAAACCCCAACAGACTAGTTTGGTTTTTATCTATTGTGTGCTAGGCGGCCTATCTGTCTCAGTATGAGGCCTTTCTCGTAAATTTGTATGCCGAGTGGAGCTTTCCTGCTAGGCTGACAGTACTAATAGCCTGTATCTCGGTGGGGCAGAATCTGACCTTTTCCTATCTCAGGTAACACTTTTCGGAACTCTTACCTAACAGAGGGGCCGCTTTTATTTATTTGTGGAAAGGGGCTTTTCGAAAGTTATACGTCTTGCTACTGTTTTCAAGAGTACCCCTTGTTGAAATACGAATCTTTACATACGCCAAACTGGCAAGTTCGTATATATATATCAATTCAGAATGAGTTGCTTTTTAAGAGTTGGGATTTTTCTCTTTTGTTTTCAGTATGCTCAGTATCTTTTGCCATATATATTGAATAAATATATACCTTGTATACGGCTTCATTTCCATATTTGGTTCTTAGTTCATTAATTAACATCTTCCTTCCTGTGTTTAAACGTTGTATGATGAATTGTATATATATATATATATATATATATAGTAGCATTGTTTTCACCATGTTATGTGTGAAATACTAGATGCATCTAAGAATATTGATCAATATTGAACATTATGTATGAAAGCTTTGTTTTATTTATTTTAAGTTTTGATGAATCGGTATAATCATCATTGAATTAATAAAATAAACGTATTTTGAATGTTTTTAAAGGATTTTTTTACAAGTAGATATAAAATCTTTAAAGTAACGCAACTTCAAAACAAAATAAATAAATAAGTATTTAAAAAAAATATTAAGAAATATATAAGTCGATATATCTATATATCTATATATGTATAATAATAATTCACCATTACAATAAACAAACACCCGGAAGAAAGACTTAAATTAACCAATGAACAATAACATATGGCAGTGCAGCCTTGTATAAAGCAAAATAAATTGAAAAATTTAATATAATTTTATTTCTAAGACATTACTATATGAAGTCATATGTAACAAATATGAACAAAGTATAACAGCAAAGAAGGAATAAGTAAATAAATAACCTATCCTCGCTGACAGCTAAATTCTATGTTATTCTATGGGGAAATTTTCGTATGGAACCACACATTACAATCTTCAAATTGTATATTAATTCCGTTTTCACATTCAAAATATTCCTAGTCGTTAAATTTGCTCTTGTTTTTTAAAAGTTAATTCAATTTCTTTTTTTTTTCTTTTTTACTTTCCGAACACTATAGTGAGGAAAGTATTGTAATCATGTCAAAAATCCGATTTCGAGATTTTCATGTTTCTATACGTTTCGAGGTCCAACGAGTCCGTTTTCACTATTTTTACGATGATATATGTATGTGTGTGTGTATGTATGTGTGTATGTATGTGTGTATGTGTGTGTGTATGTATGTGTGTATGTATGTGTGTATGTCTGTGAGTGAACACGCTAGCGTCTAAACGCTGTGTTCGAATAATCTGAAAGTTGGTACGTATATTGTAAGTCAACATAGTACGAAACCTATAGATTTTGGTGAATCTAGCACTTATAGTTTTTTTACAGGGACACAAAGAAAAATTCTTCATCATTATGGCCAAGGGACCAAAATCTTACAAGTGCGATAGCATCTAAACGCCTTATTCAATTGAGCAAAAACTTTATACACATATTATAGGTCACAGATACTCAATCTGTATAGATTTTGGAGAATCTAGCTCTTATAGTTTTTTTACAGGGACACAAAGAAAAATTCTTTGCCAAATTTTTAAAAGTGTGATATCGTCTTAACGCCTTATTAATCTCAGCAAAGAATTTGTACACATGTTATAGGTCACATTTGAACCAACTGTATAGATTTCGATGAATCTAGCACTTACAGTTTTTTTACAAGGACACAAAGAAAAATTCTTTATCTTTATGGCCTATGAGACCAGCGATAGCATTTAAACACCTTATTCAATTGAGCTGAAAATTTGTATGAATATTATAAATCACTGTTGCACTAACTATAAGCATTTTGGTGAATCTAGCATTTATAGATTTTTACAGGGACACAACGAAAAATTCTTTATCCTTATGATCTAAGGGCTCAAAGTTCAGTAGCGTTAAATAAAACCTCGTGTGATATATGGAGAAAAATACTCAAACACTCTGTTATGGTTTTCTCTTTTTTGTTTGTTTAGCAACTCCTCTTTCTTTATTTTATCTACAAAACTGTTAATTACTCAATGTTCGGAAAGTCGAGTGGAGTCACTCCAAATTTTTTTTTTTAATTATTATTATTATTATTATTATTATTTTTTTTTTTTTTATGTTTGATTTGGGTGCTAAAAATGGAAGTAAATGCATTAGAAGAATGATGAAATTTAAATATTTTGCAGAGTTCTTTTTTTTTTTTTTTTTTTTTTTTTTTAACAACTTTTAAGTATCAAAAATGAATTACAGAGAGTCGCAAAATGTAATTTTAATTTAATACTTTCAAGTATATAATTCTAATTTAAAATCAATCTGTTTAAAATGAAGCAAAATTCTTTTGTATGTTTTTTTTTTCCAATAATTTGGTTGAAAAATGTAATTTTGAATGTTAAAAATATATTTTATACAATTTTACGCATTGAAAATATGTATTTAAAATATAATATTAAAAGTATGATTTAATTAAAAAAAATATCCGAAATTAAAATTTTTATGGAATGCTATGTTCTATATTGAGCAAAAAATAACAGTGAAAAATCGTACTTTATCAGTTTACTTATTTATTTCTTGCTATTTACATTCCATTCCATAATAAAATTTTGCTTGCAAAATTTATATGAAATGGTACTGAAAATATTTGAAAAAGATGTTTTTTTTTATCCATTGGTTTTAATAGCTTTTTTTTTTTTTTAAGTAGAAATTACTAGTATTTCCTCAGGTGTAGTAATGTGTCGAAATACAGCAGACGTTTCTACTTTTCTCACTGCATAACTTCTAAAACAATTTTAAGAAGAAAAAAGCACAAATTAAATAAATTAAACTCATCGATAATTTGTAATGTTACGCAATTTTATATCGCATTAATTTAACATGACTAATTTATTGAATACAAAATTAAAACCTTTTTCAAAACTTTTGAAAACAACACCGCTTTTAAATAATTAAATTTCAAATACAAGTTTTTCCTAATCTTAAGTGATGAAATACTAAGTTTCTCAGCACTGTCCAAAATTTCCACAAAATGCTGCCTTGAATCTCAATTAATTATCACTAATCTTATCACCTAAAAAAGCTTCTTCAGTGAGTAACTTTCATGTCCGTAGTCGTAAAATAGTTTATGACTCTTTCCCATTAGTTCTTCTATAAACTTGGCTTAAAATCAGATTTGCTTGAAGACTAGTCTGTAATGAAGTTAAATGATTGTTTAAGGAATTTAAATGCAGTCCGTTCATCAAGTTTAAGTAAAGTAATTCATGAGAGGAGTTCATATTGTCAAGGGAAAGACTTCATTTAAGAAATTAGAAATTCAGCTGGTGAACATTTCCAAACGTTCTATATTTCAACAGCATTTTCATTTTAATTACATTTACATTCGCGTAAACTATAAAATTAATCTCAACTTTTTAACTAATAATAGTTGTTGTTCCAGTATTGTTTACAGTAACAATGAAAACGTCAATAATGCGCAACCTATTTATTTACTGTTTAAATAATATGTATTTCCAACTCACCTTTCATTTAAAAATTTGATAAAATTTAGGAAGACAAAATGGCAAAATGGATTTTACGTTATGTTAATTGGAGTGAACTAATTATTTTCTGAATGAAAAAAAAAATTTAAAAAAAAAAATTCTTTCAGCAATTAAATTAGCATTAAACTAGCTTCCCGTCACATTTCTGTTTGCTTCAAACACAAACTTAGCCACGACTTTTAGACATGGATTCCAATATTGTTTTTGTTAGTACCATTTCTTCTGCACATCCATACATTTTTTAGATCATCTTCATTAAAAATGTCGGCGCACTTTTAAATACAAATTTCAAAACACATATTATTTTTTTTTAATGACTGTAGTTAATAAATAATTTTGCTAAGCGAAGAAAAAAATAATGATAACTGCTAAATCTTTTGCTCTGTTTCAGTAAATTTATTATTTTACAAAAAAAAAAAAAAAAAAAAAAAAAAAAAATTATAAACATTTTACAAAACTCTTCATGCCCCAACACTATTTTCTTATCGTCATATCTTTATTCACTTACAATCTGAAATCCATTACAAATTTTTAATTACATTAAAAATAATTACTACTAATTCTTATTACACGTAAAGCTAAATGTTTATTCATTTATTTATTTTTCTTTTATCATTTATTTATTTATTTCATGCATTTTTTACAATCTTTTTTCGTTTGAGGATTTTTTTTTTCTTTCTTTTTTCACTTTCTTCAGTTTTAAAAAGAAAATCTGATGTGGGCACCACATGACTTCCTTATACACTTTTAGAAATATACATAATGTTAAAAAATATTGACATTGGATCCGAAACAGTTGGCTAAAAATATTTTAAAAAATGAATTATCACCGTGTTCTGAGCTTTTCTGAAAGTTAGTTAAAAACCGATGCAAGATTTGTACTGGTAACGCTGACGAAGGCAGCAAGGACCCGA
Source organism: Salticus scenicus (assembly GCA_963930645.1). Classification (NCBI taxonomy): domain Eukaryota; kingdom Metazoa; phylum Arthropoda; class Arachnida; order Araneae; family Salticidae; genus Salticus; species Salticus scenicus. Next base: position 147,418,904 of record OZ005657.1, on the reverse strand, counting down.
AAAAATTGGCTAAAAGTATTTTTAAAAATGCAGTTTCACCGTATTCTGAACTATTCTGAAAGTTTCAAATGTCTAGCTAGTCGGGAAGTTAGTTAAATAAATTTTCTGTTGAACCATATAAACGCTGTCGAAGGCAGCAGTGGCCTAAAACAATTGGCTAAAAATATTTTAAAAATGCATTGTCACCGTGTTCTGAGTTTTCCCGGAAGTTTTAAATGTGTAGCTAGTCGGGAAGTTAGTTAAAAATCGATTGCAAGATTTGTACTGGTAACGCTGCCGAAGACAGCAGGGACCCTAAACAGTTGGCTAAAAGTATTTAGAAAATGCATTTTCACCGTGTTCTGATCTAGTCTGAAAGTTCCAAATGTCTAGCTAGTCGAGCAGTTAGTTAAATAAATTTTCTGTTGAATCACATAAACGCTGCTGAAGACAGCAGGTATTAGAAACAGTTGACTAACAGTATTAAAAAAAGGCATTGTTATTGCATTCTGAACTCTTCTGAAAGTTTTAAATCTCTAGCTAGTCGAGAAGTCAGTTAAATTGCAAGATTTGTCCAAACCGTTTTTGAGTTATTACCGTTTTTTTTTTATACATTTTGGCCATTATGAACCTAATTTTCCTAAATATCTCCAAAACGGAAAATCATACAAAGTCCAAAAAGGGAGGTGCACAACTAGATGTTATAACAAACATATGTACCAATTCGCAACTTTCTACGTCCAACCATTTTTGAGTTATGCGACATACTCACACAGACACACATACATACAGACGTCACGAAAAATCGTGTAAAGTCCCTTATATCTCTAAAACGAGAGCTCGTGTTAAGAAGACACTTGCAGGAGTACAACTAGACATCATGACAGTCACACGTATAAATTGGCAACATTCAGCGATCATTCGTTTTCGAGCAATGTGAAATGCAAAATCCATTTCGCAAATCGGGATTACTATACTTCCTTTGAAACCTTTGGACGGCCCCTGCCTGCCTGGGCTCGGCCAAGCTTAACGGGTTGGATGCCGTCCGCCGGAGCGAATAAATCGCCAGATAACCGCGTGGAAGATGCTGGGCAGCAATGTAACTAGACGCCAAAGCTCAGGAATTGCAGCACGCTCCAGATGTTAAGGAATTGGGTATAATTGCACTAACTAGCTGAGAGTCGAAATAACCGGAATTATACAAAATTAAACATTTTTGAATTTAGGCAGGGAGGAAAAAAAAAAAAAAAAAACCGCTGGGGGAGCCGCTAAAGTTAGTTGTGCACACAAAAATTAAGGCCGAAGGAGGAGGTCATTTGAAAAGGGGAAGGGGACAACACTTATGATTTGAGAAAGACAAAAGAGGAACAATGAGATTATAAAAAGAAAAAAAAAAAAATACGTGAAGCCACTGGGGGATGGAAGATAGTTTTGGGCGCATAGCGAAAATTTTGAAGTTTTTGAAGTGGCAAGGCCTAAACCTAATTGGGAGGGAAATTACTATGCGCAGGGTGGCCGAATGGAGAAGAGAAAGAGGGACCATCGCAATTTTGATCCACCACGGGGGGATGGTTCCCCGCGTTGGTAGCCCGACGAATGCTAAACGACCCCATCGAGCACTTGACGGTGCAGCACAGATTAACGAGGACCAGACACCGCCACACCCTCGTAAAAAATAAAAAAGAATAAAAAAGAATAAAAAAGAATAAAATAAAAATAATAATAAAAATAAAATAAAAATAAAAATAAAGTAAATAAAAATAATAAAAAATAGAATAGAATAAAAATAAAATAAAATAAATAAATAAAAATAAATAATAAAAATATAAAAATATAGAATAAATAAATAAATAAATAAATTAATTAAAGTAGGTAAGTAGTTAAATTAAAATTGGTGCGGGTCAAAACTTGGTGAGTACCAAACAACATGGTTGCTTTTTGACCACGCCATTCATACACTAATGGAAGTAATAAAAGAAATAAAATTAAAACAAAATAAACATTCATGCACAGTCATGGGCGTGGCGCGGACTTACGGACTTATAAGCCAAGAACCGTTTACATTATTTAATTTTTTTTTTTTTTTAATTATTATTTATTTATTTATTTATTTATTTTTTTTTTTTACTTTTTATTTTATTATTATTATTATTATTTTTTTACTTTTTATTTCTAGATTTTCTGATTTTTACATTTTTATTTTTACCGGGGCTCAGACTGTATAGGTACCCGCCGCTTTAACTTCATGGACCACGATCATGACCAAAAATAAACAAAAAGTCCCCTGATCTAGTAAATAAAAATCCGCCAGGTCCTCTTCTTCGGGTTTTGACAGTACGTGGCTGGTTCCTGCTGCTCGAGATGTTGGCTTTTGATCACTGTGAAATGTCGTCTATGTTGTTTGTGATCCAACTGACTATGTGTTTTGCCTTGTTCTGTACGTGTTTATTGTTGGCTAGTTGTTTATACCAGAGTTGTTCATTGTCCTGTGTGATTTTGGCCAGATGGAGGTTTTCCGTTAGCGGACAGGCTAGTAAGTAGTGTAAGGATGTTCCTAGCTCGCCACAGGCACAATCCGGGCTCTTCTTCCTCTTAAACCGATGAAGATAGGCCGGAAATGCCCCATGGCCCGTGTATATTTGTGATAGAAGCTTGCAGCTAACTAGAGTCTTTGTGTTTACTTTTGGGTAGTATCTGTGAGTTAGCCTGCCCGTGTCCCCGTAGTCCCACTCGAACTGCCATTGATCCATAGTAAGCTTTTTGAGATTTTTCTTTAAGTATGTGATTGGTTTTTCTAAGTAGTATTGTTCTTTATTGTTTACATTATCGGCTGCCAGTTTTGCTAATTTATCAGCCTCTTCATTCCCTAGTATGCCTACGTGGGCCTTAACCCATTCAATTTTGAAGCTGTTATGAGATCGAACTATTTCATTGTGGATTTTATGGATCAATTTATCGGTGGAAAATGGTTTGGATATTGCTTGGATGGCCGACATGCAGTCCGAGTGGATACTGTATGTGATACCCATTGTATTGCCTCATTCTGCTGCCTTGAGGATTGACAGTAGTTCGGCTTGGAAGACACTGTTACACTTTCTTAGAGGCACTGACCATTCCTGAATTTTTTGGGAGTTTTTGAACGCTACAAAGGCCGATCCTGTAGCCCCTGATTCCAGCTTCGACCCGTCCGTGTAGATATGTGTGTCGTCAGCAGAAGACCCTATAAATGGCTCTGGGATGTCAGCAGGGTGTTTCCACCAAATGTTTTGCTTTTTTGTAAAGTCTGTGTGGTTGAATACGTGTTCCTGAAGCTGGTAATTCCTGTGTAGTCTTGTAATTGTACCATACGCAGCTTCATATTTTAGTTGCAGGTGTACTGGAATCAGGCCAGAGAGTACCAGAAGTGCCGAGGTCGGGGCTGTTCTATAAGCCCTCACAATGGCCAGTGCGAAGTGTCTCTGGCAGCTAAGTAATTTGTCTTTACTTTGCTGTGTTATTTTATTGCCCCAGATTGGGGCTGCATAGGTCAGTGTCTTTTCCACCACGGTCTTGTACCATGTTTTAATCAAGTTAGGTTTTATCCCCCATCCCCTTGAGACCATGCGCCCAAACAAGCTGAAGGATTTATAAATTTTTTTCACCTGATGTTCTACATGGGGCTGCCATTTAAGATTTTTGTGAAGGACCACTCCCAAGTACTTCATGGTTTCTTTAGTCTCTAATTCAATACCATTGTAGCGTATTCCTTCAAGTTTATATGAATTTTCAGTTGGGAGGTTTCCTGTGTGAGGTCTGTTAAGGTACAGTAGTTCAGTTTTGCTCCAATTAATTGTTAGGTTGTTTCTGTTTGCCCAATTGCCAAATTCGACTAATGCTGTGTTTGCCGTGTTAATTAAAGTATCTGGGTCTTTCGCGCTTATAGTTAATATGAAATCGTCTGCAAAGGCTTGGATCCTAACATTGTTCCCCCAGCTACGATTAAGTGCTGTCTCCGCTATTAGTAGCCAAAGGAGCGGGCCTAGGCAGCTCCCCTGGGGACAGCCACCAAAGATTTGTTTGATCTTGCTTATTCCATTTTCCTCCAGCTTGACATACCTGTCCTCCAGAAAGCTAACTATCCAGTTGACTAGGTATGTCGGACAGCCGGAGAGTTGGAGGTTTCCTAGGAGTGTTGGCCACCTGATATTGTCAAAGGCACCTTTTATGTCTATTGATATTAAAAGTGTCTGTTTTTTGTCTAGTTTGTCTTGCTGAATATTGTCTAATAATTTTTTTAGCGCGTTTTCTGTTGAGGTGCCTTGCTTGAATCCGAATTGATTAGGGTTCCAATATCTAGAGATTGTAAAGTAGTGATTCATCCTGCCGTGTATTATTCTTTCTAAAATTTTGCTGATAGCTGGAAGGAGGCAGATTGGCCTATAATTTTTTGGGTCTTTTGGATCCTTGCCTTCCTTGTGGAACAGAACCACTATACCCTTTTTGAATGGCTTCGGAAAGTGTTTTAGCTGTAGACATTTATTAAATAGGGCCAGGAGTAGGTTTTGGCTAGTATGGTTTATTCTTTTTATTAGATTGTAATCGATGTAGTCGTGGCCAGGAGCTTTATTCTATTTGATATTTTTAATTATCCTGTTTAGTTCTTGTGATGTTACATTTTTAGGGCTATTTTCTGCAAAGCAGGGAGGTGACGGATTTAGTTTGTGTGGTATGCTAGCGTCGGTTAGATAAAGTGAGTCCAGGAATCTATTTAAGGTGCTGTCTACAGTTACAAGGTCATTATCATCCAGAACATTACAGAGCTTCGCAGGGGTTGACATTTTGCCTGAGGCAATCTTATATTGGGGGCCGTAGGTATCTTTGGCGCTTTCACAGAAAGCTATCCATGCCTTAGATCTTTCCTTATTTATCAATTTCTTATATATGGCTCGTTCTCTTTTGTACAGTATATGTTGTTGTTGTTTCAAGTCAGGGTCAGACTGGGATTGATACCTACGGCGGAAAGCTCTTACTTTATTCCTAGCAATTTTGATTTTGTCGGTCCACCAAGTGGGTTCTTTTTGATCCGGAGTTTTTCGTAATTTGTAACAGGCGAAGGCCTGTGTTTTAAGTTCACTGAGTAGTTCTGCCGTAATTGTGTCTAGTGTACTCCTATCCTGTGCTGATGTTATTGGACCGACAAAGCGTTTGCTGAGTTTTCTAACATTTTTCTCAAATTTCGAGTGTTTGCCATGTTTTGTCTCTAGTCTATGTCTGTGATAACTGTGATTGCTGTAGTCAAGCGTATACTTAATGAATTTGTGATCACTTCCTGAGTGATCGTCACTTACTTCCCAGCCCTTAATGTTGTTCAGGAGGCTGGCCGTTGTGATCGTTAGATCTGGCCAACCCCTGCTCCTGATCGTTTGGAACGTAGGTGGTGCTCCTGGTTCGTTTCTAACCAGTAGAGAGTGTTGGGCCAGGAAGTCTGTGAGCTGTCTGCCCCTAGTGTCCACCTCATCGTACCCCCACTGGGTGGAGTGAGCGTTAAAATCCCCAGCCAGAAGGATATTTCCCTGAGTTCTTTGTAAAATATGATCTATTTCTTGGAGAACCGATTGAAATTTTGAGCTCGGGGGGGCATAAGTGTTTATTATAGTGATTTTTTCCTTTGTGTTCTCGATTAATATTGCTACTGTGTGTTCTAGATTGACAATCTCAAGTGGATTTGTTCCTAGCTTAGTTATGATAGCCGCCCTGTTATTTGGCGTCTTGAATGCCTGCCAGCCCGATCCCAGGCCCGAGATTTTCCCAGTGTGTTTATTTTCGTGAAAGTCCTGAATTAAAGCTATGTTGATTTTTTGCTGTGCGAGGTAGCCAAATAAGTCTCTTGTAGCGTCTTTGCTAGAATGAAGGTTTATTTGAATTATATTGATAGCGCATGGTCCCTTTGTGTTGTTACTGTTCTGTTGTGGCTGTGTGTTGTGTTTGTGTATTACATTTTCACCGTCCATAATTTCTTCTTTCATAGTTTTGCCTTGGTCGGCCTTGATTTATTCTTACTGGCTGGTTTCTTCTTGTGAAATTTCGTCTGCTTGTTACCAGCTGATATCCATCTTCTTCCTTCTTTAGCTGGTCATAGTTAATCAGCGGTCTTCCGCCTTCTGTTGAGTAGGAAATCGATGTGTTCCCTGTGATGACATCATAAGCAGGTGTTAGCTCCGTCTTGCCATCTTCTACTTCCACTTTCCGGATTGCCAGTATTTGTCTGTATACGTAGCAATGACCAGAATATGCCGTGTGGTCTGTGGCTAGCTTTGGTTTGTTTCTGTACGCGTTCTCATTATTATAAAGTGAGCAAGGGAAGCAGCCAGTCCTGTCAGATGAACAATCTGCCGTTCTATGCCTCCCGGCGCACCGCGCACAGCGGGTATCCCACCGGCACGATTGCGCCGTGTGGTCATAGCCCTGGCAGTTGTTACTATACTTCCTTATACTTTGTATAAGGAAGTAAAAAGAGACAAATTTGATGATTTTTTTTTTTTTTAATAAATTATACTACTGAGAGAAATGAATAAAGTTTAAAAAATCTCTTTTATATTGCAGAAGTATTTTCGTGTCCATTAAAACTCCATTTGGTTTTCAAAATTGTTATGATAACAATAATGATAAAATATTAATAAAGGAACAAGTGTTATAGTGTTCTATTTATTGTTTGCATTTATTTAAAACAATCTATATATTTATTTATTTGTTTAATGTAATTTATATTTTTACTGAATTTTTCGAAGAAAAAATTAAAGAACGATCTGACATTGTACTTAGTAACTGAAGACTATAAATTAAAGAGGGAATTGTATATAACGATCAGATACCTAATGTGTTCTAACAGACCACAGTGTGAAAGACGTTAATTTATACAAAAATCTTTCAAATTTTCTGACCAACAATACATTAATTCATATTTATGGATTTCATAAGACCTTCTTTATATTTTTTGTCTCTAAAAAAATAAATTAAATTAAATTAAAAAATTAAATAACCAATTCTGTTTTATTTAGATTTTTATTTTTGAAAGATAATTTTAGATAAATGAGTTTTGCTTTCAAGGAAAAAGAATAAAATTATTCTCTCAAAAACAGTCAGCTTTTACTCATAAGGAGATTTTTTCCACGACTTTCAAGCAAAGTTTCCACAGCTTGTACGGAAACACAGCCTAAAAAAAAACGAATATCACCAATTAAAAAAAAAAAAAAAAAAAAAAAGTTTAATTTTTATTGTAGCATAAATAATAAATATAATCGTAATATGTATAAATGTGAGTGAAATTACAATGATGACATAACGATATTACTATTTATTTAATTTTAGAACAAAATTTTCAATAAATAATTATCATGCGTATCGTTTGTTTAAATTATTAAGTAAGATTTTATTAGTGTCATTCTTAAACAATATACAGTTCTCGTACGCTAAGTGTTAGTACAAATAAAATATGGTATGTTTTCAGTCTTATAGCGATAAATCTGTAACATAACATAGAATAATAAATAAAGGAGAAAATGTACATGAAATGTATTAAAATATCGAATGAATAATATTAAGTAAATTAATATGATATTGAGAAAACTATATCCGAAACTGATGTGAATTTTTTTTTTGCAGTTTATGGTGTTTGATTACGAAGTTTTTGCTCATTGCTTTTTAATACAAATTTCTTAGCGCATTTTACTACAAATAACAATTGTTTGCAAACTCTCATAAATCTTGTGCTAGATAGAGCCAAATATTTGCTGTCAGTAGCTGCTACCATGCATTCATTTTATTTTCTGATATGGGAGTTAAACATCAATTAATGGTAAAATGTTTTATATCCTTATGATTGATATTACTGCGATACTAAAGCTGTGGTATCAGAGTCCTGCATCGGGTCGGGTACCTGCGGCTACCCGCTTTTCTTTCGGGTCGGGTGTGAGTCAAGTTAGCATCAATTTTTGACCCGAGGGTCTACCCGCAAACTATTCTTCTTCGAAAAAAATTTCTGTTGCTTTTTTATGAATATAATCTTCTGAATGCAGAGAATGGATGAGATTCTCTTCCTTCATGTGGGTTTAAAACAACATGACTTATAACATAATTTGTAAAGAGGAAAAACATAGATATTAGTGTTTAATATTTAAAACGTAAAATTATTTGCCTTCCAACGTATATTTGCTTCCTTTCTTTTTTTTTTTTTTTTTTTTTTTAATATACTGTGAATATTTTAAAAGGAAGTTTAATACGCAAGAAATTTCGTTATGCTACAATGAAGTTTTGTTTATATATAGACTAGTTATTTTTAATATAACTTTAATTATACACTAGTTTTGATATAATTACATACAAAGTTTTGTTCAATAATATAACTTAACTGTATTTCGTGAAATAGAATTTTAATTCGGTTTCTTATATAATATAAATAATTGAATAATCCTTTTTTGCGGGTCGCGGGTCGAGTTGCGGGTCGGAAGCTGCGGGTTCGGATCTGGTTACCGATCAAAAGGTCTTCCTGCGAGTCAAGTTTACTCGACCCGCACAGGACTCTCTGTGGTTCAGTGCGTAGAAAGAATTTAATGTTGTAAAAAAATTTTGACTTTAAGATATATATATATTTGTTTAATTCTTTTATCTATTATACAAAAAATTTATAAAATTACTACTCTATTAAAAGCCTGTTAGTATTTCATGTATTTTAAGAAGTTCTGGAAATTGAAAAGAATTATTTATTTATTTATTTTTGCGGGGAGGCAGGAGAGTAAAATTCAAAAGATTTTTCTCTTTATGGTATTCAATGATTTAAAAAAAAAAAAATCGAGTGAGATATTTTAAGAAAAATGTTCTGATGTTAATTTCATTTATTTCATCAATTCTGTAATGCAAACACGAAGAAACGTTGTATGATGATTAATTTCATATAATTTGTCTTCTTCCTAAACCAACATCTGGTTTTCGTTTCGTTATTAAAAATTTCCAAAGTCATTCAGATAGATTTTTTTTTTTCTTTTCTGATTCTGTAAAACTAGTAAAAGTTATTGGTGAATGATGAGTATATCTATTTTTTTCGAAGCATGAGAAACAGTACTGACAAAGAAAAATAAATTTTAGAATAGTTGTTTTCCTTGTTTTATCTTTGCTTGCAGTGTTCTGTTTTATTTCTTTCGAGGAAGAGTGACTTGAATTCCTACAATTACTACTTGAATTCCAAAATTACTACATTGACAACACCTTCAAAATGGTTCTAATATAAAATTTATTCTTTCTAATAATACGATAACTTGATAAAAGTTGGATTGATGGACATTTAAAAGGCCTTTTTATTGTCGAATAAAAGCAATTTATTTTTAATTAAATAAACACTAACAGGTCAGGATATAATTTAGTAAAAATAAAAAAGTTGCAAAAATTACTATCAGAGCAAAATAAATAAATAATAAAATAATAAAATAAACATTATACATGAAATCTAAATTATGATTCATTTCTGAAAACGTGATTCATATTTTCCCTTTCGTCAAATTATACAAGGCATCACATTTCCACTTTTCCATTAATGAATGAGTCTCCAGTCATAGTTTTTGCCTTGTACTACATCTATTACTCAGGAATTTTCATCATTCACAGCACTTCATTATATCTGGAAGTGCATTGCATGATTGGCCAGTGTTGTGATTAAATCACTTCTTGCAGGGATTCAAAATCTCTTCCGTTACTGGTTCATTAACCAGCGGTAAGTCCAACTATGTTTATCCACAGTCTCATTTGATAAGCAGACTTTCTACATCACACGCTGCTAGAAACCGGAAAGGAAAGGGGAGAAAATCTGCATATATAGATCTCCCAATTATAAGTCTACCAATGCCATCTAAAGTCACTTTTCAATTTCTTTAAATGGAATATAGTTCTAAATAAAAACTTAATTTTAAAAAAGGAAAAGGAAAAATGCAAAGATAAAAGAAATGGATGTGTAAGGAAAGGCCTTTTTTCTCTGGATTATATAGTTGAGTATAAGGATTATTTATATTTTGTATATCCCACCAACAACATTAATCTTAGATGTCCACTCAGTTATTCTCCTACGTTAATGCATGGAGTTTGTATTATCGAAAATTCAAAGAATCTGAGTTCGGATATAAGACGGAAATCACAAAGTATTTGCCTTATTCCCTTTGAAAAACAAAGCAAAATAAATAAATGAAAATATGTACAGGTTTCGTATGAAAATACTCATTAATATTAATAATAATAACAATAATAATAACAATAACAATAATAATTCATTGAGATTTGTTGAGATTCTTTCCTGAAAACCGAGAATTAAATTTAATCTGAATCTAACGATGTTTCACACTACTGACTGCATCTAACGATGTTTCACATTACTGACGGCGATTAATCTTGATTGCTTGCTTCCTATTTTTTTTTTTTTTTTTTTTTTTTTTTTTTTTTTCCCTTCTCGCATTCTTATCCCTGTGTATTAATATTCCAAAATTGGCGTGTTTAGCAAAACCAGCATAATTTTTAAAGAAATTCCTTATATTAAAAATATTGAACTAAAAAAATAAAAAGAAAGAAAGAAACTTTAAACTTTAAACTTCTCGCATTAAAATATTCATTATATCTTTTCAGTCTTTGACTAATTTTGGAAATTAGGATGCAAAAATAAAAAAAAAATAGAAGCTATTGACATTTTTATGAAAATTATTTAAATTATAAATAAGATTTTATATATAATTATTATATGTATATACATATATATGTATGTATAAATTCCACACAGCAGTATATTCTTCCCTGAATCATTTTCTGCAATGACAACAAATCTACTAGATTTTACTGAAAAAAAAAAAAAAAATTACTCAGCACTCCAAAAATTTATTTGTATCTCAAACAGATATTCTCTAAAATACTTAAATTACTCATATGCATTACTGATTGTTCATTATGTGTTTTTATTTTTGCAATAAAAAATTAAAAAATCCACGTCAGCATTTCAGTTTATAAGCGCCATTTATTCAGCAATTATTTTGTGATGTATTTTTGTATGTATAACCAGAAATTTAGTTAAACTCTTAAAAAATGTATTTATTGAAAAATAAATAAATAAATAACTTTTGACCACGGCGTTTATTTCTTTAAAATCGATAATATACATATTGTAAATTACAAAATTTAGTAAAAACCATGAAGAATTTTGTAAAATTAATAAAACTTATAGGAAGTTCAATTTTAAGAATTACAATATTTAAATTTTTATATAACCTCGAAACAAAACTCTCCAGTGAATAAAATTTGCTCCATACTCTAATTAGCTCATGAACAAAATTTCAGCATTTTAGCACAAAATGTCTGATGGATATGAGAATACAAAAAGCTGACTCTTAACTATTTTTAGTGCCTCGATGCAAGGTTTTGAATTGCAAAACCCACTGATAATTGGCATCTTGAGGTTATACACAAATAACAACAAAACAATGATGATATAAATAAATAAATCCATTTACATTTCAATTTTCGTCTAACTCATGAACAACCTTGTTTATTAACAACCTATTTCTGGAATTTTTTGTGATACAGCGCTTAGCATACTTTGCATAGCGCTTAGCATACAGCGCTTACTTTTGCATAGCACCTAGATACTCATACAATGTATTTTTCCAAAGGGTTGGGTTGTGATGACTAAGGTCGATTGACTGCACTAGGGTCCTAGGCCTGATAGGGAATACCTCCGTGGAGAGTCTTTCTAAGGGGTCCTAGCCCGTATTTACCCAAGTTTCGAAGAAAACCACGGGAAACTCGAACGGTTAGGCCGACGAGCGCGACCTAGGATCAAACTTGGCATCTCACGTCTACCAGCTTCGAGCGCAGAACCACTCGGCTGCTGGTGGACCCTATTTTTTCAAAGGACATATTTGTATTGGAGTTGTATATATATATATATATATATATATATATTTACTAGTGGATCTGCAGATCAGGAGCCTCAACGTCTTATTTGCATCAGACATTATTCAATAGGTCATTTTTATTTATTCCTTGTTATATAATAGTATATATTGATTCGATCGACTTATTACCATAATCAGATACATTCCTGAGGGGGGCTGCCGCCCCCCTCAACGCCCTGCTGTATCTCTCTTTGTATACCTATTTGTATATCATATAAAGTGTTACAGAATTGTAAATAATTGCATTTATTTTTGTATAAAGTCTTTCAAAGAGGCTTAGTAAGTCGAAAAAATGCTAATTTTGTGCATTTCTAGTCGTTTTAGCGTCAAAATAGCCTAATTTTCCTTTAAAAACGCATTAAAAAGCTCCAATAAGAGAAGAAATTGATTTGGCGCCAAATTTGGCGACAGTTTTCCTCTTTGGCGATTTTTTTGGCGACCTTGGCGAGAAAATCCTTATTAGGGACATACCAAATATGGAAGCTCTAATCTCATTGGCTGATGAGATACGAGAATTTTCCAGAACAGTCTGTGTGACAGAGTAGTATAAAGGAGCATTTTTTTAGCCAAGGCGGCCAATCTCAGATCTGTGTCAGTTTCGTCAAATGCTTGCTTTGCTTTGAGCCTCTTTGAATGAGACTTGCTTTATGTGTTATTGATAAACAGTTTGTACTGTTGTTTTGCTGTTAACGGCTGTTGTTTAAACTGTGTTTACTGGTTGAATTGAAGCTGATACTTGGTTTATAGACCTGTATTTTTCTGGAACTTTCTGTGAATAAATCATTGAATTTTTGCAAGTTTCGCCTTTCATTCTCGGATAACTTGTGAACCCCCAAGTACGCAACAATACGTATTCTTAATAAACTACGGTCTTGTATTATTTCCCTGAAATCCATAAATACCAAATTTCACAAATATCAAATTTCATACCAAAAAAATTACATAGCATATCGGAAATATTTTGCGTAACCTTTAAACTAATTATCAATTCTATGCCCACAATTTTCAACAGGAAAACATGCTTTTAAAATTCTAATAAAATTTCATTATATTTGATGGGTTGTAACAATGTTAAAATACACTTTTAAGAAATACAGACTATAGACCGTAATAGCACGAAATTCCTTTATGTATCCCGGAAAAGTAGTCACAGTCATTATAAACGCCAATTATAAGAATAAGCCTAATTAATTACAACTTATTAATTTTTCAAACTAATTTGACATCATTTGGATGATTACAGTACATACGCGGAATTATTTTGTGTGATCCCATAAATTATTTTGTCTATACATAACCTTTTTTAAGAGTAAACATGATTTTAAGCATCTTTATAATGTATGTTAACTTTATTAAGTTCAATGCAGCATAAACGCATTAAAGAGCGCGCTTAAAATAAAAATTTGTCCATAGGCTCTAATGTTACGAAATTCTTTCGTGTTTCTTTGTAAACGAACCATAAACATTGTATACACCAGTAAAAACTATTCCGCTTATTTTGCGTTTAAAATTAATAATTGTTCGGAACAACTATAAGTATTTCCCCTCAGCTAGATTTGGTGATTTTTCGTTGGCGATTATGGCTAAATCATAAATCTAAAAATCATATAGCACATAGCATAAATGATAAAATCGTAAGCTAAATTATAAATCATAAATCATAAAATCATAAATCCAAAATAAATAGCATGCAGGCTGCCATATTATATCGCAAACAATCCAGAAAGACATCGTTATCGTTCAAATCGGCGCCAAAGAAAAATCGCCAAATTCAGCTGAGGGGTAATACTATAGTTGTACCAATTGTTCCAAATTTAACATCGTTTGGATGACTACGTGACATTGACAGAACACTTTTGTAAGGTTCTGTACCTTAATTAAAAAGCATAAGAGCACATATTTTCTTCAAACAACATAAGTTTAAGCATCTTACTCACGTACGCTAGTTTCATTTTCTTCATTGCAAAGTAATGATATTAAAATGCGTTTAAACGAAATTCACCCCATACGCCGTAATGTTAAGAATTTTGGCGTGTCTCTCTACACAGTTTATAAAAAATATAACAATAAAAATTATATAGCTACTTATATGCAAAGCTGGAACGTGTGCGCCAATTTGCAAGTCAATCGAAGGATTTTTGCAACCGCTATTATGGTACATAAAAATTCTTCCCATAGGCCGTAAAGATAAGAAAAACTTTGGCGTGTCCCTGTACACGAACGACAAATGGAATACACACCTAACACTATACAGCTAATTCCGTTGGGCTCATGAATATGTGTACCAAATTGCAAGTCAATAGCGTTATTTTGGGGGCCGCTATCGTGGTACATACAAATTCTTCCCATATAGGCCGTAATGATAAGAAAAACTTTGGCATGTCCCTGTACACGAATTACAAATGGAATACACACCTAAAACTATACAGCTGATTTCGTGGGGCACATGAACACGTGTACCAAATTGCAAGTCAATAGCGTGATTTTTATGGCCGTTATCTCGATACATACAAATTCCTCCCATAGGCCGTAATGATAAGAAAAACTTTGGCGTGTCCCTGTACACGAACTACAAATGGAATACACACCAAAAACTATACAGCTGATTTCGGGGGGCTCATGAACACGTGTACCAAATTGCAAGTCAATAGCGCTATTTTTGCGGCCGCTATCGCGCGACAGACAGACAGACAGACAGAAAGACAGACAGAAAGACACACAGACACAGCCCGAAACCGTTTTGAGTCTCAACAGAGGGCCTCCACTGACGTTTCGGCAAAAAAAAAAAAAAAAAAATCTAAATTTTGTATTTCTTGAAACTGAATCTGCCGATATTTTTAAGTGATTTTATAAAAAATCTGTATCGTATGCATCTTTGCAAATTATTGTATGTCTGGAGGTATTTAAGAAGTTAAAGCCGAGGTTATGTTTTTTGAAACACTCTATATGATCAAACCATTCTACGAAATCTCCTCAGCTTTAACTCTATAAAACTTTCATAGGATGGGAGGACAGTATAAAAATTGTAATTTTTGTAAAGATTTATTTGTTGGCTTAAATCGTTTGCAAGGTAATATATTTTAAAAAGTAAAACACATCTATGATTAAAGGCATGTCTCTGGGACTAACATTTAAGGAAATAGACATTGGTGACAAATAGAAACAGATATCTTATATAAAAGCATACGAAAAATAAAATTTTATTAAATTTAACTAGTTTATTACACGTAAAAAAGAAAAAAAAAATTGATAATAAATAAATAAAAATAAAATAAGTGTATTTTCATTTACTTTAGATAATTATTTGGTGTTTTGCCAAATTATTATTGTTGAACATTTTACGTCATTAAGTCAAGTGGTGCTAACTAAGGCTCCTATATAAACGAGCTGGCACATCAGGCATTTTGTTGCCTTAGGGTTGCCACATGTACCCAGCGCGTTTCATTGATAAATAAACGGCAGTCATTACTTTTACCGTCTTGTGTAACTTTAGAGTACTCCTTTTATTATATTTCATAGTTTTAGCTAAATAAAGTACGATATGAGACTTGTTTAACGATAAACTGCTATAATCACTCAAGAAAAGAACATAAAATGTTTAGATTTCCATAAGATAATTTGAGAAGAATAGAACAACACATTACTTATATACAGTACCCGCCACTTATTAAAATCACATTTGTCCTGAGCCAAAGTAATTTTATTAAGCGGCTGATTTTTATATTCGGCGAACGTTCCTGTACTCAAGAAAAATGTATTACTTTTCTAAATTTGGAAAGAAATTAAAATAATAATAATAATAATAATAATAATAATAATGGAATTAAGAAACAATATTAATTCTTTTTTGACAGATAATTAATTGTTTCGTCAATGTAAGATACTTGTGACTCGCCCCGCCCAAAGGCACCCGAGTATTTCGTCAATGTAAGTAAACTAAACACATTCTAAGTTTTGATGCACTTTATTTTGAAATAAATCCTCACTACTTTGCTAAAAGTTCACGATTTTCTTTTAAATTTAAAATCTTTCCATTTAAACTTTTTGCTTCATAGTTACTTTAAAATAAGAACTAGAAATTCTCTTTTAATAATTTAAAATATATATATATATATATATATATATATATTTGCGAACCAAATCAAATTTGTTATTTATTACTGCGCTTTGAAGAATACGCTCCTTAAAATATTTACTGAGATAAGTAATGAGGAGCGTGTTTCCTTTGTAACTATACTGCAAGTGTAAAATTTTTGACAAATAGAGATATCGGATGGATTGGTTTGCTTTAATTTCTTTTTTTATTTCAAAAATAAATAAATAAATAAATAAAAGCGTGTGCATAAATGATATTTTTCCTGCTGAAGAAAATTTTTTGAGTTTATTAACCGGTGATGCTGATTTTATTAAGCGGCGGTTTTAAAAGTAGTTTATATTGGTTTGATTCGGGTCCTGGCAATTTGATCTGATTAAGCGGTTGATTTTATAAACCAGTGAATTTATTAAGCGGCGGTTACTGTATTTACTCATATTTTCCTTTGTATTTCTGACATGTGTTAATGTAAAAATGCAGAAAAATGTGTCATTTTAATCATATTATTTATATTAATATTGATAAATCGATTTAAGAAGACCTTTTATTACTGTGCATTTGAGTTTTGGCGACATTTTGTATAAGAAACAGAAACAGCCCTAATAACACATCTTACTTCCAATACATCCACAGGATATCCTGATAATGTAATGTAAAAAAATGTGTTGTTAGAAATATTATTGTTGCTTATTGCTTTTGTTGACCGATCGTAGCTTCAGATCAAGATTTCTTAAAATCTCAAGAAAGCGATAAGAAAGCCAAGCGGGAATTCTGCCCTCATCTGAGGCAAAAAAATGGCGGTGATGCGTCGGGCTATATAATTTACTTAAGGGGCTCTGGTGTTAAAAAGTTTTTAAAATGAAGTTTTAAATAGAAAATGACAGCCTTTATTACATTTTTAAAATAGAAATTCAAACTTGGTTAATATGATATTTTAGAATGACAATAGTATCTGGATTTATTGCTAACTTGTTTCTTTTATCTTATTTTATTAATGGTAGATTATTGAATAATTTGTTTTAACAAATTATTAAATAATTTACCATTAATTTGCCATGTCCTTAATATTTGTTTAAAGAACAAAAAATGAAAAAATCAATTCTCTTTTAACCTATAGTTACTTTTGACACACGGAAGACAGTATTTCTAAGCGTTTAAGTTTTTAGTGTGAAAGTTGTATATTGAAATGTGGATGAAATAAACTATGAATCTTCCTTTTCTCCAAAGAAATATCTTATCATGGTTAAGTAGTAGTTCCTACTGATAAATTTAATAAGGTATTTTAAAGTGTTGTTCGATAAAATGTTAAAAGCTTGTCTCAAAAGGCAGATTAGGTAAAATGTATTACCCCCAGTGCTAAAATCGGTCTAAAGACATGGGTATAAAACAGAGTGAAAATCACGGTTTTTCGATATGGTTTCCTGATTGATTTTCCCTGTCTTGATTTAGTTTGTAGGCTTATTCCATTTATAATTGGAATTCTTAGTTCCATCTAACTTTGTCAGCATATTTAGCTTAGAGGTATATGAGTTTAATGTTTTTATTATAAGAATATTATAATTATTATTCGTTTTAAAATATTGTTCAATTCATACCATTTCTATGTGTTTTTCTCCGACGAGATTTTTATTTTGCATTTTTAAATGCATTTTATAAAATCAAATAGAATTTTTGTTAAAATCTGCAATCTCTAGAAAGAATTTTATGTTAACAACCTAATTTTTTAATAGAATTACACAAATGTTTTAGATATTAATATTTAATTTAATGATTTATATAGTGTAAATAATGGAATAAATTTACTTCCGATAATGATATGATTTGGTGCCTTCTTGAATTTATGCCCTAACGAGGAAAATTTATAAAATCTCTTCTATGGATTACATTCGTAAAGAAGTAGTTTTTTTACAGATAAAGTGTAAATTAATTTATAATAGAAATGGCAAAATGAATTATAAATAACTTAAAACGCTGCAATGTGGATTTTGTAATGGATCGAATTTTTAATTAACGGCGCAAACGACTTTTAAAATGAATAACAGAAGAATATACTAAGGGCTAAATAAATAAATAAATAAATAAAAATAAATAAATAAATAAATAAATAAAAATAAACAAATAAATAAATAAATAAATAAAAATACCGCATTTGGATAATTTTACTTTTCCTTAAAAAAAAAAAAAAAAAAAAAAAAAAAGCCAATTTAATCATTTAAAAAAAGGGATGAAACGGATCATGAATTGGCCGTATATCACATATCTATATCCAGAAGACAATAGAGTTCCATCGATACCCGGCAAAATTACTATCTGTTACATCCCTATATTTAAATGTTAAATTTGGTGGTTTTTGAAAAAAAAAATAAATAAAATAAAAATATCAAATTTCGTTTTTTTTTTTTTTTTTTCCCCTTAGCGTATGCATATATTTGTTGTTATGATCGTATAATAAAAATTGTAAAAAAAATTATATTACATTAATTGTTATAAATAAGAATTTCAGATGAGAATGAAAAAATAAATAAACAAATTATGTATTTTATAAAAGAAAAAAAAGATGAATTACATTTAAAATATGTATGATGGAGTTAAAACTTCAAGGAATATAAGGTTTTTAATCAGTTTTCAAAATCAGATATGGGATGTCTTGGAAAAATTTAGATTTAACCAATGTTGGAGAGTATTTAAGATATAGGAGTAACAACTCAATCAGAAATGTATACTCTTGAAAGCTCATACAGCTCACCATCCGCGTAACGTCTGAAAGGGACCAAATGTAATCTGACATGTAGTTACACTGGCTAAAAGTCCAACGTATAATAGAGTTTGTAGAGAGCCACAGACACCTAGGCACCTGAACAGGCTTTGTTCTATCGGCAACTTGGATGTGAATCCTATAGAAATAGAGAAATATACTCTTATCTAAGATAAATACTTAAAATATAGTAGAAGTAACATCTACAATCTATCTTACTCCGTACAAATTTGAAGCCTAATTTATTATTTTCGGGAAAAAAAAAAATGTTTGAATCTATTATCAGTGTGCGGAATATAGCTAGATAATAGGTATGACAAATTTTAATACAAGAAGAAAATCTCTAGATTTGATCAAACTTACCTACATAATGTATGGGCTATATATTTATTAAAATAGTCCTATGAAAAACGTGTAAATTCTGTTACAGTGAAATTTTCTAAGTTTTAATTACTATTCCAACTAGTTCCTGCTATATATATGTATATTGTTTGTTTGTTTGAAAAACAGGGGAGGGGAATATATATATATATATATATATATATATATATATAAGGAAAACTTTTTTATTTTTTCCTCTAAGAATATTGCACATTAATAAAATAAAAATTACGTCTAGTAATTACAATTCTGGAATTTCGAATTCCAAAATTCAGTGGTTCTGTTTGATAACTGTCTCCAAAAATCCTCAGATTTCATAAGCCATATGGCCAGATTTTGACCAATTACCGCCTGAAATATTTGCTAAAATATTAGTTAGAAGCTCCTTTTACAGTCTTAATCCGAAATTGAAGAGAATCTCCTTATATTATTAAATATCCTAATAAAATCTGGTATGAGAGGTTTCTGCTTAGATTACATAGAAAATTATGTTATGCGTGTGTGATTGAGGAAAAAGAGAATTTTCAAAATATAAAACATTTTCACCATTTACCCTAACAAAGGAGAAAGTTTGTTGTAGTTTATCTTCGATTGTTTGTTAAAGAATATTAGTCGATAATAATCATTTATGTTCATAACTGATTTCATGTTGATTCACAATTGATTTCAAATTATTTTTACGGCCCATTTTAACCACAGGAACATAAAACATCGGCTGGTATGTTCGCTTTAAAATTATTTAATTAATTTTACATTACTCAAATATCTGGAATGATTTCTAAACTCATATTAATTTAATTTTTTTCAAAAGTGCGTTCTTGAAGAAAAGAAAAATTTAAAAGGTGTTGGGAAAGAAAATAAATGAGAGATGATATTAAAAATGTATTACAAATAAGTATAAATGCATCTTTAAAAAACAAAAAATTAAATTAAACTTTTATTTTTATTTGTATTTGTATTTAATATTTTCTCTTCATTTTTGTATATGATTATTTTTCCAAAAATATGCATTATAGTTCTTCGTTGAAATTTTTATTGTTCAGGCAATGTTTATAGTTTACAAATAAATAATTTTAATTTTTCAGAAAATCCGTTACCGAATCTAATGAAAATTGTAAAAGAACGAAAAAGCCAGTTTTATTTTTAGTTAACATTTGGAGTCATGTGTTTCTTAGAATAGCTCTAATGTATTCACAGTGTCACATTTTATACAATTTCTTTTCTAAAAAGTGGTTTTCTTCTTACTTTTCTATATTTTCCTTTCTTCGAAAATGGTCTTTTAAGAAAAAATCAGCTAATATTAATTAAAAAATTATTATAAAGCAATATTAAATTCAGTTAATGATTTCATAAAAAATATGTTATAAAAACAATTAAACATATGTCATGTATTTATTTATACGCAGAAGAAGAAAACAGAAAATGAGATTGTTGCTTAACTTTCTGAGACTAGTACATATTCTATTTAGCTGATAGTGTATTAAAATTCTATATAACAAGCTGAAGAAAGATTAGTATAATAAAATATTAAGCTAAAAAAGATAAAAAATTTTGCTGTACCTTACAAACTTTTTTAAAAACCTTTTTTTTTTTTTAACTTTTTACCTTTTTTGTGCGCATATGTTAAATGCGTTTTAAATTTCCAAATTCAAATTTTCAATCCGGTACAACAAACAAGATATTTTTATTTTATAAACGCACCATGTATTAATAAAAGATCCTGTGATTTTTTGGTTTTGACGAAACATCAATTAAGTACAAAATCATAAAAACTTGTCAAAGTGAATAGTACATGTAACACTTAAAAGTATGTATTAATGTAATGTATTAAAACCCATACACTTATCATTAAAATCTAAAAACGGTTAAGTAAGTTGTACATCTTCTATAAGTTACACATATTTTCTGTAATTGTAGATAATTAACTTCCAGAAACATCATAGAGCATTTAAAAATTAATTATTTGTGATGGGCGTGTGTGTGTAAAATTTTTTCTTAATTAATAAATATGTTTGATTGATTAAAAGAAATGTTAAAAATAATACATATATATAATCTACTCAAAATATTAAAAAAAAATCATCTGAAAAAAAAATGTAAAAATATGTTGTTTAAAACTATAAAAGAATAAATAGTAATTTGTCGAGAAAGACTTCTGGGATATTACTACTAACCATATAGTTTAATACTATTCATCGTTCTATATCATGCTAAAAAAAATATTACCCTGGAGCTTTGACAATGAAAGTATGAACATTTATGTATTTATAAAATATTTAAGTATTATTGACATAACTAATAGCTACAAAAACATCTTTCAATAAATAATTATGTTATATTTATATGCAACATTGTAATATCTTTTATGAATTATGCTTTATTTACAATATTCAAAGCAAAATTTCTATATGGAATATTCGATGAGAATATGTAAAGGAATAGCTAAACGTTGATTCAAATAAATCCCAATTTATTTTAAAATTTGAGCAAAAAATGGATACAACATTTCATTTTGGTTTATTACACATAAAATTTAAGTATATTAATGTTTATTTAGAATGTTTCATTTTATATTTTACAAATAAATAATTATTGGTGATATTAGACAGCGTTTGCGTAAAAATGCTTGTTAACATTGAATACAAATCTTATTTTGTAGATTATCATAAACAGAAATAAGAATAAAGAAACTGAAATGATGAATTATATGTGAGCAAAATAACGATAGTAATCCAGCAATTTTTTCTCATTTGTAAATAAATTTGCTCTGACCTAAAATGTTTCGAAATTTAAGTCAATTTAAAACAAGTAAATCATTCGCCTTTGTTTTATAGTTTTGTTCCGCATTTATTTTTACAGTTTGAAATTCATAACAACTGACTTAGAAATGTAAACTAATACTATTCAAATGTTTTCTACTAATGCTTAAATATGTTCAAATCACTGCTACAAATTCATTTAAATTACTTTTTATTCAATTAACTTTTAATTAATTACGACACCTTTCATAGAGGAAGTTTTTACTCGATTGTAAATAATTTTATCTTGACCTGAAGTAATTTCAGAATTTAAGATATTTTGAAACAAGCAAGTCGTTTGCTTTGATTTTATAGTTTGGAGAAACTACTTCAAATTGTTAGATATGCATAAAAATTACTTCAAATTGTTAGATATGCTGTAAAAATATTAACTACCAAAGTTTACATATGTTCAAATCACTATATTAAATTCAATTACACTGCCTTTATTCGATTTCGATTTATGTAACAGAATTTATAGCGTAAAGAGCGCTGTAATAAGTACAGTTTAAACTAATGTTCAGGTCGCATTTAATTTTGACAAGAGTAGAACCATAAAAAAATAACAAAATAAAAATAAAAATGTTATTATTACTTTTTTATATCGCTAAAGATTGAAGAACGACGAGGGAGAAGAAATATTACCCGAGACTCGAGTAAGGACAAA
This sequence comes from Salticus scenicus, assembly GCA_963930645.1. Taxonomy (NCBI): domain Eukaryota; kingdom Metazoa; phylum Arthropoda; class Arachnida; order Araneae; family Salticidae; genus Salticus; species Salticus scenicus. The sequence goes on along the minus strand of OZ005657.1, from coordinate 147,396,271 downwards.
AAAGCGTATTATTTATCATTTATAGTAATCTATGAGACCAGAAGGAGCAATAGTTTTCAGAAATGCCTTTTTCTTACCCTTCATTTGGCTATCTATCATATTTATTCATTTTTCAAGTGGTTCACGTGCTTCTTCTGCTGTACCCTCCAACTATGTGTAACCATTTATATATTTTCTCATAAAGATTTTCCATTAAAATCTTTTTTAATAATGCTAAAAATTTAAAGCACGTGTAAAGGATATATGTATATGCATATATTAGTTTGTAAGTCCTTCTTCAGCTATTCTCACGTTAAAAAAAAAAAAAAAAAAAAAAAGACTTGCTACTAGAGATTTGCTATCAATAATTCCTTTATTTGATATCTTTCTTCCAGTTATGCATATTTTTTCTTTCCAGTTTAGCTTACTCCAAAATTTGTTACAGAAATAGCATTAGTGAAAGTTTTGATTTTTAAGTTTTTTCAATAGCGAGATAAATTTTTTTAAAGTTTTATAAATATAAACCATTTAAAAGAATATAACATCGACATAAAACAATAAAATAAAATAAAATAAAACATTCTAGTGGCAATTTTTGGGTTCATTAAATATGTAAGTTAAAGTAAGCAAAAAATTTTAGGTTTAGTTCAAAAGCAAAAAAATAAAATAAAATAAAATAAAATAACCACTAAAAATAATTAAATAAATAAAATAAATTAAAATAAATAAACTATAAATGTATCTGCATGCTTGTATGTATCATTAGAGAAAGAAAATTTTGAGCTTTTTTAATAAATTTACAAATAAATGAGTTGAACAGTTACTTGCAAATGCAAGACCTTTAAAAAAATATATTACTTAAAAATAAACATTTTAAAAGAGACAAAAAAAAAAAAAAAAAAAAAAAGACTGATTTAAATATTTTTTAAAAAATTGTCTGTTGAAATAAAGATGATTTTTTTAGAGGGCAAATATTAGATTGTTCGTTTCTTCTGGACAAGTATTTCCAAGTAAGCAATGAAATATAAATTTTAATGTCATATTTTAAAGCGATAGCTTCATTAACTAAAGTCTTTGAAATTTTAAACCAAATGGAACTCGTTACTTGGAATATTCAGCAAACATTGGTATCTCTCGCGGCCCTAGGTACATGCAGAATAAACAGTGTTGGCAGTAATTTATTTAGAAGAGAAAAAATAGATTTTTAATGTTTGAAGAACTGGCACAAAGTTAGCTTTCAAAAATCCCTTAAAGAAAAGACGGAAGAAAGGAAAGAAATTGCTTTGACAGTAAAATGCACCTTATAGAAAGATGAAAACATATTATTTATTAAAATTTATCATCAAAACTACACGCTATTAGCTGTTACACTACGATAAAAATAAGTAGTAATGTGTGTTATTTCAAAATGCATTTAAAAACATAAAATAGCCTTAAAAAGGTTTATATTTCTAACAAGTAGTTCAACAGAAAGGGGTTATTTGATTTAATTTAGTTGGGTTTCGAGAAAGCCTGTTAAAAATGTCTTAAGGGATAAAACCTCAGTTTGTTTTTCCCTTGTCTTTGTTAATTATCTACTTCAAAGAGTTTCTAACTCAAAATAATACTTAAAAAAAAAATAAATAAATAAATAAAGATTGATAAGATTCATAAAAGGCTTTTAAATACGATGTGCAAATGAACAGAAAGGCACTGGTATCGCTTGCAAAATTGTATCCACAATTCCTTTCTTTAACCACAAAAATTAAAAAACGTGCAAAGTAATGTTGAGGCAAGTAATAAAATAATAAGAAATTAAAATAAATATTTCACTTTGCTTTTAGAAGATAGAAGAAACTATATCCCTATGGACCTCACCAAAACTGCGCAGAGCCCTTTTATCAGCTGGTGCATTCAGAGATAGTACAAAAGTATTTTCTTTCATTTTTTATAGACTGATAATTAATTTCCTCTTTTTTTTTTAAAGCAATTATACAAATAATAGCATCAGAACTAGCTAAATCCTATTACAATTTGGTAAAGTTAAGGGTTGCCAATTCTATATTTCGTATTCATATATGGCATTCACTGTTGTTAAAACTGATGAAAATAAAGTAGAAGTTTTAAATTTTCAACTAACAGAATATTTTAAATTGTAAATTTACTTTTACTTTAAATATTGTCACCTTTATTGTTCATTGGTTTCGCACTTAAACCAATCACCTGCCACCATTTAACATTTTTTAATGCGACAATTTTTTTTTCAATATTTTTTCCTTGATTTAGTTGATTTTTAAAGCTTTGCTCCTTATCTTAAAAAAAAAAAAAAAAAAAAAAAAAAGGGTATTTATTTCACAGCTTTGAACAATGACTTTCGTCTTCATTGATCCATATTGCATATACAGTCGGCAGGAAAATTATTGAAGCACACATCCACATTTTTCATATTTATTCTTTTAGTTTGACTTCTAATTTTTATCATCAACTTATTTTTTTATAAACAGCATAAATACTAAGCTATACTCGACAAATATTTACTTAATAAAACAGTATTGGGTGCACATCTTTTAAATACGAATTATTGCTAGTGCTTCAATAATTTTGCTATCGTCTGTAGTTTTACAATTATAAGGTATGAGATGTGTCGTGTTAGGAGAATGAAGTTCACCAGTCGGCTCCGGTGCTAGGAATTGGTGGCTCCGGTGATGGTGTCGAGTTGAGTCAGAAGTATTGAGTCGGAAAAGTAGAGGTCACCAGTCAAATCTAATGTTGGTGATGGTTTCGGTGATAGTGTCGAGTTGAGTTACGGCTGTATTCACCAATAACTTCAACTCCCGGTTGAACAGGAAAATTTGAAAAGCGTATAGAGTCAGAGTTCAACTCTTCAGTAAAATTTGACTCGTTGCATCAGCCATCTAGCGGGATTCTAATTTTTAGCTTTTTTAGTTGAAAATAGCCAATCAAAAATTACATGAAAACTTTGACGCTAGATGGAAGTAGCAGTGTGCCAAATTTTCTTCTAAAGCTTTACTCTGCCTTTGGACGCTTTTCAAGTTTTTCCATTGAACCGGGAGTTAAAGTTAATGGTGAATAAGGCCATTAGAAGTATTGTGTTAGGAAAGTGAAAGTCACTAGTTGGATACAGGATTAGGTGACGATGTTTTGATTGAAATATCTGGTTGAACATAGAAGAGTCGAGTTAAGTAAAGAGGATTGGTATAAAATGTTACTAGCTATTTGGAAATAGTTTGTCGAGTTGAGAACAGATTTAAGGGAAGTTGCGAAAGTGGTATTCAGTTGTATGTTAGTAATTTTATGATGATTATTTCAGGAAAGATGATGTTTGGTTGGTTTCACGTCGCACTAGTACTGCGCAATGGGTAATTGGCGACGGTCTGGGACGCACCCCTAAGGATGATCCGGGGACATGCCATCACACTTTTGATCTTCCATGGAGGGGATGACTTCCCCGATTCGGTAACCCTCAGTGGTGTAATTTGGATGGGAATATGGAGGGCATTGCGGCCACGGTGGATTTTACGTGCACCAGCCACCATTAGTACACATGATGGTCTTTGGCTGACTCGAGTATCGAACCTGAAATCTTCCAGTTACGAACGCGGCGTGTTACCGACCGAGCTACTGGCCCCTTGAGGGAAGATAAAGTGAATCGTTTCAATAACTATTTACTATAAATTGACTTCCAAATTAAGGATGTGTGTGCTTTTCGTATCGATTTTAAAGTGTACTCTCTCGATTAATACTTAGGAGTGTGATTAAAGAGTTTCACGTAAAGATATTCAAGTGATGTTCACGGAGCTCTCATGTGGTGAGATTAACTTCACTTAGTTTTGATTGGTAGACGCATTGTTGTTTAATTGAGTTAATTCTTGAAGTCACGTCCACATCTTAGTGCCCCCTTTTTCCTTACAAGAAAAATAAAAGGCTCAATTTTAAAAACTGAGTTCTTATTGAATTTCCCTCGCACACCTTTAACCATGCAAGATAACAATTCACAGGTAGAGGCTAGAGTTCAGTCTCCATAGAACAACAATTCATAATTTCTTATATATATTTCACACATTGAGGAAACCACAAACTTCCATACCTGAACAGAACGCGGTAGCCCAGTCGCTAGAGCGTCGGGCTCGTAATTGAAAAATTGCGGGTTTGGTACTTGATCCGCCCAAAGACCGTCGTGTACACTAAAGGTGGCTGGTGCACGTAAAATCTGTTTTGGCCGCAATGTTCTCCATGGTCATATCAAAATTATACCTCTGGGATTACCGAAGCGGGGGAGCCATCCTCTCCGTGTAGAATCAAAATTGTGATGACATGTCTCCGGACCACTTCTAGTGGTGAGTCCCAGACCGTCACCAATCGCCCATTGCACGGCACTAGTGCGACGTAAAACCCAACCAACTAACCAACCAATCCATGCCTGAACTGGAATTCGATTTTTTTTCTTCTGAAAATTAGTAAGCAATTTTATCTTAATTTGAAAAAGAGCCGTATATAAATCAGTGAGGCCCAATATTTTTATGCAATATGATTATCCAGATTTAATGATTTCTCAACAAAATTCATGTTTTAAACAAACTTGTTTTTTTTAAGGAAAACTTTGTTCATATGCCCCCTGTTAAATTCATGTTTCTAAATTTGATGAAGTGTGTTTATTAAAATACTATTTATCGAAAATGGTAACAAATGATAACACAATAAATTAATGTATAAGTTGACAGATAATCTTTAATTTCGATATTTCATAATACATGCATATCACACTTAGCTTGTGATACAGTTATATACAAATATGAATAATGATACAAATAATGATTTCTAATATCTAAATGAAATGAACAAACATAATATTTTTCTCTCTTTCTTTTTATATCGAAAAAATAAATAAATAAACAGTTAAATTTTAATATATGATTCACAGCAATTCATTGCACACGTTCCAAAAATTAACCTGAGATTAACAACCAATTTTACAGCATAGTAAATGATCATATTTAACACAGCATTAAACATATTTATATCTTTTAAATCAATATTTTTCTCCAAAAATTAATTGCACAACAATTTTCAACAGTTTTAAATGACTGAATATTGAAGAAAATTTATAATTTGTTTGATTCATAAATGAACATTTAAATACTTTAACGAAATCTTCACGTGAATTGTAGTTTTTATAGTAAAAATTTTTTCATGTATTCTAAAACGAAACACTAGAAGATTATTGTAATTACACTTCTGCAGTAAACAGCATTTTGCAGCTATAATGGGCGTTCGGATAGGCACCAGTTTTGGTATTTGGATGATTCCTAAATGCGCTCGCCCGAAGGAACTTCTCTCTTTCTTTCTTTTTTTTTTCCCCTTTATTATTATTATTATTATTATTATTATTATTAAAAAATGTCTAATATGTAGAGCTTTGAATGGAAAAGTAGTAAATCAACAAATGGAGTGAATCCCACATAACCCAAATCTAAACGATGTATGTTTAATGCTTTTATGCATTTCGTAGGAGGCCTTTCTTTTATTAAATTTAAAGCTTTCAGCAAAGCACCGTCTATCAGACAAAAACAAAATTTCTTGAGCGCATTTCACGAATTGTATCCTGACTAAATTTGGTTACAATCATCTCGCCCACTTTAGCTGCAGAATGATGTTTATGGCAAAAGTTTAATAATAATCACACTATATTTTATTGGATTTTCAATCATTAAATAATAGTTCATTTAACAAGAAACCATGTATTTTTTTTCTTATATACACTGTAAAAATATATATCCTATTTGCTGCCAGAAATTCTTTACGTTCTGACAACGTAATTTTTCCGTAAATTACGCGTATTTTCTCAAATTACAGAGAATTTCTGGCAGCAAATAGGACATATTTTTTACAGTGTATATATATATATATATATATATATATATATATATATTAAGAAATACAGCCGAATCTAGGAGTATAAAAGTTTTCCACTCTCAATTAATTTCTTTGAAATAAAATTCTTTAAAATTACATTAAAAAATTACAACATTTTAAAATTAAAATAGTATTTATTTTTTAGTTACTTGCTATATAATCCAATACTTAAGACAAACTTTTAACAGATTCAAAACTTTATTTACATTATTTTTGTTACCTAATTTAAAATTTTAAAATATTTTAGAATCTTTAATCTCTCTCTCAGAATTTTTAATTTTTCTGTTATTATTATTATTATTATTATTATTATTATTATTATTATTTAGTTTTTAAAATCTGAATTTTTCAAAATATGTAATTACATATTATTTATAAAATTATCCTCCAATTTATCGTATTCAGAAATTAATTTAAAACTGTTGATCCAAATAGCTTCATTGCTAGCAGCCCATATGGAAAAAATATACAATACACATCATGTACACAAATTATAAAGTGCTGATTTATATTTGAATGAATATATATTCAATACTCTCTCTTTGTTAGCAAAGAAAAAATAAAAGTTTTGATTTACGCTTTGTTTTTTGAAAGTCAACTAAGTAAATGATTTTTTAAGAGAAGAAATATTTTTTTTAATTTTTCAAACTAAAAAAATGCTATTTAAATCTTACACAGGTATCTTTCATTGTAATTTATGAATATTTTTAAATCACCAACTAAAGTAGTTGAAACCATGCTTCAAAAATTTTTCTTTGCTATTCATTGCTTTGATTTTTCAAATCAGAAAGTTTAAAAGACACTAGATCCTAAATACGCTTGCATACATTTAAAAAAATTAAATCGCACGCTCTTTAGCCTAGCCGTTCCAATTTTTCCGCAGTTGTACTCGAAATTCGCGTAAATAGAACCCACTGGACTTCCACATACACGAACTGTGGTGGTGTTGGTGTTAAGGCCGATTGACTGTACTTGGGTCTTAGGCATAGCTAGAATGCCCTGCGTATGGATCGTTTTAAGGAGTCCTAGCCTATATTTGCGCGAATTTTAGTGAAAACCACGGAAAATTCCGAATAACTTGGTCAACGAGCGGGACCTGAGATCCAACCTGGCACTTTCCGTCAATCAAGAGCAGAACATTTCGTCCACTGCTAGGACTACAGACACAAAGAGCAATAATCGGCTTTAAAATTCTTTATTATGTCACACCCGACCACGAATTAAAAATAAATAAATAAATTTTGCAATATTATTGAAAAAAAAAGAAAAAAAAAAATGTTTAAAGTAGTTCTAAAGGGCATGTTATTTTACTGTATTTTTATTTATTTATTTATTATAGCTTTACTAAAACTTTTATACGTGATATCTTTCAAGTTTTACTTAATCTTATTCATTAAAAGTATAATGAACTCTGATGTTTTAAATGTTTTAAAGTGTCTTATTTTGAACACAGCAGAAGTGCTAAAACGATATTCAACCTATGCATTATTTTTAAATAATAACGAATAGATTGAAAACCTTTATTATTTAAAAGTAACGCATAGGTTATTCTTAAATAATAATGGCTTATAATTATTATTTAAATTATTATTTAGAAGAAGAAGAAACTATTACAACCTTTAGTCTCATTTCTGTATTACTTGAATTTTAGTTGATTTACATTACAGATGCTAATAGAAAACGTTTCAGATAATATAAACGAAAATAAAAAACTTTTTTTATCGTAAGTCTTTTCTTTTATGTTTATTTCAATTCGTCAACAACGATTAGAGTTAAAAATGACATTTGTAATTAAACAACATTGTCATCAACTATGAGAATCAAATGAAAAAAGAAAGAATGAAAGGAATGGAAAGAAAGGGGTAAAAAAAAGAAAAGAATGTATAATAATAAATAAGTTAAAGAATCTAGCTGCAAAACAAATTTTAAAAATCATTTAAAAAGTTAACTTTCATTTCAAAGCGTTTATATTATATAAAGTGATAATTTTCTTTTTATTATATAAATAGAGAAACAAAGATATCACTTTCTTATTTTAAATTAAGCAAAAACATTGTTTTATTTTTTACAAATGTACATATAACATTCTCTTTTTTATACATGCATTTTAAATGTAATATATTCCGGAATAATCTCCTGATTAATAATTTTTAAAAATAACTGGCATTTTTTAAAAAAGATTACTAAAAGATATCCGTACCAAAGGATATCAAGTAAACTGCTAATTTAGACATTTTGATGGCACTATAAAAATATCACGGAAAAAATTCACATAATTTCATGGCCAAATATATGAATAAAATGTGACCACTGCCACTTATTATGCTGTACAGTAAAACATATTTTCAACTTGCTTTACACTTCTTTTAAATGTCTCAAGATTCAGACTACGGCAATTTTTGTAACTGTATAATAGTCGACGAAATTTTTTTTATTTTTCCGCAAGCAATACATTCAGAAATATAATAAGTTAATCTTCCTCAGTTATTTTCAAAACAGTGTTCTTATAATATGTACAACTTCTTTGTCTTCTCATTAGTTTTTGATACTTGAGAATTGGCTGCCTTTTAAGTCTTTTAGAAAACAGTCATTTAAGAAAACTAGTATTTCAGTAGTGAATGACTGATGTTGTAATGTTTTCTTTGAAAACCTCTGTATGAACGAAAATGTATTTTTAAATATGGCTGTAACATACATTGATGAAATGAATATGGCATGATACACTGAATGAGACATATGCAAATACTAATAGTTAAACTATACAAAATTCAACAACATAGCTACAAGCCTCAACTGAACGAAAGGGTAAATTTTACACACATTAGAGAAGAAGGAAAAGGTGTTTTTAAAATTTCATTGAGTAAGAAAATAATATATATATATTTGCATTTCTGTTTAACTCAAAATAGAGAACATCTTATTTAAAGATCAAAACATAATCATAATAAATATTTACGAAGTGTTCTATTATACGTATTTATATAGTCTGAAATGTGTGATCAAAGTTCTGTTTGATTTTTCTAAAATTGAACGTATCTCCTCCTTGTAAGCTTGCCAATTTTTCACATAAAAACATACCAAATTCTATAAACTACAAAAAATTAGAGAAAACGATAACAATAAAAAAGATAAATAAACAAAATAAATTACGATTTATTACCAAAAAAAAAAAAAAATCTGTGTATGAGTAACATTGTTATAACTGAAAATTAAAAAAAGAAAAAAATAAATGAAAGAAAGAAAAAGTCCCTGAATCGAACACCTTGCCCTTAAATATTAAGACTATTGCTATGTTACAATTGTTCTGTACTGTAGTAGCAGACTTTGTTATCAATAAGAATTTTGTATTCATATTTTGGTTAAATTTATGATTTTGATAACAAAAGAAAAAAAAATTAATGTATGGTTTGTTTTGTCGCCTTATGGTCCTATTTTGAACAGTAGGGCTAAATAGACCGGGACATAAAGTGGACTCCGAGACTACGAACATCCATGTCTAAACCAAAACTCGGACCTGGCACCTGAAGGCGAGAGTGCTAAGATATTTTTGATTATCAGTTAGAACAACAACAAGACAAAACTTTAAGAAAACGGGAGATATGTTCCAATGTTACACAGTTCAACAAATTTTGATGAAGTTTTTATAAATCCCTTTAAATGTGGGTGTGTATATATATATATATATATATATATGTGTGTGTGTGTGTGTGTGTGTGTGTGTGTGTTATTTTAACATGGCAGAAAATTACCCCATTACTAAATTTCTCGATGAAATGTTTTCAAACATTGGGCATTTAAAGAACTATGTCTTTTCCATGTTTTACAGTGAAGATTGGCTTAAAACAACTTTTAGGGGGCCGGTAACAAATTGAGCAAAGTTAATAATGTTTGTGATCACCCTGTATCCTTAAGAGAACGAAACTATCTGAAACTTTAGAATGTGTTAATATAGAACCAGTTCAATTTGTGTATGAATTTGTGTGACGATAGCATATTAAATAATGGAGATATAAGCATTTATTTTAAAACCCAAACTCAAAAAAAAAAAAAAAAAAAAAAAAAATCAACATTTTTTTTTAAATTTATAATATACAGAATTTTTAAGGAAAATTATTCCCACTTTCAGATAAGTTGGAAAAAACTCTTTTCAAACAATATACTGTAATCGGAATACAAATATCTCATGAAATATGAACATTTTTATGAAAAGCGTTTTCACTGCGCATGTGCGAAAAAAAAAAAGTTATAAATTGAAAGCTAGCAATACTGGGCAACTTTTGTCTAGAGTGCATTTAAATAGAGTAAAAATTAAGCAAATTATACGAAAAAGAACGAGCTAGATTTCAGATATTTTCCAAAAGTTGAAATTTCTTAAGGGGTTTTTCACATGCCGCGTAATTAATTTAACAATCCAATTATTTTAACCGCTTAGCAAAAGTTCTTTTTTATGAAAAACCCCTTATAAGCTTGTAACTCTAACATATTTTTGTTTATTTACTGAGATTTGTGACAAGATAAGGGGTTTTTCACAAAAACTAGCTTTTGCTAAGTGGTTAAAATAATTGGATCTTTAAATTAATTACGCAGCATGGGAAAAACCCCTTAAGAAATTTCAACTCTTGGAAAATATCTGAAATCTAGCTCGTTCTTTTTCGTATAATTTGCTTAATTTTTACTTTATTCAAATGCACTTTTGACAAAAGTTGCGCAATATATCTAGCTTTCAACCTATGCAATATATATATATATCACATGCGCAGTGAAAACGTTTTTCATAAGAATGTACATATTTCATGAGATATTTGAGATATTTGTATTCCGATTACAGTATATTGTTTTAAAAGTGTTTTTCCAACTTATCTGAGTAGGAATAATTTTCCTTAAAAACTCTGTATATTATAAATAAAAAACATGTTGATTATTTTGGAGTTTTAAAATAAATGCTTTTATCTCCGTTAGTTAATATGCTATCGTCACACAAATTCAACTGGGCCTATATTAACACATCCTAAAATTACAGACCATTTCGTTTACTTAACGATACAGGATGATCACAAACATTATTGATTTTGCTCAATATGTTACCGGCCCCCTAAATGTTGTCTTAAGTCAATCTTCACTGTAAAACACGGAGAAGATCCAGTTCTTTAAATGCTCAATGTTTGAAAACATTTCATCAAGAGATAAGTTTTTAAATTGAAAAAAAAAAAAAACTGATCTTTTCCAAATCTTGCTAAACTTTTGAGCAGGAGTGTATAAGAAATATGAGATATGGGGTAGCGATATCAATGAAATGCACAGCTAATGATTACAAAGTAAAATATTCAAAAAACATGATAATTTGAAGAACTATCTCTGATACCACATATTCCTTCATCACATCCCAATTAATACTCTTCTGGCGCTTCCAAAATAGGTAAACTTTCCCCATTTAGAAAGCACGAATAGCTGAAGGGATGTTCGGATGTTAGGTTATATTTCTGAATAATTTTCTTTTCATATGATTCAGGTAATGGGAGGAGATATATTTTTTTTTTATTTTTTTATTTTTTTAAATACTTTTTTAAAATTTATAAATTTGTTGTTTAACAGTATTATTAAAACAGAAGACTGTTTATATATATACATACATACATACATATATATATATATATATATATATGTATATATATATATATTTATTTATATATATATATATATTTATATATACATACGTACTTAATAGTAGTTAGTTTTGTATTGTACTTCAATAAATTTATATATTCCATTTATACATTATTGTAGACCTTTTATTTCAATTAAAATAGAGCATATGTCTCATTCAGGAAGGTTTTTAAAACAGTACAATTGTGCATTGCAATAATAACCAGTTTTTGCTTTCACCTGTGCATTATAATTTAAGCACTAAGTTTAGCTGCAACATTTTGTTGTTGGTTATTATTACCATTATTCGCTGTGTTTGTATTGTTCTGGTTATTTTCAGCATTTCTTTGACTTGCTTTTTTACTTTTCATTCTACGATTCTGAAACCAAATTTTCACTTGACGTTCAGTTAAATTTAGGTTTCTAGCCAATTCCCACCGCTTCTGTTTTGAGACATAGGCATTGAAGAGGAACTCTTTCTCCAACTCCAATGTTTGGAATTTTGAATACGGTTTCCTTTTCTTTCGAACGGTCACTGATCCAGTCCATTCCAACGGATTGGTAGTGGTCATTGCATCGCTGGCTGAAATATACAAAAAAGAAAAGGAAATTTAAAAGAAAAAATAGTTGATGAAACGTCAGAAATAAAATTTTTTGCAAAATATTTTAACATATTTGAAATTCTTGTGTATACTATAAATATATTTGGTGTAAATATTAAGATAAATATAAAGAGGGAATTACTATTTTTATCAGTATTATTATAATAACAATAAAAATATGATTCAGAGGAAAAAGTTTCCGGTGAGTCGATGAAGTTGTTTAGAGTAAAAATAAGATTAGGTGAATGTGAATATGAATATGGAATTTTAAGGGGTCAAAGAATATTAGAAAGTTAACACATTTTGATGTGTGGAGATACACCTACATCTTTAAAAATAATGGATCAACATTTCATAAAAAAAAAAAAAAATGCAAAATAGTCAAGTATAAGCTGCAATCAATATTTTTTGTTAAGTTTAACTATTTTAGGGGTGCTTGCTACTAAAAGGGTGAAACACAGCACGCCTTAAAATATTGGTTGCAGCTAAACTGCAATCAGTTTTCTGGTTAAACTCAGGATTTTGTTTTTTAAATTATAAGCATACTGAAGGAAAAATAATCCATGAATCCGTGGGAAATTTTCAGAAACTTTTTTAGTTTCGCTTTTTGCATTTCAGAAGAATGTTTTTATACACAATTAATTTTCAATCAAATACATTTTATTTATTTATTTATTTATTTATTAAAAAAAATTATAGATTTAAATAAATATTCTAACCCAAAGTCTTTTAGTGACATTTGACGGTAAAAGGAGGGAAAAGCTTCCTAAACTTTCTTTAAAATAGTAATTAATTTAGGATCAAAATAAAAAAGTTGAAAAAACAAAATAACACTTTTAACCCTTCCAGTCCTAGTGATTCTAATGGGAAACATAATATGTAAGACTTTTTTGTATCCCCATTTAAAATTCCCATTGATTTCTAATGGTCGCCTGTTATAATCTATATATATTTCCTTACCGAAATCTCTTATATTATTAAAATCTGTACGCGTGTGTCTGCGTATGTGTGTGTCTGTGTCTGTGTCTGTCTGTGAGAAACGGCTTGAAACAGCTAAGGCTCCGCCGCTAATGGTCGCACGGACTTCGAACAGGTACCGTCGGACAGAGAATTTATCGCAGATGTACGTTATCTAATTTGCTAAACAATGCGACCATAATTAGCGGAGATATTAATTAAAATGTCGACCCATGTCTAACGAAAAAACGATTCAAAATGGCACGCGATCATCATTTTCGACCGGGACCGCTTACCTCAAAAGAAGAAAGAGAAAGAGGAAATTTCGTGGGTTTTTGTAAAGCGATCGCTGCCGATCTGTTGGAAATATCGAAAATACACCTGTACCACGAGAAAGAACATTTATTACCGATTCTTACCGTACAATTTTTTTTTAAAAAAATACGGATTTTTTTATATTTTTAAAAAAAGTTTTAAAAAGGGTCGAAAATTTCTCTTTTTCGCGATCGTCTTTTTTGAAACGCCCTGTACGTCCGAGTAACTGTTCCATTTCTTAACTGCGCTGCCGAAGTCAGTGGGGACCCGGGCCGACTTTTACCCAATCAGAAATGATTTTTTAAAAAATTTCTTTTCTTAACACTAAAAGTTACTGTTAGTGATTCATTAATTTTAGTGATTCATTTGAAAATACTGACCCGCTAGCGGGCGAAGCCAGCTGGTATATTATTATAACCGGTAGATGGTTGAACTATTCCTGATGATGAATAGAAGGATGTTTTAATTCGTTATGATACATATGTAAAGATGTCAAAACCAATTTTATATTTTGGGGAAATTTAAATGAATTAAAGTTTTCAAGTACCGGGTGTCCCATAAGTCTGTAGACATTTTAAAAATCCTTAACTATTGAAGGAATAGAAAGAATTGAATGCGGTTTGAGAAAAAATCATTCTCGTAAAGGAGGGATTTTCCCCCCTTCTTCTTGGGCAAAGAAAAAAATATAGTTTTTTTTATTTTTTTATTTATTTTTTTTTTTTTTTTGTCGACGATAGTTAGACAAATAGTTAAATTTTTCGCACGGATTTGAAAAAAATATATACCAATGAAAGTTCTATAAATTGCACAGTTTTGCGATTTTGCTTCTTTGGAGATATATTTATTGTTTTATGTGAAAGAAAAATAAATATTTAAGAATGAAAGTGTTAGTTGAGGTGAAATAATGCTCTAGAATAAATTATTATCTGTAAACTAAAATTTTATTATTATAATATTTTTAATCGGAAAACTAAGAATGAATGCTGTATAATAAGAGTGTGCATATTTAAAAAATAAATAAAATTTGTATTACGTATTTAAAACTGTTGAGGCATCTGTAAGAGTTCTAATTAACATTTAGTTAATTAAAAAAAACTTTTTCTAAAGCTTAATTAATTAATTACACTAAATCACAACTAATTTTATTTATTTATTTATTTATTTTTTTATGTTAATCTTTGGATATATTTTTAAGGCGTGTTTATTTTGTCATATTACAACGTGAAATTAATGAAATAATCAATATCAATATCGAATTTATAATATTTAATATTCATATACATTTTTTATCAAAATTAATTCAGTTCCTCTTATTTGCTGGAATACTACTCATGTCAATTGTCCTCTAAGATTTTTTTTTTTTTTTTTTTTTTTTGTGTGTGTGTGTGTGTGTCTCTGTGTGTGTGTGTGAAAAACAATGTACTCCGTGAAGGTAATTCAAACTAGAAATCAATTTATTTGTGAATGCTTTATGAATGTATAAATACCAGATGCTGAAGCTGTTTTTTTCTTTGAAAGTTTTCTGTATCATCTCTATCAAGGAATGCAGCAAAGAACTGATGGTTACATAGCATCGTCTTACTCTTCTAACAGAATATTTTATGGTTTTCTTTATAACTAAAACCTTCCTTGACTATGCGAAAATATTTAAATACTTAAAATATGTTGATGTAAATTTAAAATAAAAACAAAATATGATACAACGGATACAACGTGGATTGAAACATTGTGGGCATTGAACACGTTATAATTTAAAGGATGTCTACTTAGAATAATGTCTTGTGACGCTGATCAACTTTAAATATATAATTAAAAAATCAATAAAATTCACCATTTAAAACATTCCTATTCAGATACTTTTCGCTGTTCTACCATTCATTTTAAAATACATTTTATAATAAATTTTTATAATTATATTTTTATGATAAAAAATTAAAATAAAGTTTTTATGAGTATTTATAAGGGGAAAAAAATAAGTAACGTTTTATCTAAAATAAACAATGAAAATTAAATTACACATACAATTACTGAAAAATTTAATTTTTCAAACAAATAAATTGAATCGTACCCATTATTATTTATTGGAACGGAATATTCAGCTCAGCATTTATTATTATTATTGTTATTATTATTCATCGGTATATAAGATTTTTATATAATCTAAATTTGGGGCCGGTTCTGTGCAGACAATATTATGTGCACCTATAGGTTTTTACACGAAAACGACCGAAACCATACAAAAGAAACTAGATTTTAGAGTAGTTTAAAATCGCTCAAAACTGGTGTATAGTGGTGAACGGCCTCCTTCCGTCCTTGAAATCCTTGAAATCGAAACCTAACTGTCTGAAGACACGGTAAAATGAGTAAAAAATTTGTAGTAAATATTTAAAATTAATCTTTAATATATAAAATAAAAATAAATTTTTTATTTATTTATTTATTTATTTATTTTTTATATAATATTGATTTAAAAAATACTTAGCAAAATTCTTTTAGTTCCCATATTTACTGTAAAATATATAGTATATACAAGAAAAATGATATTTTTCTTTCTCTTTTTGCTGCATAAAAACTAGATTCTCTTTTTAAAAATTCTGTAATCCATACTCATATAGCCAAAAATATTGCCGATATAAAAAATTCAAACAAATTAGAACTTATACGAAAACTTTAATTAAAAAATATATACATTATATATGTTTATTTCATTAATTTAAGTTTAACCTTCGTTTCCTCTCGCTAATATCACAATCTTTTTTAAAGTCTCTAATCTGTATATCATGTAGTATTCTGCAGTTTCAACACAAAAGGGAGAAATATAAAATGAAAAAAAAATAGTTTTTGTTCCGATTTATATGTACTTAGTATAAGATTTTAAAATTTTTTAGATGTTAGTCTAGTCCCATGTTAGTCTAGTGCGATTTTTTTTTTTTTTTAATTACTCATTACCTAATATATATATATATATATATATATATATATATATATATACATTTAATTCCGTTTTCACATTTAGAAAATTCACAACCATTAGATTGATTCCCGTTTTTCAAAAATCAATTTTTAATTTTTAATTTAATTTAATTTTTTTATATTTCATTTTGAGACTACAAAGTGTAAAAAATACACTTAGTCAATTTTTCTCAATTTAGAGCAAAATATTAAAGATTTAAAAAATTATTTTTTGAAAAACGGGAATCAATTTAATGATTGTGAATTTTGTAAATGTGAAAATGGAATTAAAAAATATATATACATGTTATGTAATTTTTAAAACAAATTTCTCCGTAGAATAACATAGGACAAGGCTGGCAAGGCTTTAGTTGAAGTATATCCCCTTAAGTAACTTAAAAATATGTTTGAAATACATTTTTTTTTTTTTTTTTGTCTGTTACATAATGCGGTAGATAAAGGAATAAATAAGATTATATTTCTATATTTGTTTACAGTTTGCTATTATTTTCAAGCCATTCTCTTAATTATTATTATTATTATTATTGTTATTATATATATTAATTTCGTAAATTAAAACATATTCTTAACTTTCATATTTTATTGTTAAATATTTTTAATAAATTTTAAAATTATGTATTAAATTATTATGTCTAATATTTTCATAGATTAAAAACCAAGAAAGAGTAACAGAAAAACTCAAAATTAGGGTTATATAAACAATTAGAAAACTAAAATTTCTATCTATTAAATTAAATTTATAGAAAGAAGAAATAAAAATCAGAGGAGGAAGTAATTTGAATAACATATGAACTGTACGGTAATTATAAAAATTTTATCAATTTTAAATTTTAAACTCCCTTTAAGACAAAACAATAAGCACATGTTAGGGTTACTATTATAACATTCGATTTTTATATAAAATTTTATTTACTTACAAAATTTTAGTTGAAATGTGGCCATCCAGAAAATTTCTGTAAAATTTAACTGACTTACCATTTATTGTGAGTTTGTTCTATAACATCTGAGAGGACCCACTTTCTAAGTAATTAAGAGGGACTTACCATTTAGATGTAATAAAAGATTGAACTCAAAGCAGTTTTTAAATTATCATACAAATAAGATTCTAAAAGTTAGTAATTTCTAGGTTTCACACAATTAGTGAAAATTTAGTGGTAAAAAAAGACAAACTAATTTATGATTTAGTGTTCCAAATATATAAAATGGTAGACAAACACAAACAAGTTCATATGTTTCTTTTTATGTATATGTAATATTTTTATATACAAACAGAACAAAAACTTTAATGTTAAATATTCTCAACACAAATTTTGCTTGTCTTTCTGTTTGATTAATATTAATTTCCGCAAAAATAGGAAAGAAAAGTTTAATTTCAGTAATTAATTTAAATATAAATTTTATAAGACAGCTTTTTTACAACTTGCAGTGAAATGCATTAAACCATCTATCTATCGATAGATAGTTATCTCTCTCTTATTCTCTCTCTCTCTCTATATATATATATATGTGTGTGTCTGTGTGTGTGCATTAAAAAAAAATTGGTATTGACAAATAAAAAAAAAGTTCGAAACTGCAAAATTACCAAAATTATTTCTGATAGAAATAAATAATCCCGGTAAAAAAGAGAAAGAGAGAAAAAAAAAACGTTGGCACGAGCGGCGGCAGTGTGAGTGTAATAACACAATATAATAGACTTGCACTTGTGCAGAACATTGATTATAAAAAAAATAATAATAAATAAATAAATAAATAAAACTATAACTCGACTATTAAGCTATCAACAATGCTTACCAAGCAAATAACAAAAATTTAAGTTAGAGTTTTATTCTAAATACGTGGATTGTGAAACCTTAAAGATTTTTTTTTTTTTTTTTTTCGACATTTTGTAAATATCAAAATACATTTGTTTCTGTTTTTGAAAAATAGAAATAAAAAATGGGAAATTATAGGTTCGTGAAAATATTTTAGGCGACAGACTTGTCGTCCATGTGTGTGATTTTTGCCGACATTTGTCAATGACTTAACGACAATTGTCGATAAGTCACCATACTGCCATAAATCCTAGAAATTTCAGAAAAAAAAATTACAGATTAAGTTTTCTTTTTCCACAAAAATAAAAAAGAAAGGAAGTCGAGGATGAAGAAGATGAAGCAGAAAAGCAACTCTGGTTATTCTATTTTCAATCGTTATGACGGTATCAGGGTTCCTAAGGATCCGCCTTGTTACAAGAATTCTTCCACCAGTATTTCGGAACAATAAAGTTCTTTTTAAAATTATGGGCGTATTTCATATCAAATATTGCCGTTAAAAATTACTGGTAAAGAAATCAAGAGCCGTACGAGTACTGGTGAATTTTATTTTATTTTAATTTATTTTACAAATCAATGCAAAAAGCTTTTAAAAAAAGTCTTGCATAATTCAATAGCTAAATGTATTGAGCTACTTATATTAAAAACCCCAAACAAGTATCATGTAAACTCATAAAGTTCTACGCCATATAATGAACTGAATTTCAGCTGTTCCTAAAAATAAGAAATTGATAAGGGGGTTTTCTCAATATTTATTTACAATCATCGAAAACTGTATTACCATTCAATGAATCAAAATAAAAATATGAGTAAAACCCCTAATAGTTTAGCTTTCTTTCGAAGGAAACTGAATAGCAGTTCATTCTATGGCGTAGGACTTTTTGAATTTACGCGATACTTGTTTGGGGTTTTTATATAAGTAGCGCAATACACTTGGCTATTAAATTATGCAAATGAAATTTCGCTAAATCATACGCATGCCCAGTTAAAAATTATTTTGTAAAAATGCTCATATTTTATTAGATATTTAATATTATTTCATTCTGATTGCAGTATGCTGTGTCTAATATTGAATGCCGAATTTTCTGAAAATAGGTTTTAGCTGGGTTATAGCTAAACTTAGTTATAGCTAGCCTTGCGTGTTATAGCTAAATAAGTGTTTTTTTTTTTTTTTTTTTTTTTTTTTTTTTTCAAATTTTTAAAGAAATCTTTATATTTTCCTGTTTACATGCGGTAGAGACATAAAAATTTATATAGATAATAAGAAAGAGACTCATAATCACATACTACAGCCAGATCGCAATTCAAGCCTTATTTTTTATAGGGTGATGCCAAACACTTTCGTTTTTCTTTAATTTTTTACTAGTCCTCCTTTCACTTTCGGCGCAAAACTTTAACGGAAATGTATGAAGCATAACATGTTCTTTAAATTCCTGAAGTTTCAAGATCATTTCTTTAGTACTTTTTGAGATATTTTTAAAAATGTCTGAAATCGAAAGTGCCCGGTGATTTATAGAAAGGTAGTGTAATTACACATTCTGTCACAATGGTATTAGAAACAAGCTTTTACATCATATCACCTTACTATATTTTTAGTCTTCTAAAATATAAGAAATATAACGATTAAAAAAATTAGTATAATCATGTTACTTATTTGTCTCTATCTCTATTATTCACATTTTATAAAAAATATTATTTATTTGCTTTCAAACAGAGTGATGTTTCATGATATTTACGATTCCGAAAGATAATTTATCATTCTCAAATACGATTAATACATGCAAATTAGTTTATTTCTTAATCTAAGGTTTTGTTTTTATCGAGACAGTTACGATTTATTATTTTAAACTTTGACCGTACGATGCCACAAATAATAAATCTAACATGAAATACATTAAATAATTCATTCTTTTATTATTATTTGCAGTTAGCATTTTTAAACAATAAAAAGAAATAGAATATTTATCCAATAAATAACTCTCTTCTTTTAAAAAGCAAAATTAGTTTGTTTTGAAATAAAAAAGCTGTAGACAAACATTTTTTTCCCCTATAGAATTACTGAATAGAATTTTTCACCGGAAAGCAGCTGAACAAGATCTGAAAGAAGATTTTATTTGTGTACGAATCAAAACAGTAAAGCCTGCTGACATGTCTGTTAGACTTTTAGTTGGCATATTTATATACAACTTCGGGGTAAATATCAAATTAAAAAACAAAAGTATAGGAAAGTCAAATCGTTTCTCATTAATTTTGATCTTTATGTTTTTACATTAGTCACATATTTCCTTATTTCTATATGCTTGGAAATTAGATGAGTAAAAATATGAAGAACGTTAAAGAATACAGTTGGAGTTTGTATTGTTCTACTCTACGCCTATTGCAGACCTTTCAATTGTAATATTAATAAAAATAAAAACTTTGTATATAACTTTGTATTTACTAAGCATTAATTTGAATTGCCTTCTGCCGATTATAATCGAATAAAAAAGGAATAAAAATACGACGTCATGAAATTTTAAAAAGAGTTAATTCAAAAGTTACGCATAATATTTTGATATTGTAAAAGTTTTTTATATTCAGTACCTGTGTTAAATCAAAAAAAAAAAAAAAAAAAAAAAATCTTTACCAACTTTGGACAACTCGAAAAAATAATAAAGAATTTATGAGAAGATGTGTGTATGTGCATAATTGCAACTCCGGACTCGAGAGCCCCAAAATAATAACTATGTGCAAATAAATAAGTGAATGAATTAAAATTTCATAAAGCCTATAAGCAATGTACAACTAATTGAATATAGCATACAAGGAACGTCAAAATATCAGCAAAATGTTAGGCAATAACCAAAACCATTGATAAGCATCTAAGATAAACATTAAACAAAGTAACGAGACTTTATCTTTATTTTTATTTATTTATTTTTGTGGAAGGAGGGCGGCATAATTTATTCGATTGCTGCCAAATAATAATGTGTCAAGTAGTTTCAAAAGTAAATAAATAAAAATTAAATAATAAATAAATAAATAAAAATTAAATAATATATAAATAAAAATTAAATAATAAATAAATAACAGTATTTTTTAGCAATTCGTAACTGTATCAACGTATAAAAATTACTTTTAACCAATTTGCGTAAAGCGGAAAAAAAAAAAAAAAAAAAAAAAAAAAAAAAAAACTAGTCATTTAAAAGAATATGTATGTGTATGGATGTATCTCTAGGTGCTACACTTGAGAACATCAAAATATTAATTTTATCTGGGAAAATAAAATATCATTAAAATTTTGTGTAAACGTTAAATGTTCAACAGTGTACAAATAACTGTATGTAGCAGACAAAGAACATTAAAACGTCAGCCTTTGGCAGCAACCACAAACCTTTGGTTTAAATAATAAGGATCACAGATAAGCATCAAATGAAAAGTTGAAAAGATTAAGTGAGGAAAAAAAAAAAAAAAAAAGGAGAAGAAGAAGAAGAAGAACCCACAAATGTGAAATAATATTTTTAACATAAAGTAAAATAAATCGTAATGGCATGATATTAATAATTAAATGCGTGTATTTGTTTGTTAAATAGAGACAAATATACTAAAGTAAAGGAAATCATATTTGCGGATCTTAATTTTAAATGAGCGGCCGAGCGGTTCTGCGCTCAAAGCTGGTAGATGGGAGGTGCCGGGTTCGATCCCAGGTCGCGCTCATCGACCTAGCCGTTCGGAGTTTTCCGTGGTTTCCTCCGAAACTTGCGTAAATACGGGCTAGGACCCCTTAGAAAGACCCCCACGGAGGGCATTCCCCCTCTTGGCCTAGGACACATCTGGAGTCAATCGGCCATAAATCCTACAACCAACCAACCAACCAACTTAATTTTAAATGCATACAATTATATGACTTATAATATTGACTTAATTTTCCTTCAACCTTTCCATTACACATTTCATTATACATGTATATAATAACAGAATTACAATATTATTATTATTATTATTATTATTGTTTTTTTTTTTTTTTTTTTTTTTTTTTTTTACAATTCAAGTAATATTCTAAAACGCGTTATATAAGCTAGACAGTAAAATGAATCACAGAAATTACACCTTCTTTCTAAAATATGGTAAAGAAAAACAAAAACTTGTTTAAAAAAACAAAAGAAAGAAAGAAAGAAAGAAAATAAAAATAAAATAAAATGAAACTGTTAGCCTAAATAAAAGCTTAAATTATATTTCACACACAGTGTTGATGTTTTATATATTTCAATAAACAGCTTTTCCTTTTATTTTTTAACGTTGATTCAGGATAATTCATGTGTATTAACAATATTTAGATACATTACAAATATATATAGATATCATTATCTACTACAGATATCATTATCTAATCATTATCTACTTTTTAAAAATATTGTCTTGATACGTAACGTAGCTAATACATAGATATACCATATTTAAAATTTCTCTAATGCTTAGGACTACAAACTGTTTTCCTTAAAAGAAATGGCATTAATAATATTTATTTTTTGTTAATCCCTAAATATACATATATCTTTTTAAATGAAAAAGTACATATAAAGTATGATAAAAAAAAAAAAAAAAAAAAAAAAAAAAACGAACGGTAGCTATTATTATTAATTTGCTTCATTTTCTGTATATTTATTCCTAAATATCGCTAATTCTTTTTCTTTTCTTTCCTTTTCTTTTCTTTTCTTTTTTTTTTAATGTGGAATTGTTATACTAAGTGGTTTGACATGAGTATATATCAGAGAAAAAATTAACATGCTTATTAATTTAAGAATAATCTCTTCCAGTGCATTTACATACATGCTAAAATCGTAAAAAATCTCGATAGCTATAAAACTTTTTATGGTTTACAACCGAGTTACGTTGTATCGATAAAAGTTTCCCAACTTCCGGAAAATGTTTCGTTTACGTAAGTGCTCTGCAAGAGTCATCAATTATCTGTTAGTTAATAATTAAATACCAATTGATTATGAATTAGCACTTGAGAATTATTTAATAATATGGAAAATAACAAATTTTCAACGTATAGCTATAGGTGTCCCAAACAAAATCTTCTTTCCTGTTACTAAATAGACATGCCTTCTTTGATAATTATGCTTTACAAGTAATCATTGATAGAACTGTGATGAACAGATTATTCAAATTTTTATTTGTAATTTAGAATAGAGTAATACCGTACTTGGATCAACCTTGAGAGGGATATACCTAGCATATACAGAAACTGTATAATGAGAAACTATGTTAAATGAACAAATTTCATGTTATCAAGAACAGGAATATCACCTTTTGGTACATGCCACTTTGGTCCCGTCGTTTTGGTCCCTCCATTTGTGTCCCGAGGAAATTTTGGTCCCGCCGTTTTGGTTCTACCGTTTTGTTCCCGCCATTTTGGTCTCGCCATTTTGGTCCCGCTGTTTTGGTACCACATTTTTATCCCGAAATCAGGAGCAATCAAAGTATTACAGGAAAAAAAAGAGGGGGGAGGGGATTTTCTTTCATATTTCGAATTCTTGTTACTTGACTTGAAGAAATGGGGGTAGGGGAATTTAAAATTATTATTATTATTATTATTATATTGTAACAGAAAGTTCTAATAACAAATACAGCTGAAAAAATGTTTAAAATTTAGATATTTTTCTTTGTACGATGGAGGGAGCAAATACGATGGAGGCGGCAAATACACGTGGAAAATTCGGGTAAAAGAGAACTTACAGAAATATTTACTGCTGGAGGGTTAAATACCTACAACCTTTGTTGAAAATGATGTAACTAAAAAACGCATGGAACTAAAAATTTATAATCTTGGCTCGAATTTAGAATGACAAAGGATATTAGTTATAAGCGAAGATATAAGCATTATTAAATTATCTAAGCCTCCTAAATTCCAGTTTAAATAAAATAAAAGATTTTTAATGTAAAACATTGTAATGCGATTCTTAATTATCACGTTCAAATTTACAGTGTTCGAACACAAAATTTGCCAGAAATCGATGCTTTATCCAAGCATCCCTTTAAATGTTAGAGTTTTATTATAAAAGATGATTCGAAAAATCTTTTAAATCTTTTAGAATTTTTTTATAATTTTTTTAAAGGAAGAATGTGCTTGAAAAGAGTTTCCAATTGCCCTACTTGGAAGGAGTTAGCTTGTCAATCCTTGTATGTTTTTATTTATTTCACAAATTTTGCAATGACGTATTATATGTATTCATAATTACATCAATATAAAATACAAACAGAGATAATAAAGTTAATCAGTTAATACATATTGAAAACAAAAGTAGTAATTAAAAATCTAAAAAAAAAGAAAAAATGTGAGGAAATTCTTCAATTGCATCGGGACCAAAATGACCAGGGACCAAAACAGCGGGATCAAAATGGCTGGACCAAGGTGTCCTGCTTCGAGTTAGAAAAGTTTTAAAGCGGAATCTGCTCAATGCAATAACGGACTTAGGTTAGATTATCTGTAAATTAACCATAAAGTATAGGCTACTTATATTCCGAGCAATTATTTTATTAGTAGGTTTTATTAGATTATATTTTTTCCCCTAATAGTTTTACGTATAAATAATTGTTGAGGTGAACTGATACAAAGTTATGACTAATTTTCACGTATTAATCGTATGACGTCTATATACAAAAGGTATTTTCATTGAAATATTTCTCTGAAACGCATGGAAATCCAACAGAATTATGCTTCTTAAAAAAAAAAAACAGAATGCCTGTTATATAAGTCATTGGGGGGTTCAAAACCAGTATCATAGAAAAAACGCATTTACCGGTACCTTTCAACATATTGTCAACAAGATTCCTTTTCCTTAATAAGAGTAACAGTAACAGGATTTTCTGAAGAAAATGATAGTACTGTCTATTTCCAAATTGAACAACTACTCGGCATTAATTCACAATAGGTAGACACCCCTCTTGAAGACATATAATTTTTCTCGTAGTACCATACTGAAAGAATGGTATTGTACAAATATAGGAAGGGGAACATTGAACCTAACAATTCCTTCCGCGGGCTACTTGGGAGTGCCCACCGAATAAAAAAAGAACAAAGAAAAAGAACACCTGGATTTTTTTTTTTTTTTTTCGCTCTTTAGCTAGCCGAACTAACCTTAGATCATAGCCCAAGGTTTAGGCAATAAGTCTAAGTCCAAATTTCTTCGCAATCGCCGAGGCAATCGGGGGAGAACATCTAGAAAAGAGTAGTTAAAGAGAGAATTTCTTTTCACTTGTCGGTCCTCCACTTCCAAGAGGCGACATCGCTTTCTCATAAAAAGGAGAAGGAATAAGATTCGCCTCTGCGCCTGCAGAATTACTCCAGGGTACGGCTCTATAGTTTTTTCCTTTCTCACAATGGGATTTCAGTACGATAAGCTTCGTTTAAGTAATGCGAACTTCAGCTTCCAGCTTCTGTTTTCTGGCACCAAACATTTTCCGAATAGCCCTGACAGATTGTTTAGATTGATCTTGAGGCGAAATTCAGTTATTTCTTTTAGTTTAGTTTTGATTTGGATACACAGTGAATAAGTAAAAATGTTTTGAGATTCGCTTCCTAAAATGGCAATTTAAACAGTAAATGGGATCAATGTTTTTGATAGAAATATCGCAGCTATTCCCGTTTTCAAATTTATTATATTTTACTTCAGTTTGTTCTCTCTTTTTTTTTTTTGGGGGGGGGGGGCTGAAATATGAATATTAAAATGTTTGTTAGAAGGAATTTAAGGCATATAGAAAAGAAATGCCTATCAATATTAGTGACATTCTGTAATTAACAAATAAAATGCTTCCTTTTTTATATTTTTAATGTTGTATATTGAGTAATAAATCTGTGATTTTTTTTTTTTTTTTTTTCGCTTGTGCCTAAATTGATCTCATAGAATATAATAATAATTATAATAACAATAGTAATAATGTAGACGTTAAGAGATAAAACCATAGATGAATTTGAACTATGATGTAATTTATACTTAAAGGTAAATGTTTAAATAAAGTGAAAATTATGGCATAAAGCAGGTTCTATTCATTATTTATAATTTATTTATTTTGTTAACTGGTTATTATCTCAAGATTATTACCTATTTTATCTCTATATTTCATTTACATCATCATTTACTTTTTATTTTCCTATCGAAAAGATGAAACTCAAAAGATTTTTTTCTACATATATCGAATTTTCTCTTATTGGGTAAAAAAAGCAAGTTGAGTAATTTTAACGAAAACATTATAATATGGCTTAGGTAAAACTGGTGTATTGTGGCCATCACAAAATTTTGTTCTGCATTTTCCTATACAAATTCGTGTAATTTTGACCAATATACACATCATCTCCGCTTATTATATGGCAAAAACGAAAAAAAAAAAAAAAAAAAAAGTCGAAATGTCGAAAGAAGCAGATGAAAATAATAATAATAATAATAAGTAAATAACACAGTTGACAGTTATTTCTTCTTTCAATATATCCCAAATAGATAATTCAACTTCTCGTTCTAAAGATATCGAAAAATTCCTATATTACACCTTTGAAAACACCTATATTACACTTTAGGGAAGAGGAAAGTGATGTTCCTACCTATACAAAAATTTTATTTTAATTGATTAATACATATATTTTTTTCTGTTTCATCTTTTTCAATGTTTCTTGTTTTCATCTATTCAATGTTTGAAAAGGTTTTCAATATATATATATATATATATAGTGAATAATTTAAAACCATTACAATACTCAGCAATCAAAAGATAAATGAAAATACCAACATTACAAAATTAAAAGTGATTGTAATTCATTTTAAATGTTTTCACATAACATATTTTTTATAATCTAATTACAATACCACTTAACAGTTAAATCAGTTTAAATTACTTACGCGGAAGTGAACTTCTATAACCATAAAACTAAGCCTATCCATGAGAGATGTGTTTGCATATTTCATTAAAGTTATCATACTTAAACCATCAACATTATGAAAAAGGTAATCGGAAAAGAGAAAAGGATTAAAAATTATCAAATGTATCAAATCAGAAAAATGAATTATTGAAATGAGCATTGGAATGAGAAATGCTTATATCTCTAATGTTTGCAATTAGGACCGTAACATTAAGGCCAACGAGGTGTGATTTCTATCATGCGATATTCAAGAAAGTTATAAAACGAAAACCAAGAATTTTATAAACAAAATATATATATATGAAAAAAAAGGTAACTTGAAATCAAAATTGGAATTGAAAATGCTCAAAAACAGAAGGATTCACACTTCAGGGAACATGTCCTTCTATAAGTAGAGAGATCGCAAGTTTTCCGAAAACTGTATAGCTAATTCAAGCCAAAAATGCAGTTCATGTTCCTGTCTTGCAATAAAACGTAAATTTAAAAAGGAATGAATTAAATTTCAAAAAATCATTAACACAACCTAACAATGAATCAAGATAGAAAACTAACATTCATCCACACGTCATTCGGGCACCAAACTCAGAGAGTAACACACAACAAGTTGCCAACAGAACGTTTCTAATAAAAAAAGTTAATATCGAGACCAATCTATATATATTTAATTTCATGATCATTGGTTAAAAATAATATTTATTGTGTGCATTTATACGGAATTTTGAGCTACGCAATCATATTAAAAATTATGAAAGAAAAGAGAACGGCAGCGCCACCAGTTGTGTGATATGCACCGAAAAATGCTAGACACCAGTTTATGTAAAGGTGCAACTGAACATACATTTATTGAAATTCGCTGCATTAGCTCTTGATCTAGAACTGTCACAAAATTTTTATCTCACACCTAAGACAGACCAAAAATGGTCAAAATGCATTCAGTATCTCTTAAAATGTATATATTTTTTAAAAAACGGAAGTAAAAAATTTTTACGAATCTGGTACTTTTTTATTGTAAATTTAGAAAAAAGTAAAAAATAAATAAAAATAAAAATAAAAAATGTGTGTATATATATATATATATATATATATATATATATATATATATATTATACTATATAAAAAAATATGCAATAAGAAATTTTTTCCCTCTGACACAAACACACACTTCTTTTAAGTTTATTTTATAGATCCACATATGAGAATAAACAATAGTGTTTCATTTTTAAGATATTCAAGGTTAATTCATAAAAAACGCTGAAAGAGAAAATTAAAAATCTTCGGATGTAAATTATCTGAGAGCAACTTGAGAACTTTAAAAGAAAAGACTGTTTTCTTCTTAGAACCTCTTTATGCATCATTTGAGGAAAAAAAGGGGGGGGGTCAGGAGGGGGGGGAGAAAATCATTCCTTATGATTTATGTTCAAAGTGCGGTAAATAGTCCGCCTGAATTGTGACAGAATTTTTTTGACGTGATGAAAAATCGTACTTGATGAATATTTTACCAAAAGCGTAAATCCAAAGCCTGTTGTTATGCGATATTTACTAATATTTCAATTGAAAGGAAAAAATCTACAACATTTGAACTACAAAAGTCAAGTAATTAAAAAATAGATAAAAACTGTAAAGTTTTTTTTATATAATTTGCTATTTAAGAGAATGGAAGATGCACTAAATATATGTATTTTTTAATTATTGCCTGAGAGTCATGAAATTTTGCACACATATGCATTGAAATCTGTCAGTATTAAGTATATTAAATTATCTCAATTTATTCAAATTATAAACATTAATAATATATATTTTTTAATTTTTTTTTTTTAACAATTTTAAATGATTGAATTTTTTTTTCTTCTATTTTACATTACTATAATGTAATGATGTATTCAAAACATATTCGATTAATTACTTAGTATGAAAGTTGAAAGGTTAATGTTTTAAAAATATTTTATGTTTGAAAGCTCAAATTTCATGTAAATTTATAACAATAAAATATAAAAATATTTTTAAAAATTAATTTATAAATCAATTTTCATAATATATATAATACCCAATATATATAATACCCCCCATAATATATATAATACCCAAATATATTTGGAATAAATTGTTTTTGTATAATGATGTAAAATAGAGAGACATTCAAAATAAAATAATAATAATAATAATTTTTTTTTTTTTTTTTTTTTTTTTTTTTTAATGTTAGCACACTTTAACATTTTGCAAAAAGATAAAATTTTCGAATTTATTTAGTTATTTTTGTTGAAATAGATTTCGAGAAATGTTAATGTATTTAATATCCTTATACATTTCAATGCATATAATATGCAAAATTTAATAACTCTAAGACAATAAATTTCAAAAACGATTTATAACACCCACTATCGCTTTAAGCATCGTCTTTATTTTTTATTGGTAAAGAAAAAAGATAAACACACCATAATGTAAAATAAAAAAATTTATTATTTATAAACTTTAAAGATTATTTTCTTCATTATTATGATATTTTAGTATTAACTTCACCAGATTCTTGTCTTACAGTTTATTGTGATTCGAAAGAATATATCATTCTTATAATTATCATAGAGAATTTCTGACTCAAAATGTATTTCTTATTCTGGTCAAAAGACTCTTTACCTACATGTCAGAGTCTTATAACGTATCTAATTCTAGTCAAACGTGGATTGAATCTAGATGCAAGGGAGACAGGATGCATGATTAAAGCATCTGACGTGACGAGCTTTCCATATTAAAATTCATTTCAAACATACCGTTTTTGTTCTTATTTTTTTATGTGGTTTTTAAAGAAAAATTATGCTTATTTTATTCTACTTATTGAAATTTATTATTTTAAACAAAGCTACCGCTCAAAATATTTTCGCTTTTGGAGTGATATTTTTTTAAACAATGTTTCTAGAAACTTTCCATTTCTCTGGATTCTTATCCAGATATGATATCGAATCACATATTTCATATTCAGTTTTCTTTCTTTCTCTCTTTTTTTTTTTTTTTTTTTTTTTTTTTTTACCAAATTGTTTAATGTTGAATACCTTTCTGTTTGTTTCATATATTAGCTGTGAAAGTTCGATTTAAATGAATGGTAAGCGTAAACAGAAAATTTATAATTTTAGTGGTATATTTCCCTAACATCAGAAAATGCTCAGCAGAGACATTTACCCAGAACAACTAATGCTAAACATAATAAGTAACTGCTTTAAGATTCTAAATTCTAATATTTTATTACATCTGTAACAGAATTTTCAAAAGTGTATAAATATTTCTTTAATAAAGTTATTTTTTAAGTACATTTAAGAATAAAATAAATTTTATTTGGTAAATAGTGTTTTATTAAATATGATTTATTTTATGCTTAATAATAGTGCTTTGCAATGGCATGTAAGAAAAGTAATAGATTAAAATATTTAAAAAAGTACGAAATAAGCACGTAATTTTTTAAAACATTCATTTGTTAATTTTAATAGTTTGTACATTTTAAGTTTTTCAAAACACGATTTAACTTTTTTTTTTTTTTTTTTTTTTTTTTAGTCTATATTCCTGTGTCTGAATATATTACACAAAAATTGTATACGTCAAAAACGGAGTTAGTTGGATACAAATTGGGGTTGATCAAACTTTGGCATATGTTGCCAAAAATATTATGCAGCTATATTACACATTTCAAGATTTCTATAATAATTGTATCTCAACCTTTGTGGCGTGGATCCGTACAAGAATTTTAGAAATAAAATTATAGTTTTGGGGGAAAACTACATTGGTATAGTTTTGGTTTGCATCTTTGAATACGTGATAATACATCTATGCAGAAGGCTTTCATAATAATTATTTGAACTGTTTCTCAAATTTTAGCACATAGTCTGAATACATATCCATCACAACACCTACAACATCAAACAAGGCTTTAATATTGAAACATAGTAGAAAAATATAAAAGAAGGTTTTGTTATAGCGATAAAATATTGTTTAAGATTGTTTAAATATTGGACATTTGTTCCTCTTTTATGTTTATAAATAACATTGGAATCATTAGCATCCAACACGAAAGTGTATTTCAGTGCTCTTTTAACACTGAAAGTTCTTCTAATAATGTGTTCTAAAATCTGCACCTATAAATGCAAATACTAGCTATCTAAACACTGAAATATTTTATATTCGAGAATTTTTCGAAACATTAACCATTCATATCTAATAGCTTTACTCTTAATTTTAAGTTCTGAGAACTAAATGCAATACTTTTCTTTGAAACAGTTTTTGCAATAAAGTATATCATATTCCCTTGAAATCTTGCCCAGTCTCTCGAATCATATATACACACTAGCAGACCCGGCCACGCGTTGCTGTGACTAAGTTATACGTTGAATTATACGGCTGTAAACTATTTAGTACAGTTAAATTATTATTTACGAACAAAGACGAAAACGTTGTAGCCGATGTAAAAACCCACAGGGTTGAGATTTGAAACTTAGGTCAAAATTTGGAAGCGATTGATAAAAATTTTCGTAGTGTTGATATTAAGCACAAATTAATTTTATTGTAGGGTCCTATAAATTTTAATGGAGAAGTGATATATATTATTTCTAATGCTACTTTGGATAAAATTGCTAAAATGACTAATATATAAATTAAATTCTATTAAAATTCTATTAAAATAAAAGTATAAAAGAAACAGACGATTTTAAAATCAATTTTTATGGAGGAGTGAAATATAATATATGCTATAATGGATAATTTTACTATTAAATGACCTCATCATTTTAAATATTTTAAAGAGGGCAACAGCTGTAGTTATAAAAGGGAAAACAATAAGGCTAAACCAGAAAAATAAGTAAATTTGATAAATATTTTAAAACTTTAAAATTGGAAATCTTATGAAATATTGGACATTTAAAGTAAATACATGTATCATTTTAAATACAAAAAGATTTTGGAAAAGTTTAGTGTATTTTAACGAAGTGATGAGAAGTTTTTGAGTATGTTAAAATTTTAATAGTAAATTCAAGTCAATAAAGATGGGAAACATTGAGGATTAAGATAAGAATAATTATAAGATTTAAAAAAAAAAAAAAAAAAAACTTTTTATATACCATGCTTTTAAATTTTAATATACTAATAATATACAAATTAAAAGGAAAATGATAAATATTCTATCATAGTTTGAAGTCAAATTTGTTTTCAAATGTCTAAATAAAATATCTGATGTAAGATACTAATATTTTGCAGCGGAATAGATTTCATTTCTGTCATCCTTGGCGAAAAAAAAAGAATATCGCCAAATTATCTGGCGAAAATATTTAATTCCTTTCAAAAATCATGGTTATTTTAACAACTTATATTAAAAGAGTAATGAATAATATGAAACAATATTTCGTACAATACATATTACATGTCATACGTACGTACAATGAATAATACATATTACATTTCGTACAATGCATACATCTGGCATGTATATTTTCGTGTTACGCTTTTGATCGCCAAATAATAATAATAATAATAAAAAAAGCCAAGGGCGACAGAGTTTAAAAATTTAAAATTAAAATTTTGTCAATTTGACAGCAAAATAATTCAATCTAACACCCGCGATAACTAATACATATCTATACCCAAATATAAGGATTAAAATCGGGAAATAAATTTCCTCGATTTTTAATAATTTCTTACAAAAAATCCAGTGGGCAATTAACATAGGAAATCTTTTTCTTGGCTGCACAGACGGTCAGTGAGTCACACTTCGCTTGCGTATAGAACTCATAGATATAGTATAGCATATATAGAATAGAGTGATCATTGGGGAGAAAAAAGTTATTCCTTTTCATTTGGGAAAAGACGACGTTTTTACCAAAATATGGCCGTCTTTCCCCGAGTGAATACACACGGGAATACATACTAATATTTTAGCAAATAAAATTTATGAATAATTTATTTGCTAAAGGGGAATGGAAGACTCCAGATACAGTTTCAAATTCATATTTCTTTCTTTCTTTTCTTTTTCTTTTTTTTTTTTTTTTTTCAATACCACTTAATGGCTGTTTCCAAAGCTTTTATTTTTTATCTTTTTTCGGCATCAAAAATCTTTCTACGATAACATGGGGATGAGAGATCTATATATATTACTATATCTATGATAGAACTACATTAGCACTTTATCAATGTGTATAAAATCTTTAAATTGATTATGACGTCAATTTTCGTGAGATGCATAATTTAACTTTTTATAATTTTTTAACGTTCACGTTTGATTAAATGTATTTATTTTTATGTCGAAAGAAAATGAACTCGTATTTTTTTTTTTTTTTTTTTTTTTTTTGGCAACAATTAAATTAATGGAACTCACAGATATTTTGGAGCAACTTTAATAAAGGTCTATAATTAACAAATAATTGCAATAAAACAATATTGTGACAATAAATTGAGATAAAAACTATCCTATCTCTCAAGTTGGATCAAACTGCACACAGTGTGCAAAATTTCATCAAAATCAGTTCCTTAGTTTAGGAGTTTACCCCGGACAAACATCGTGACACGTAATTTATATATATATACAGATTAAATTATAAAGTTTTGATCAATGAAGCACAAATAAGTAAAAAACAGGATTAATTTCACTGTATTATCTTCATTATAATATGAATTCAATTTACACTTCAGTCTAAGTAACACGTGGCCGGCTATGCTAACACCAAAAATTTAAAAAGTGGAAATAATTGAATTATACGAAATTTATTAATAGGTTAAAAAGTTGAAGATTCTTTGTGTAGATGGCAGCACCAAATATATTTCAGCTTTCATTTCAACCCAGTCGAAAGGTATCGACATCTGTTAGAATCATTTGGAGTTAACAGATAATTGTGACTGTCAAATAATAACAGACAAATAATTAGCAATAAATTAAAATTGCGACTATAATTTGAGATTTAAACTATCCTATCTCTCAAGTTGGATCGAACTGCACATGGTGTGCGAATTTTATTATAATCGGTTAAGTGGTTTAGGAGTCCATTGAGGACAAACATTGTGACACGAGATTTATATATATTAAGATTTATGTAACTTATACTGAAATAAGTTCTATTTCTTGCTTTGTTTTCTGCTGTAGAATATGTTCGTGAAGTAGAATATGTTTAAAATGTTCGTATAAACCATTGTTTAGCAACGGAAGAGACTTAGAAATAGCTAAAGTTGGGTTGGTTTGTGGGAATTAAGGCCGACTGACTGCACTAGGACCCTAGGCCTGAGAGGAAGTGCCCTCCATGGGGGTCATTCTAAGGGGTCCTAGACCATATTTGCTCATGTTTCAAGGAAAACCACAGAAAACTCCGAACGGCTAGGCCGACGAGTGCGACCTGGAAACGAACCCGGCATCTCACGTCACCCAGCTTTGAGAGCAGAGCCGCTCGGCCGCTGGTGGGCAGAAGCAGCTAGAAGCGTATTAGAATAATTCAAGTAGCATAAATAAATTGTAGTTTTGGGGATTTTTTTTTAATAAATTTATTTTTTGATGAGAAAAAAAGGTAAATGCACGTTTTAGAAGAATGTAATCTGCGATTTATGGAAACTTGGTTTTATAAATATGTTCATACTTTGATCTAACTCATGATATGGGAACAGTAAATTTGTTGATCTTGAAATTATTTTTACATTTACTTGTTTGTTTAGTTTGTTTTTTGAATCTAAGAAAAAACTTATAAAATTTATACTCGCATATTCAATATGTATTCAATGAATTTCTTTTTTTATTCATTTTAAGTTTTGATCTTTTGTGACTTCCGGCTCGAAACAATGTAAAATTAACACAATCTATTTCATATCAACGATAGATAAAATTTATTTAAAAATTAAGAGGTTTTTATTATTATTATTACTATTATTTCTTTGCCAATAAAATTTTACAATAACATGTGTAAATATAGAAAAACATTTTTTTTTCCTTCTATAGAAAGATAAGTTACGTAAAAAAAAAAAAAAAAAGAGAGAGTGAGAGAGAAAGAGAGATTAAAATATATATAGATAAAATTTATATAGAGATTAAGAATAGTATTTTGTTCTTTAAACTTACAATTATGATTTATAAAGAACTAATTCCCTAATTTTAAAAAAAGTTTTGAATTTTTAAAAGTCAACGACATCTTAAAAATAACATTAAATAATTCTTTTATAATGAACAAATTACATTTCTACGGAATAAAATATTATAAAACTTTTTTTTTTTTTTTTTTAAATGATGATACGCTTCTGTTGCAATGATTACACATAAAAAGTGTTTATTGCGACCATATAATTCCTCATTAATTTTAAATAATTATAAATGTATGATTTTTTAACGTATTGAAACTTGTTACTACTGTTAACCATCATGGCCAGTTAAAAAGAATAAAACAAAATAAACAGGACTCTATTCATATGCGATCTCCAGTTTTAAGTCATAGAAGAAGCAAGGGTACTCAGAAAAGTAATTGAATTTAACGCCAGGTATAAAATATTTTTAGATTTAAATTTAATTTTTGATATTAAATATCTCAAAATAAATAATCAGGTTGTATTGATAAAATATTAAAAAAAAAAAAAAAAAAAAAAAGAAAAAAAGAAAAAAAAAGAAAGAAAGAAAGAAAGAAAGAAAGAAACCTTCAAAAGGCTTATTAACCTAGCAAAAGCAAGCTAAAGGTAAGCTAACTTCATGAACATTATAGTACCATTTTTGTGACAAAATTTTCCGCTAAGGTTTAATCCAAACTTTCAGAGCATTTAAACAGTCTTTGCTTAATGCTCTTTCAAATGCAGCATCGCTCATATGTTTATCATTAGTATTTGACGTTGCTAATTATTTCGCGATCCATTTCTTTCTTGACATGCACCTAGTGACAGGGACAGCTTAGATACTTAGATACAAAATGCAAAAATTATTGTTCGTGGAAAGAGACAAGTACAAAACGATTCGGATTTTACTGCGGTAAAACAAAAAAAGCAAAAATATTAATTAAAAGTTAACAATATTGATATATGAATGCTTTAATATTAATTATATAGTTACGCAGAGAGCAAATAATGTTTATACATTTATTAAAATTTTTAGCACAAATTGAAATATTTGAACATAAATTTAAAGCTTATTATTAAGTAATTAAAATGCTCAAATATCAATAAAAAATATATACTAAAGATTTTTTTGTTTGTTTGTTTCCGCCGTTCAAATCAAATAAATGCCCTTTCAATCATAGTTGCATTAACGGGTCAAATCCTCAAGCTATTGTATATATATATATATATATATATATATATATATATATATATATATATATATATATATATATATATATATATATGTATTTTTATTATTTATTTTAAAATGTTAACAGAATTGTGCCCTGTGAACTCTCACACGTCAGCTCCAACTAAAAAAAATGGTAATTTTAGAAACCCCTATAGCTTGAATAGGGACTAATAAAATAGGGACTTAGAAGCGGAGCGTCATCTCCTACTCATTACTGTCGCTGGAAGAAATGTGTCTCCAACGCTCAGGAGCTAAGCCAGCGGCGCTTCTATTTAGATGTTGATCCCTTTTGCGCTCCCTTTTGATTATTTTCTCTAGCTGTAGAGTACTAAGGATTCGGGGAGAGGGGGAACTCACCGTCTTCCGTATTTACGTAATGTAAGAATTGTAACACTTGTTATAGTGTCTGGATCAATTATCAGTCTTTTCATTAGTTTACTAAGTCTTAATTATCTGATGTACGAATAAACGAAACCTTATCAGGAATTTAAGAAAAAATAATAAAAGGTTCACATAGGAATAGAAAAAAAAAAAATAATAATAATAATAATAATAACTGATAGTGGTCACATAAAACATTATATTTTAACTACTTTATTCTATTAAATCATGGCATATGCTGAATCTAATAAAATATTTTTCTATTAATAATTAGAACATTTTCAAACATAAAATATTTTAAACTGCATATCAATTTCATTAGATAACTCTATTATGCATTAACAAATATGTGGAATATCTATTTGCAATGATAATACAGACAGTACAGTATATACTATACAGTTTGTTTTGCGTAATTTATTGATGTTAATTTAAAAATACATATAATACATTATAATTTTCTATTTTAATTAATAATAACATTATAATTTTCTATTTTAATTAATAATAACATTATAATTTTCTATTTTTCTTTTTTAAAAATACATTATAATTTTCTTATTTCTTCGTTTATTTCCTCTCTTACTTTTTTTTTTTTTTTTTTAGGAATCATTTTGCCTCCGAGTTATTATTTTATTACTTACTTTTCTTTCTTTCTTTTTTTTAATCATTTTCTTTATTTTAAGACAAGGTTTCTAGTTCAAAACTGCTTAATTTCTTTTTTAATTCCTGTAACAAAGAATGTTGACTTATTAACTAGTTGGTTAATTATATTTAAAAATTTCCTATAGAGAGAAGAGAAGTCATAGACTTTGTTTAGCTTTGCTGACAGATGGGGACTAGCAACAACAACAAAAATTCCCTATGAAAGTTTGGTAGATTTTCCTCTGTATAAGCCTTGAATTTAAAATTGTTTGAAATACTGCAGAGATATAAATTTGCCGGTTCAATTGTAGAACTGTATTTTAAAGTATTATTATTATTTAATATTTCGCAGTTTGTTAAAATCTAAGAGGTAGCAATTTTATGAAATTAATTTTTTTGAATAAAATTAAATTAAAACCACCTTTTAAACTGTCTTTAGAAAAAGAAGAATGAGTAAATAGAATGAAAAAATATATATGTTAAGTTCATGATAGTTATAATTTACTCAGTCGTAAAAAATATACCAGTTCAGTAATTATAAACGATTAATACTTTCGTAGTATGATACTAGAATGCATTAGATGTAGTATGTTTAATATTAACTTAAAAGATTTACAAAAAACTGTCAAAAGTTTATAAAAACTTAAACTGTATATAAAGCATGATTGGCTTTATATATATATATATATATATATATATATATATATATAATTAGTTAAATTTCTTAGAAAAGTTATAAAATGAACATCCTATGACTAAAATTTAATGGAATAAATTAATGTTTTATTTCTCTTGATTCAAGCTGTTAGCTAAACAAATAATTAAAGTGAAACGCTTCAGAAAATAAATGACTTATGACTAAAATGTAAATCACTATTGGTATTACCATCTGTATTATTATTAAATAAGATATGTTTCAGCTAAATTCTTTAACAAAAGAATTTTTAGACAAGCTTTTATAATTATCATTATTAATGAAACTTTTCTTCAAACTAAGCTTAGCATATAACGAATAGTGTATAAATTAGTGTTTTATATTTCATAATCGAATTCCTTAAATGCAAATTTTATTACATAAAAACTATGTGCGAATTCGTATAGAACTATATTTGTAATTAATTTTAATTATTTGTCCATACATTTTTAATGATAATTATTTACACTAAATATACAGGGCGTCCCAAAAAGATTAAAACGCAGTTCAGTTCTTAACATGAAGTATAAAATAAGAAAACTTTATTTAAAAATAAAAAAAAAAAAGAAAGAAAGAAAGAAAGAAAGAAAGAAAAGAAAAGAAAGAGTGTTACGTTTAAAATTTACACCTTTTTAATTTCTGTACTATCCCTCCAGTCAAACTTAATCAATCAGAAAGTTTTTACTTTTAATGCAACAATATCATATTACAAAAACGCATACCTGTGTCTTCAAAACTGGGTGAATTATACTTAATTAAAAATTAATTGCTGTGCATAAGCTTCATATAACAAGATAAAAAATTTAAATTTGTGACTTATTATAAAATGATGTGTGATAATATTTACATTAAGGCCATTTTGGCTTGTTTGGGCTAGATTTGTAATCAAATCATATACTTTAGGAGGGGGGGGGGTCTTCTTTCTCTCTCTTTCTTTCTTCTTCTTCTTCCTTTTCCGATATTAAAAATGACATTTTTTATTTGAAAATAGTAAAATAAAAAATAAATTATTCAAGTACGCAATTTATTTTCAAATTTATCATACCACTTTTCTAAAACAACATTCTAAGATATTAACTCACAGACGATTTTGAAGAGTTTCATTCGTTCTCTGAGATCTCATTTAATTTTTATTATCAGATAAATTTATTGAATATTGTTTAAAAACCTTTTTTACACAAAATGCTAAATTCTAAACATATTCCAAATTGTAATGCATGTTCTAAATGTATGTTCTGCGTAACTGACAGTTTAAACTTTTATCGTATCCACTTTTAAAAAGAATAGGTAGATTTTTTTTTTAAATCCATTTTATAAAAGATCTGTATGTATTCATAATTTTTAATTATGCTTTCCAACTGCGCGAGCATATAAAATAAAATCGAGGGTTGCCCCGTGGCTTGCATAGGCAGACCATTGTTCTTTTTGAACTTATCAAATTTATTTTGTTTTACTTTACTTTATCAACTTTTAGATAATAATGAGAGAATCACCATTCTTTTAATCGCTATCATCCCCATTAATATATTGAAAATTTTTAATAACACATTTTTTAAAGGTATAATATCTAAGTTAAAGGGATATATTTAAAGAAATATATGATATATTCCGAAATTTAATTATTTAAAACGGAAACGAAATTCAAATAAATAAATAAATAAATTTTAGAAAATAATAATTCTTAAAGGAAGGATTAGTAAACAATGCCCATATTTTAGAACAAACTAAATATTCTGCCTTTGAATATCACGGAAGATAAAATTTACTAACAAGCTCATCTGACCTTCATGGTCTGCCAACAGAAAATGTTCCTGCTTAGAGCTGAAGGCTAACAGTCTTCTTGCTTATTATTGTAGACCACCAAGGGGAAGGAATAGTAAATCATTATTGCAATGTTTTACAGCTATTTTTCCTGACAGTTTAAAAGCAAATGATGAGGGGAATAGTTTTAGCAACAATGTTGATGATTTCATAGATGATAATTGCTCTAATGAATTACAATTACAATGTTAATAAAATTAATCTGTTTACAGAAGAAAAAAAAATATATTAATAATTTCTAGCTTCATTTTGCGGTAGTTTTCTTTCAGGAAAAATTCGATAATTCTTTGAAAACTATTATTTACTTATGATATATCCCTAATGCTCCAGCGTAGTAATTTCCTGAAATAGGTAGTAGGTTAATGCACGAAATTATCATTACTTTTTATTTATTTATTTATTTATTTTTTTTTTTAAGGACACAGTTGTATGTCATATTGTTAAAAATAAAATCCTATGTTGCACCAGAAAAATGGTTCCATTCAGCTAATATTTTGAGAAATTTACTGCTCTATATTTCCCTATTTTAATAGTAAGAACCACTAAAATGGTGAAAAATAGTAACAATAGCACTTTTGAATTTAATTAATTTATTGATTTATTGCGGGAAACAATGAATTATTATTTTAACTGTATATCACCTAAATTTATCTTTGTAAATGACTAGTTTTCTCTTCGTAAACTACTGGAAACGAAGAGAGCTACAGTCTTTATTATTTCTTAACAATAAATCAACTTTTTTATATATTTTTTTTATATTTTTTTTAATTCAATACAGTGGAAGAAACCAATAACTTCTGCATTTGGACACTTGACAACCATTTCGTAATTTTGATTTAATTTTTTATTGGGAAATATAATTTTATTGGTTGTACACCACTGATCATAAACATCCTTTAAACATGCGATTTTTATTTTTATTTATTTATTTATTGGGGCTGGGGTGGAATTTAAAGTTTATAATATCCTGCTCAAAAAGAATAAACTGGTAAGAATTCTATAATGAGCCTTTTCTTTAATTCTGGAATTAACACAAAATTATACACAAAACTGCCATCAAAATAAATAAATAAAACAAATAAATAAACGTCATTTTATCGCTATGTTGCTGATAAAATTAAGGATCATGCTAGAATGTTTGCTTAGGCTCGTTATAAGTAGCGAATATATATAATCTTTAATTGATATTTAAAAACTTATTATGTCTGCTATTAAAAATATTTAATAGCAGTTAATATAGTTAAATAGTAATTAACTAATAATTATAATTACTACTAACTTTTTTTTTTTTTTTTTTAAATTTAACACCATTACCAAAAAGCATATCCGTAAAATATTAAAATTATTGAACTTAAAAATATTTGTAATATGTTAATATACTTGAGCTTAATAATTTTTTTCATAAAAATTTCACAGGTTACAATTTTAATTGTGATACTGGAAAACCTATGTATAATTTCTTATACTTTTTCTATTATCTGTTTTTTTTTTTTTTTTTTTTTTTTTTTATTCATAAATTTCAGGTTTTAAAAAAATCACAATTCACATGTACTCTGATTGGCAATAGGTATAATTGAGATCATTAAATGACAAGAAAGAGAAGAAAAGTGTCAACAGATTAAATTTGGCGCATTTTTTTAGAAGTGTTTATATTATTTACGCACACACACACACATATATATATGTTATTATAATTAAATTCATAAATATACTTTCAAACAAGAGCTTGACTTCAGAAAGAAGTTTTAATTTGTTATTTTTTAGAAGGAAAAAAAAAATCGTTGTTTTAAATGCTTGTGAAGTAGTTTTTAAGCAAATGAGCATCTATTAAAAAAAAAAAAAAAACTATTTTATTGAAAAGCACAAGCAATCTGAATGAATTTAAAATTCACCTTCAGACTTCCTATTATCTTCTGAGCAAAATAAAAGGAGTGGAAGAAAATAACAACAGGAAGATAGAAACTATTATTCTATTGTTTTTAAATCTGCATTTTGCATAGCAAATGTAAAGAAAGTAATAATACTAATAGTAACAGTAATAATAATAATAATTAAAAATAAAAGTAAAATAAAATAAACACTTGTCATTTTAAGCTTTTTATTGTATTAGTTTTTATATGTAACTTATTCATTTTAATACAAAATTATCTTGTATGTGTTATATCAGTTTTCACTGGAGGAGATTTAATTTCAAAGTCCACCCTTTTTCCGGAAATTTGTTTCTCTGACATATAATTGCGCATTTTATCTTGAAAAAGAGAAAAATTTATAAATTTATAAATAAAATTGATACAATGTTGACAAACAAGTGTATAACAGGCAGAAAAGGGTTGTGTGGGGTGGGGTGTAAAGTAAAAAAAAAAAAGAAAGAAAAAAAGAAAA
Organism: Salticus scenicus; assembly: GCA_963930645.1. Classification (NCBI taxonomy): domain Eukaryota; kingdom Metazoa; phylum Arthropoda; class Arachnida; order Araneae; family Salticidae; genus Salticus; species Salticus scenicus. The sequence continues at coordinate 147,353,982 of OZ005657.1, read as the reverse complement.
CATAATACAAATCATTATTTGCAAGTTTGAGATTTTTTTTTAACTTAAATTAATTAACTTACGACGACTTAATTAATTAAAATATACATACAATATTGAATAATAAATAGCATGTTAATAGTTATGTTTTATGAAAGAATTATTCAAAATAGGAGTACAAGAAAAGAAATTACTGTTATTTTATTATTTCTTGCCCCTTCTTCTTTTTTTACCATCTCAGATTTATTTCCGTGAGAAATATTTATTTAAGAACTAAAGCAAATATTAAAAAAAATGTAAATATCTTTTATAAAAATTACAAAATATTGCAAATATTTACAAAATTATTTTAAATAAATTTATTTGTACTGTGAAAGGAGTACAAATAAATACAACCCTTTTAGGAGAATTATTTATTAAGAGAATTATTTATTTTTCATTAAAATATCAAATAAAATTCGTAATAAATCATGCATTAACACAATTTTGCTTCCATTACAAGAACCAAATTTACATAAAACACATTTAAATTGTATTATTTAATTTAATACTTTACATAAATATTTTAAAAGTGAATTGTGAGTATATTAAATGATGAGAGAGAGTATTTTTCTTTAAAAATGCTTAAAAAGGGAAAGCGAGAGGGAGAATAAATGTTAATTTTGTTTTGATTTCATCTGTTGCTATACTTATATGGAAAGTTCTTCCAACGTTATTATTATGCTAACTTGTTATATGAAATAGAATTTTAAAGTAGAAATTTAATCGATTATTTACATAAATTTAATTGATTATTTACAAGAAAATTTATCAGAAAATTGTGAACAATAAAAAAGTAAAATAAAATAAAATAAGTCATATTTTGAAAAATTTGTTACTTTTCAATTAGAGTCTTTTTTTTTGGGGGGGGGGGGTCTCAATAAATCATGTGCGCCAGTGTGTCAACATTATTTTGCTTTCGATTTCAAATGAACTATATTTACATAAAACACTTTCCTATTCCTATTTTTAAGTTATTCCTATTTTTACGGCCAACATTATCATTCAATTTTTAATGCACTTTTATAGTTCATTTTATTGAGCTGTTGATGTTCATTTAATGTCTAATATTGTCACTGTCAGCTTGTAAACATCTGTAAATGACTTTATTTATGTTCCAGTAAAATATTTTTTTTTTTTCTTTCTCTTTTAATGAGAGGAAGATAAAGAACACCATTTTATTTAACTTATCAACAACTTATTTTATTTATTACTATTCTTAAATATTGTTAAAAAAATATTCATTGAGGAACTATATTTATAAATGTTCATATTTTATTAAGATTACCTGATTTCTCATATGATTATTATATATATATATATATATATTCATATAAATCTGATATTTTTACATTACATTTTTAAGGTTCACTTCTCAATTAAATATTAATTTACTTATTATACAATATAAACATGAAATTTACTGAAATATGTAAGATACTAGATAAGCTCTAACTCCTGTGAAAGCAAACTATATTTCAAAACCCTTGATTGTTAAATTTATGGAAACTATATGCATATTTTTTTCCCCCCACGCATGTTTAAGCGGTGATATTTTTATGGCATATTTGTGCAATGAATTATAAATTTTGAGAAAAATTTTAACAAATTGCATACAAAATTCGATGGAATAATACATTATTGGGTCGAATCATACTTTAAATCGATACTAAAAGTTAATCTATTTATTTATATACTTATATATAGTAACAAGCACATTTTATGAAGTGAAAATTTTAAAATCAAACCATTGTTCAACACACACACACACACACACACACACACACATATGTATATGTATGTATTATAAGAGTGAAATATATAAAATTCGTACAGTTATCTAAATAGTATAATTTAGATAATTCTGGCTTTTTACTTCTGGGTAAATATTTATTTATTTATTTATTTATCCAGTTAAAAAGGAAAAAAATAATAATTAAAGCCTATCCATGCACTTTAATAAATGATTATAAAAAATTGGAACTTTATAATAAACTCTATGCTCTAAAAAGTAAACCATTAGGTAAAATAAATAAACCAGTCACATATTACAGTTGTGCATGAAAATTAATTTTGTTTTTACGATTACATTTTACGTCATTTTATAAACTTTGTCTGGCATTTTTTTTTATTTTTATTTTTTAATAAGAAAAGCTATAAAAGTTAAATTACTATAAAAATATATCTTTAATAAAGTATACATAAAGCATTTAAATTTTTTAGAGTTTTAAATGCATGATGTTCCAGTTTCATCAAAAATAAAATCCTGACATAACTTTTAGCATAAGTAAAGTGGAGAAGTAGAAAGTAGAAATCTTATGATGCGCCAAGTGTATATACATATACTGTATTTATTAGCATGCTTTTTATATTACTATATTTGCCCATCATTTATTTTATTGGGTCGTCATATGCATGTGTAAATAAATGACAAACAAATATTCACACATATCCGTGAACATTTATACTAATCCTATCACAAAACTGCCTTATAAATATAGGGAAAGGAAAAAAAATTCGAAGTTTTTGTAGTGAGAAGATGAAAATTTGGGTAATTTTATTTGTCTTACAACTGCTGACTTATCTGTCAATAGGTGATAAAGAAGGATTAACACTTTTATTTCAAAAGTGTAGTTTTGAAAAGAGTTGGGCATAGTGAGATATCGAGCTTTTATTAGCATTTTATGACTAAAAGTTACGGCCGTCTGACAAACACAGTGGCTTAAGGCCCATAAAAATGAAAGTGATGAATAAAACTCTTTGCACTTACCTGAAGTAGTCTGGACGTAGGTGGTCGGGCAGTGAACATCAGTGGGGAAGCTCCGGAGCCCATATGCATCTGTTTGTTGATAAACAGTGTCCATTGTGCCAGGCACCCTTGGCCTGTCTTCAGTGAAATAAGCCACCGGCTGAGGTGTATGGGGCTCCATATGAACCCTTGTGCCCGGGTAGGGCGGATAGTTGCACCATGTTTGTGAGCCAAAAGATTGGCAAGCGTCCGCAGGAACAGGAGTAACAGTACTTGGACCGGCATCATAAGAATTCGACCAGAATTTAATAGAGGAAGGTTGGGCTGACTTTCTGTCAAAATAGTAATTAGTAACACCATCCCTCACGTTGCAGAGTTGTTGATGGTTGTAAGGAGGCACATGGTCCACAAAAGCTGAGTGGGTTTCAGGGGTATATGACTGACCCCATCCGGTCTGATTGTTATGTCCACCATGTCGGATGACACCGGGATCACCACATTCGGCTGTTGCATAAGTTACAGCCAGATCTGTTGGAGTAGGGCGTTTAGCTGGAATGTGTAATGGCTGAAGAGTTGCAACAGCCGCATCGCTGCCGTTGCGGGTAGTGGAATCTTCGTAACCGGTGCTTCCGTTCATAGCCTCGGCGGGCGCAGCGCTCGGGAACGGCTCTTCTTCCCCGATGCCGTACCTAAACCATCCCCGAACACAGGACAGACAGAAGAAGAGAGAGATGGGGAAAGGAGAAAAAAAATTATGTGATCAACAAACTTGATGCACAAAAATAAACACTTACACGAGTTTACATACCACCGTTTCTGCTAAGACTAAATAATTTATCCTGGGATAAAAAAATACAATAGCATATACATTAATTAAATTAAACCTAACTTTGAAACTAATTTTTTTTTTTTTTTTCTAAATTCCTACTTATAAATAATTTTTCTAACTCTCTAGTAATTTCCAAATGAAACAAAAACCATAATCTAAACAAAAATAAAAAGGGGGGGGATTGTTTCCTATCCAAAAGTGAAATATAAATTTATTCCCTCACCAGTTTATTTTCATCTTCTTTTATCTTTTGGGATCTTCTAATCTTTATTTACCAGAGATTGTTACAGTAGTGTTGTTTCCTTTACAACCGGCTTTGCCTAGTTTATATCCAGGACTATTTATAAACATTGATTTTTTTTAAACATAATCTGCATTAAATATTTTTCATATTAAACACACTGGATGTTGTTTTAATCCCACTTATTTCTCTAGTCATGCATCTATAGAGCGAGAGCTGAGGAATGGTCACATCTTGACTGAACCGCGTGTATTTACGTTCTTAGACTTGAATGAAAGCTTCTGGCATGTTTCGAGTTTCCAAGTCACTCAGGGTTTGCGAGGGGGGAAAAGGCAATCGGAGTGAGAAGGCAAAGACGGTAAAGCTTGACTTTCGTTCGCTCCTAAGTCTCCGCGGCTCGCCAAACAGAAGAAACGATAGGAGAGCGCGGTTTGGAATCTGTTCATTGGCTGTCGTCTGTCATGTGACACAGCTGGCGGTGCCAAAAAGGGGGGGGGGAGGGGGAGTAAATGCTATTTACTCTTGCTAAGAGTTTCGGAAAAACTAAAGAAACAGTTCTTGTTCTTGTGTTAGTTGCGCTTTTACTCAAGCTTAAATTCGGCGCCTAAACTGAGATAGTCCAATCCTGTATGTTTAAGCGCCTTCTCATTTAAATGAAAGGTCGGAAAAAATTAAGATAAAGACAAGAATTTAAAATAAATGCACCGATTGTATGAAGAAATTTAATAAATTTTAGCAAGAAAAAATAAGATAACGACAGGAATTTAACGTAAATGCTCCTGTTACACAAGCAGTTTTAATAATTTTTTTCCACCTAAAAAGCTAAAATTTATAGAAAAATAAATTTGTAAACATTTTTTTTTTTAAATTTATTTTTTTATTTTTTTCACCTATGCTGCTAATTACAAAATAAAATTAAAAAATATATAGCTTTGAAATAAATAAATTAGTAAGCGATTTAATTATCCTCGATAAATTTATAATTCTTTTGCTGCGGACTTAGATGTATAAGCACTTGCACGAATAAATTTCAAGAATTTTTTATACCATTTATAAAGTTAAAATTTTGTGTATCTATTCACATAAATTATATGAATGATAGTCATACTGAATTTTTTATATCTTTTTCTACACTTATAAATGCGTGATTAAATAAATAATTTTTGTAAAGCTTCATTAGTTTTATAAAACTTTAATAAAAAATTGCCTAAATGAGATTATTATTATTATTATCATTATTTTTAAGTCAAACATAAAGTTTAATTAATAGTAATAATTTTTCTTTCCTAATGTGTTAATGTTTTATTCGATTAAGATTAATTTCAGAAATAAAGTACCTTTCTCATTACTGGGACTTTTAATTTTCAGTTATATTTTTAAATTTGTGAAATAATTTATATATTTATGTTTGGAAAAAAATTGAAACTATGTAAGCTGACAGAGTAATAAATATATGTTTGTATATATATCAGATTCTTTTAAACATTGCTTATCATATGTCACTCTTTTTCGAGTTTATTTATTCTTATTTTAATCTAGTCATTTACCTAGAAACGGTAATAAGTAAACTATTTATAACAATTTTAATGTTAAAAGATATAAATTGAATTAAACACATAATAAAATTATTATACTCAAAATAATATAAATACTCAAAACTTTTCTTGTATTACATACACTGTCAGATTTGAATGCTTCAAAAAATTTTATTGGATTTAAAGCATAATAAAAAATAAAAGAACGCTAAAATTTTTATGTGTTATTATATTATTTTAATACAGAATTAAAGGAGCATTTTATTTATAATAGAGTTCATTCCTATGTAAGAAGTTATCTTTTTTAATTTGAACATTTTCTTCGCCTTTCGAAACATCATGGACCTTCAAATTCTGCAAATGCGCTTGAAAAGTTAATGGTGCTGCCATCTATGAGAACTCTACACAACCATATCAGTCGCATTGGAATAATTTATTTTCTTAGGTAATAATAACGTCATGTGAATAATTCACTTAATGAAATGAAAACTTTATAATATATATGTATTGCTATTAAAAGTATTAACTTCTTACATGGTAGAATTAACACAAATATTAATGTAAGACAGATCGGTAAGCTTTTTGACAAGCATACGCAATTAAATCTTTAATTATAAATATGTAAATGAATCTCCGAAAATATCATTTTTATATAATTATTCATATATTTTTAAAAATGAGAAAAATTATTACATTTGCTTGAAAGAAGAGTTCTTTGTAGACCATTTTCTGTCGAAATAAATAATCAAAAAAGAGGTGAGTGAGTGTGTTTTATGTCGCACTAGTGCAACACTATGGGCGATTGACGACTATCAAAATAAAAATAAATATATATATATATATAAAAGAAGAAAAGTAAAGCCTTTCATTAAGTTTACTCACAGTTGAAAGGTGTAGATGTTAGTGTTAAAACCAATTATCTACACGAGGTCTTAGGCCTGAGTGGTGTGCACTACTTGGGAGTCTTTCTAATGGGCCTTAGCCCACATAATTGATAGAAAAAGTTTTTTAAAGAAAAAAGTCATGTATGAGGATGTAATAGTACAAAATAACAGTCAATAAAAGTTTTAAATTCAATTCTTGGGTGTTTTCTGTAATAATAACAATATTTATGCCTCAATATTCACCAAGAGGAAATCTTTGAGTGCTTTTAATTAAAGAAAAAAATGACATTGGGCCATTTTCAGTTGGAAAAGTAAACTTTTCGAGAAAAAGAAACTTATAGTTCATCAGGTGTTATCTTTTAACATTATAATATAATGAAATTATCATAATTATTTGATGATTGTTAAAAAAAAAACAACATTTGTCTCTCGAACTGACTTCACAAGTATAGCCTGTTAGCGGCCCTCTTCACTTACCGTCGCCGATAGCCCGAGCCAATGTTATTCTATGGGGAAATTTTCTTTACAAATAACTTATTAACTAATACATATTTTTAAATTCTGTTTTCACATTCAGAAAATTCCTAACTGTTAAATTGACGGACCTTTTTTGAAAAAGTATTTTTTTTTATTTTTAATATTTTATTCTAAAATTGCAAAGTGAAAAAAAATCACATATTGAAAATTCGTATTTTGCAGCTTAGAAGTAAAATATAAAAAATTAAAAAAATAATTTTTTAAAAAAGGTCCGTCAATTTAACAGCTGGGAATTTTCATAATGTGAAAACAGAATTTAAAAATATGTATTACTTAATAAATTATTTGTAAAGAAAAATTTCCCATTGAATAACATTAGCTTCGGCTTCCACCGGCGGTGAGTGAAGAAGGCCCTTAAAATAAAAGTCTGTTTCCAAGCTTTTATGTAACAGAGTAGACTTCTAAAAGATTTCTTATCGTAAAAATATTAGACTCACTTAGTTTTTCAAAAAATAAAAAATAAATAGAATGTTAAATTCTTTTAATTAAAGAAACAATTACGCTGAAATATGTTCAACCAGTATTACATAAAATGCATATTAAATGAAAATTATTATAAAAAATAGAACAGTGCACCATTTCAGAAAATATAATGTCTTATCAAATTATATTTTCTTTAAAAAGTAATGTATTCAAATCACTCTCTATCACAAGAAATAAATTGAAATTCAGCATAATTATCATATAGTACAAATAGGGGGAAAATACAAATCAAATTCTATCAAACTGAGAACAGACTGAAAATCACAACTTTTATATTATACTTGCTTTCCCGATTCATATCCATTGTTTGCTTATTAAAAAAATAAGATAAAGTAATTTGAATTTTAGGAATTAGAGGGGATTGGAGCGTTGTGGATTTAAAGTCACACTATAGCTATGCATTGGGTGATTGGCGGTCCCTGGTTGGATTGTGGGTAATAAGACCGATTGACTGCACAAGGGACCTAGGTTTGATGGAGAGTGCCTCCCATGGGGGGTCTTCATAAGGGGTCCTGGACTGCATTTACGCAAGCTTAGGAGAAAATCACGGACAGAGATGAGATTAGCAAAAATAGAAAAAAGCTGAAACTATGCAAAGGCAAGACGTTGAAATGAAATACGAGAATTTTGATGACAAAATCTATTATATTAGAGTAATAAATATTTATTTTAATCTTCAATGTATAAAAAAAGAACAAATAAACATCAGAAACATAAAAAAAAAGTTGAAAAAATGCTTAAAGAGCTGAAAAGCTAAATGTACAAAAAAGCTGAATTCAGCTAAAAAGCTGAAAAATCTCATCCCTGCACGGAAAAATCCGAATGGTTCAGCCGACGAGAGCGACCTGAGATTTAACCCAGTACCTCACGTCTACCAGCTTTGAGAGCCGCTTAGCCACTGGTGGGCCTAAGCGTGGTCCAGAGACATACCATCGCAATTTTGATCATCTGTTTTGAGAATCAGAAATAATGATATTAAAAATATCAGTACATAACTGGCAACTTCAACATTATTACAATTATTAATTATTCTATCAAAAAAAAAATAATAATAATAATAATAATAATAATAATAATAACAATAATAATTGTCCTAAACACGGTGTGTGAAATTAAATTTTATTCTGTCGTAAACATTTAATGTTGAATTTTCTTTTTAATTTGAAAATTTTAAATTGTGTGTCTGTTTTAGAATGGAAACAGAACTCTACGTTTATTTCATCCACGTTAAACCACATTAATAACAATTGTATTAATCTGAATAAATGTATAGGAAATGTTCGTATAAAAAGCAAATTCCAATATTTTCTCACTCTCTTTTTTCCTGTTTTATAAAGACATGCTGAGAGAACCTAACACATATTTCATTCACATCAATTCACATTACTAACAATCGTACTAATAATAAAATTATTTACAGCAATTGCAATATAAAAAGCTGATTAAAAGACATTTTCATTCTCTTTTTAACCACTTTCGACACTTGATGTCTGTCTTGCTTACTATTTCGGTTAAAAAACTGTTGTTTGTTGCTTCTATGAGTTAAAGTCGATTGACTACATTAGAATCCTAGGCCTATAGGTTGAATGTCTTCTATGAGGGTCTTTCTAAGGGGTCTTAACCCGTATTTACTGGAGTTTAGCAGAAAAAGACGGAAAATTTCGAACGGCTAGGTCAGCGAGCGCGACCTAGGATCAAACCCGGCACTTCCTGTCTACCATCTTTGAATGCAGAACCGCTCGGACACTGGTGGTTGTGGGAAAAAAAAAAAAAAAACGAAAAACGAAAAAGGACCCAGAAATTACTACCTTGGGAATGATACTACGAAAAAAGCTTCCGAAGCAAAAGGTTACGAATACAAATAAATAAATAAACAATTCACCGAAAAGAAAGTTACTCTGTATATTGATATGCATTTCAGTTGATTGTATGCATACACCTTCCTTTTAGAAGATAGTTTTTTAAATATTAGATTTTCCAGAAAGAATCATATCTTCAAAAATATATATAATTAATTATATATATATATATATATATATGATTGTGTAGCAGTAGCCAAGAGGTAATGCTCTTAAAGTTAGTATACGGGAGTAACGGGTTCGATTCCTATTCACGCTTATCGACATATCCGACCGGAGCTTTCTTGGTTTTCTCTGAAACTCATGTAAATACGGGTTAGGACCCTTTAAAAAAAACCCTATGGAAAACTACATTTAAATCTTTGTTGCACTGAGAAGAATACTTCTCTCCACCAACCACGTAGTTCGAAAATTCTAAGTTTCTGCAAATAAAACTAGTTGGCCTAATGGACTCTACTCCGTTCCCAACCATATATTTGTCCTTATAAATTTCTACTGTTGAGCTTCTATATTCATGTTACGAAAAATTAACTCTGTCGAACACCCGGTACGATCACATGCTGAACAATCACACCCACTAGGCTACCCTTTCGCGGGTTCGAGAAATTTACCTTATTCTAATTTGTTCTTAACTTTATTAAGGTATGTATCGTATTTAATTTTTCACACAATTCCGTGCATGCTATTTAAATTAAAACATTCCTTATAATGCTAATTTACGGGAAATAATGCCCTATTCTGCCATAAGAAAACCTTTAATTTCGTATAACTTAAGAAGCCTTTAAAGTAAAATGTTTATATATAATAATGTTCATACAGTGAGAAAAAATTCTGTAACTGATATCTAGAAACTAAATTGTGGTTCTCGTAAATATAGTTCCATGTCATCTTTATAAATTCTAATCCTCTTTGAAAGCGAGTTCTAGAAACCTCTGTTAGAATTCTAGAGCGTTTGTCAATGTTATCGAGGTCAAACTTATTTAAAAATCTCTGCAAATAAATCCGAACACAAGAGGCGAGATTTAGAAATTATAATTCGTGTTTATGACCCAACTCTAGGAAATCAAGCGAGAATTTCTCTCGATACAAAGGATTAATAATATTTATAATACCCATAATATTGTTCTAGAAATGTACAAACTATAAATTTTCGATCATTTCGTCTGTTCAATTTATTGGCTTACCTCATACGCATAATTTGGAAATCTATATTTCTCGTATAGGGATTCAGAAAATGACTACTTAATCGTTCTAGTTAAAAACGCTGTATATTTTTTCTCAGTGTAATAATATCATAAATTATGCTTTAAAATTGATGCAACATTTACTATTAAAATATTCCAAATAATACTCGTTTATACGTAATTATGCCCTATTCTACCATGTTAAGAAAAGCTTAAACTTTGAACAACATACGAAGTCTTTGAAGTAGAATATTCGTAGTATGATGATTATGCGAGTATCATAAATGATTATTTTAAAGCAATTCGGATATCTTATAATGAAAATAATCTTAATAATGATTGTTAATGCGAAATTTATCCCTATTCTCCCATGATACGAAAATAGTAAATTTAAAATAATTTACGAAGATTTAACGTAGAATGTTCATAATCAACGATAGACAAAAGCAACAACTCAGCTGGCTGTTTTCACCACTTCCACTTGTACTCTCATGTTTAAATTTTCTCGATTGGGTAAGGTCTGTGCGTAATTATTTCAGTATAAAAAACTGTTGCATGTTTTTTTAACTTATGGTAATTTTGCACAGTTTTTAAAAAATATATATTGTATACAAAATGTGTGTTTATCCATGTAAAAAATATATGCTCATTTCATTATGTTTAGTATAGTCTAAAGATGCTGTATCTACCAAACATTTCGCACATATACGTAATGTATTTGAACTCTTTTGGATGTCTCTATACGCAAATCATTTTTTCAGTCTCATCAACCAGTTTAGTGTAAAATCCCTATGTGATACAAATTTAGAATACCGAGCTTGGGCTTTCTGTTAATATTTATTCTTGTAATATGCTAATAACAGATTCACAAAGACAGACATACAGATTAACCAAAAAAAAAAGTTTTCCGAATACAGGGAACCTCAAAATACGGAAATATAGCAAGAACTCGATTTCAAAAATTAGGTATCAAAGCAATTCTTTTTCTATCATATATAGGTAAGCGAAATTAAAACATTGTCTTAGAATTCATTTGTTAATGCACCGTTTTGAAAAAAAACTAGAGATTTGAAAATAAGTTACACACTTACACATAGTTATTATTTTATGTATATATATATTTTTTTTTATAAAAAATTTTCAGTCATATTGTCAAGTGTGATTTAAAATAGGTGACTCGATAGCGAGTTCACCCTAAACACGTAAAATGGTTTAAATGTAAATGTTTCCATGCGTATTATCTTTTTCTAGTATGTTACAGATCTACATTTCGATTTTGATAGATGGTCCTTCTGTGCAGCATTCAAATTTCGATTAAGTATAACTCACTTAATTGATAATGGTAAAGTTTCTTTTTTTTTTTTTTTTTTTTTTTTTTTTTTTGTAATGATATCATTGAATTAAAAATAAAAACTTTCTAATTGAATAAAACTGTCTTGAGGGGCCGTATAAATTTTTTAAAAATGTAACTTTTTTAAAATTAACGAGAAGGAATTTTTATGAATTTTTATTCCCTACCTTATTTTGAAAAAGTTTGCAATTTACATTGCACACTTATCTCTAATATATAACTAGATTTATTTATGTAAAGCAACCTAGTTAAAAATATATTTGCTATTTAATTATTAGTTCGATGTTTTGTTATCACCATTATCAACATCATCATTTTATATAGATCCTTAAATTCGTTTGAGCTCTTTACAAAATCAAATAATAGAAACGTACGAAAACCAAAGAAATTGTTGCTTTAACATAGCTGTACACTTTGTACAAACATTTAAATAATAATAATAATTTTTTTTTTTAAATGTACTTTTTATAAAACATCACGATTTTTATTATCATTAAATTAACAAAACATAATTATTAAAAAAATTTTGGTAATAGAATCAAGCTGTACAAAAAACAAGAATTTTGACCTGTTACAAGATTATTTTATTAATTGTTTGATTTAAAATATTCATTATCAGTTTTCAATTCTATTTTGAAAACGCGTTGTGGGTTAGATTTGCCAAAAAATATCATAAACTTGTCATTCAGTGAGTCAGTGCAATCTAAATTGTCCTGTATTTCACTTTCTGCAGTTTTTCGAAACACCAATTGCTGTACAATTATTTTTTGAATGATCCGACATTGACAAGCGAAGTAAGCTCCCGTGACGCCACACCGTATTTGAACAAGACAAGATCTTTCGTGTCACAAAGAGGTGACGACATGCAAATAGATTCTGTTTTATGGTAGGCACTTTAACCTGTCTGGTTATACAGTATGCCAATGCTCCGGTAATTGTCCCAAGGTTTCATACCCTATTGTAGGTAACTTTCACCCTGCAAGACATGTAGTAAATACTAGTGAGAATATAATCTGTTTTTTCCGCATGTCGCAGTATAAATTGTAACAATCAAGTGTTGGTGAAACCCAATTCTTAACCGATACATCAGTTTTTTAAACATGTTATTATTATTATTGTTATTATTATTGTGTGAGTAAAACTTGCAAAATTATAACATTTTAATAAATAAACGCACTTAATTAAAAGAAAACCCTGCGTTTAAAGATAAATTAAAATATAATATTATCTCGGTACAAATGACCATCATGCTTAACCCCTTTCGGCCCTGAATTTTTAATTTGAATGATAAAAAATAAATGAGTAGTTAAATATGATACACTATATGTATGTATCTTAAATATGAAATATTATAGCATTCTGCCATATAGTAAACTTATTAAAAAATGTTCTAATTACAGGACACCAGGCTATAATTAAGCAAAAAGAGAAGAAATATTTCTAGTACAGTTTACAATTATTTTGCATGAAACATTTTGAAGCAATTTCTTTCTGCATGAAAATAAAAAAAAAATACCTCGCATTTCTCACAGAATAAAGTAGTTTTATATGTACAACCTTTCAGTTTGCATCTCTTTTGCTTTGAACTTATTTGAATCATAATGCCCATCATACAAAACGTCTTTGCAAGAGCTAACAACTGGCTTTAATTTTTTCTTTGAGGGTGGTGAAACAGATCAATAAAACCGGATGACCTCCAAAAATTGGTGGAGGCTGCTGGTTTCTTTAAAAATAATACAGTTTCTGCAACATCAGACATAAAATCCAGTAAATCCATTTGATTTTTCAGAAGAGATTCCTAAAGAATTTGCATGTCAATAGGGATATTGAAGTAGGATATTGTAGTATTGTGTCAATAGGGATATTTTGTAATAGGGATATTGAAGTAGTGAAATATAATACAAAGTATCCATTTTCTGCTTTTTATAGCAGTTTGGTATAGTGACATTTAAAAGTCATGTTTGTCCATTCCCCCCATACTTTTATTATAGAACTTCACAATTTCAGGTCTATCTATACCAATAAAGGACGTCTTGCGCATTATCTGACGAAGCATATATGCTAGAGGGACAATTCGATTGTCAAACCATTTCACAACAGTGATTTTACCATCTTATGTTTCACAAGTGTTACAACTTCCCCGTCCATCTTTTTTTCAGCTGTGCATCAGTTTTTAATGTACATTTTGTCAGCTTATTTCTTCGCACAGTGCAAATTTTCGTTTCTCTAATAAATTATTTAGTAAAGGAATGGATCTAAAATAATTATCAAAAAATAACTTATGGACAAAGCCAGATGAAATGCGATTAGCCAGATGTAAAACAATTGCTTCAGTTGAACTAAAATTCTGCTTGAGATCAGAATCCACTGGTGTTACAGATCCTTTCTATACTATTGAATATGGTACCCGATTTTCCACATAACATAGAAATTTTTACTCCCCATAGATTAGGCAACAAATATAAAAGTAAACCTTGTTTGCTCTATGACCTGATGTCCTACTAATAGAACAAATATTAGATTCCCATTTGCAATGCATTTCTAGTTATTTTTTTAGTTAAAAGTGTTGAATTGGGAATAAAGAGTCTAATTTGTAGTATGGAATTTTTTAAAGATGCAGGGAATAACATAAAATAATAATTTGAGAACTAATAAAAGATACATTCACCTTTTCATTGCAAACGACTAAACGCTTTCATTTTATTCTCTGCTGGGGACTTGCTACCCTCTACTGGGCAAAAATGATAACGTCCTGCTAATCTTGTTTATATTATTAGTAGGGTACTAGATTTTGAGTTTAAAATTCTTAAAAATAAGGAATACAGAGCATTGTAAAGGTGTGTTCTAATATTAGGACGAAAGGGTTAATTACAAAAGGAATGTGTAAAACATGGTGTCTGTGTTTGTGTTATTGTTATTGTTGAAGCCAAATGACTGCGCATGGATCACAGGCCTAGAAGAGAGGGGGGGGGGGTTCTAAGGGATGATAGAAGAAATTTACACAAGTTTCGGATAAACACGGAAAACTTCGAATGGCTAGGCCTACGAGCGCTACCTGGGATCGAACCCGTCATCTCATGGTTACCACCTTTGTGAGCAGAATCTCTCGGCCACGAATTAAAGATGGAAGTAGATAGTTTAATCAGTTTTGAATAACTAATGGTAATTTCATTAAAAAAATTAATAATAATAAAATAATTAACTGTTTCAAAAGGAATGTTGATCATTTCGGAAAAGGTGCTTAAATAATAGAAGTATTTCAATATTTTTATTTTTATTATAATTTTAAGTTAAGGTACGAAACAAAAAAATCGTTTTGATCAGAAAAAACTTCTTTATGATTAGGGTTAACGCAAATCATGAAAATTTAGTTGCCCGAAAGGACTACCCATTTATACCTATTTAGTGGTCCAGAAATATAAAATAGTAGATATAAATAATACTATTAGAAATGAAAAATAACATATGCGTTTTAAACATTTATACGCATTTTTACTGCATATGTAATATGATTACATGTGAAAACTGTTACTAAATTACTGATACTAAATATTAAGATATCATAAACAAAACTGCCAGAAAAAATTAGTATTGTTTCTGGTAAAGATACAAAAGTTTGATTTAAGTGATTAAATTAAACATATAAATCATGTTATGTGAACCCTATTTATTTATGATGTCACATGATGTGTTATTTCACAAAGAAAAAAGAAACATCTATAATTTAAATCTGATGATAACTTTTAAGACTTCAATGACAGCAATGTAATTTACAATAAGTGATCAAATTATTAGTTTTTTTTTTTTTTTTTTTTTTTTTTTTTTTTTTTTTATCTCATATATATATATATATATATATTCGATTTTCTAAAAGAATACTGAACAAAATGGTCTTGAAATTTAAACACGCAAAGAACATTTATAAACTCATATTTTCAACAATCGATTTAGTCGCGACTGCAATTTGGGGACCAGCAACAAATATAAGAAAATCGCACATACTTTGGATCACCCTGTATCATAAAAAGCTACAAAAGACTAATAACTGTAACACATAGTTGCGCTTACTATGTACACTGAAACCTCACTAAGTTGGACAACTATGGTTCCAGTCCAGAAAAAAGTGTCCAAGTTAGACAGGTGTCCAACTTATGGGTGTGCTCACATTTCTTAAATTAATTAAACTGTATCTATGCATGTCTTTTAACTTTTAATCACATCTAAATATAAAACCTATGTCTTTCTATATAATATAGCCACCTACCAGTTAACATGCACAAAAAATTAAATCAATATACCTTCTCACAATAAAGATTTTACATATGCGTTTCGGCGCAAGCTTAACCAATAGATTCTGAGATAGTCATATGAAAAATCCCAGAATGGGAGTAAAAGCATCACCACCTGTTCGCTGATATATATCCAAATTAAGTTAACATTCATTTTCATAAAGGTCATTTCACAATTTGGTGAATTTTTTCGTTATAGAAACAAAGATATAATTTTCCCATGAAAGGAGAAAACAACAGCTTAACAGCACTTCCTATCGGTTGATAATGATACGAATTTGTAAATAATAGCAGCTATTTTTATGCAATTTCATTCAATGAGAATTAGTCAGGCTGTAATATGTTAATCTTCTACATTTTTAGCTTGTTTTGGCGTTAAAATAGCCCATTTTCCTTTAAAAATTAATTCTGTTGTCAGGAGTGAGGTTGTCTGAAAATGGTCATAAGTAGAAGTATGGAACAAGAAATGAAGAAACTTCTTGAAGGGTTGGCTGTCAGATGAGCGATTTAAAAACCGGTTTGAAATAAAAGCAGTACAAGAAAAGAAGGGAAACTGGGGAAAAAGATGAAAGATAGTTTGAGTGAAGAAATAAAAGAAATGAAAGAAATGAAAGCAGTATAGGAAAAGATGGAAACCATGTTGACATCCAAGAAAAAATTTAATCTAATCAAGACGAAATGAAGATAGAAACATCATCAGTAAAGGGTGACTTGGTAATCGTGAAAAATGTAATAGAGAATAAATTGTTAGTTATAAAAACAGAATGGATGGAATAGAAGCTAAAGTTATGAAGGGAGAAGAGAGTTTTGTAGAGAAAGTGAAAGAAAATGTCGATCACAAGTTGAGAGGAAGATTTTCAAAAATAGAACGTAAATTTAAGATAAAAATTTAAGTAAAAAGCATTTTTTAACAGTAGAAGCTTTTTGTTGTGGAGCCCTGAAACAGGGTTGCCAAATTTGGCCTTTTTTTTATTCAACAGTCACCAATAATTTTGAGAAGTGACATTTGATATGCATAATACACTATCCATCTTCGAAGTGATTAGTCAAACGTTACAAAAATTATTGGTGACTATTGAATAAAAAAAAGGCCAAATGTGGCAACCCTGCCCTGAAAAGCATAAAATAAAAATTTATTCTTGCAAAGATATACTATAAATAAATGAAAGAATCAACGCTATGAAAATTTTAGAGAAAAAAAAAAAAAACCGCACTGCAGAAAAAATGACTTATACCTTTTTTATTTCTAATAACTTTAAAATTAATGTTTGAAACAAATAAAACTGTTGCATAATACCAAAGATATGAAAGGATACCTATGTACATTTTCGATTTAATAATTCGTTTTATTGCACTCTACGAGGTACGTTTTAAAAATCTGCATAAAATTTTCTTTTTGAACATAATGTAATAACCATACACTTTGTATTTGCTATGATTTATTATATGAAATAAACAAGTTATATTTTAATATATGAAATAAAACTATTTATTTGTTAGATCTAAGCAATTTTTTATTAAAAATATGCATTCTGCATTGGGTTAATTCCGCCTTTATATGGAATTCCTGCTTATATGGAATCTATGCACAATGGCATAGTTTTATACAGTGTTTTAATATAAATCTCAGAAATTTCAAAGTGCCAAATATAACAAATAATTTTTTCTAGTTCTGGCAGAGTTACAGGCTGCAAATTTCGAATCCTCTCCCCTCTCTCCCGCCTTTTTATAGACGAAACATTTTCGAGAGAATCGCGATTAGGACTATTTTCATGTCTGGTAAAGAAGAAATTCTACTATATCCTTTGTGGGCTTTAACTTAAAGTGAAAAAAGATATGATTACTTACAGAATTATAGGTTCTCGTGAGAATGGATAGGAAATTTTTACAATTTGAAGCGAATAAACTTACCACAGACGCCCTGTAGTAAGGTGCATTATCATCTTGAAATGTTGTTTGCAGAAATGTCCAAGATACCTCCAAAATAGTCGGGGTCAGGCATCACTTTTATGAAGATTGTGTTTTATTTCGAGTTAATTGATACCCTGAGAATAAAAACTTGCCCGACTGTTTGAAAAGTTATGCACCTCCGTACCATAATGTACGGAGAATGTGTCACTATTTTAAAAGTGCGATTTTCATTAAGTCGGTCACATTTTCGTTGTCAGATCTGCTTGTTTTCTTTAGCTCGAAATAAGTTAAACTTGACTCATCAAAGAGAACCAGTTCAGCCAAATAATTAACTAAACATTTTTTAGTTTTCTTAGCCATCTGAGGTCTTGCTTTCCTAATTCTTTTCACTAAAAATGGGATTTTTTCAAATTATTTTGTGTCTTTTAGACCTGCTTCGTTTACTAGTTGCTGCACTGTAGTTAAATAAATTATGCTGCTAAACACTTTTTCTGAATCTCTTTTATGTTCTAAATGTAATACAAACCGGTTTTATAAGCAATGGCTTTTTAACTTACGGTCATCTCGCTTGAATGAGCAACATGACCGCTTAAAACCAAATTTCCAGTTTAAACGGCTAAAAAATCTTATATCTTGCTAAAAACCCTTTTACCAATATTTTGTTAACATTTAAGATTTTTGCCATCTCACGTATTAAAATATTTTTTGAGTTTCCTTCAAAAATTAATACTTTTTGTGGCATCGTTAACTGCCTTATCCTTACCATTTTTGAAATAATTTCTAAAATTACTATTTTCCTGACAATTGCATTTTGTTTTCAACACTGGACTCAAAGCAAAAGTGTATGTGGAGGACAACATAATAAAATCTATTCGAAAATTTGCTTTTTAAACGATAAAATTGGCGGTTGTAGAAGGCAAAAAGGAAAATATCCAAGTGCGGCTTTTTTTTTTTTTTTGTCGCTTAGTGTATATTTCACGTAAGAGATGAAAACTTTTAAATATTCAAAATATTTTAAAAAGTTATCGAGACCAATATCCTTAGTCATTAGTTTCAAGTACTTGTTAAACCATCAATTTCAAAGGTCTCGAAAGCTTTTTAAAATATTTTGAATATTTAAAAATTTTGATCTCTTGCAAAAGTTAAATATCTATATTTTTCTCTAAAATTTTCTTAGTGTTGAAATTTTCATTTATTTATAGCATGACTGTGTAAGAATAATTTTTACTTTCTTCTATCTTCAATAGAAGAAAGTATTGGATTCGTAAAAATTTTCGATTTCGGGTTTTTGATGGATTTACACGTTTTGAGAGGTGTAGAACACGATTTTACCATTTTTAGAAAATGTCTGTCTGTCTGTCTGTCTGTCTGTGTGTGTGTGTGTGACAAAATTTTGTGGCAACTGTATCTCTGGAACTACTGCACAGAATTTCATACAAATTGGTATGTAGTTGCACCTTGACATAAATTAGTGCCTATCAACTTTTGGTAAAAATCGTCTTACAGGTTGCGTTGCCATCCCGCTTTTTCTAAATTTTCAACGGGGTGATAAAGGCAAAAATTTTCAAGATGGGTATCTTTCGAAAGGTCTCGTCAGTACCTTTAAAACGAATGGTTGAACTATAAATCTGTGATAATTTAAAACAAAGTTATCGATTTTTTTACTTTTTACGAAAAAAAAACTTAGAAAAAAAATCTTTTTTTTTTTTTTTTTCTCCCCTTAATTTTATCAAACTCCCACGGTTTCCGTGTTCTGACGAACTTAAACTAATTTTTGCTTTTTTCCCCTAATTTTGTCAAAGTCCTACGGTTTCCGTGTCTTGACAAACTTTAACATATTTTTGCATTTTTCCCCTAATTTTGTCAATGTTCCACGGTTTCCGTGTTTTGACAAACTTTGACAAAATTTTGGGTAAAATGTGAAAATTATTCTAAATTTGTCAAAACACGGAAACCGTGGGACTTTGACAAAATTGGGGGGAAAATGCAAAAATTTGTTTAAGTTTGTCAGAACACGGAAACCGTGGGAGTTTGATAGAATTAAGGGGAGAGGGAAAAAAAAAAAAAAAAAAAAAAAAAGTGGGACTTTGACAAAATTTTGGGTAAAATGTGAAAATTTGTTTAAGTCCCACTTTTTTTTTTTTTTCCTCTCCCCTTAATTCTATCAAACTCCCACGGTTTCCGTGTTCTGACAAACTTAAACTAATTTTTGCTTTTTTCCCCTAATTTTGTCAAAGTCCCACGGTTTCCGTGTTTTGACAAACTTAGAATAATTTTCATATTTTACCCAAAATTTTGTCAAAGTCCCACTTTTTTTTTTTTTTTTTTTTTTTAAATTATTGTTGCTGAGTGAATTTGTATAGGAAAAGATAGAAGAAAGTCATGTGGTGGCCACAACATACTAGTTTATTTTATGCTTCTCAGGGCTCCACAATAAAAAAACTTCTACTGCTAATTTTTTTTTTTTTACTTAAATTTTTATTTTCTGCATTTTAGTTACAAATAAGCTTCGATAAAAACGAATAAAAAATTCTTAGGATATTGTGTAGACATTGCAAGCTTTTCTTTTATCAATTGACACCTTTTTTATTAATTAACTGCAAAAAATTAACACTTTGGAAAATCGAACCCACGACACACTCTAACCAAAAGTCAAAGGACAGTAAAGAAAAGTCATGGACCATGCTAAAAGATTCCAACAAATACTTATACAAAAAGAATATTGTTTTCGAATGCTTTTTAAAATATCTTGAATATTTAAAAATTTTATCTCTTGCAAATTGAAATATTTTAATTTTTCTTTAAATATTTACATTTTTGTGTTTCAACAATTTTCTTATTGTGGAAACTTTCATATATTTTTTTATAGCATGTCCTTGCAAGAATATTTTATAATGCTTTTTAGGGCTACACAATAAAAACTTCCAGTGATATATATATATTTTTATTTATTTATTTATTTATTTTTTTGTGCGTTTTAATAACTAAAATAAGTTTCTTGAAAAAATTAATTAAAAATTTTTAGAAAAGTGTGTAGACAACAAAGGATCTTTATTTTATCATTTGACAGCTTTCCTTTTAATTATCTGCAATAAAGTAACACATCGGTCTTCGAGCTTACAACCATCGCGTTATCAACATGACGCTCTATCCAACGGAGCTAACAAGTGACGAAAAAAGTTTCTAACATTTACGTTAATGTGGAGGCGTTTTATTTTTCAGTGTGACACGAAAACCCGGTGGCAAAATCCAGTTTCAATAAAATGCTTGTAAAAAATATTTATTTATGTATTTTTAACTTAAAAAACTTTTTATTTTGTGCTTTTTTAATAACTAAAATATTTTGTGTTTTTTAATATATATATATATATATATATATAAAGCTTCATAAAAAAAACGTAGGATACTGTGTAGTCAACGAATAATTTTCTTTTATCAATTGACACGTTTTCTATTAATTATCTGCAAAAATTAACACGCCGGACCTTCGGGGATCGAACTCTCGATCACCGCTTTATTAACGTGACGCTCTAACCAACTAAGACATGGAGCGACAAATTGAATAGCTTATATTTACTTTAAAATGGAGGCGCCTTGTTTATTAGCGTGACAGAAAGACAGAAAGACACAATGACAAGGTTAATTTCATATAAAAAGTTTCTAAAAATAGAAGAAAAATTTTAGGTGGAAACTGCAGAAGAGTGCTATAGGGGATTAGGAAAGTTTGAGAAAGATTGGGATATGAATCGCAAAAGAAGATCCGGAGTCTGGAAGTAAAGTTAGCTTTGATTCCTTAGGAAAATGAAAGAAAAGATTAATATATATATATATATATATATATAG
Organism: Salticus scenicus; assembly: GCA_963930645.1. Classification (NCBI taxonomy): domain Eukaryota; kingdom Metazoa; phylum Arthropoda; class Arachnida; order Araneae; family Salticidae; genus Salticus; species Salticus scenicus. Next base: position 147,332,269 of record OZ005657.1, on the reverse strand, counting down.
AGAGAGAGAGAGAGAGAGAATTAAGATCCAATAAAGCTATTCAGCTATGATGGCAGATCATCTTGGCAAGTATATAAGACACAGTTTTCCATCGTAGCTGAAGCTAATGAATGCCAACCTATTGCCAAGAAAGTCCATTTAGCAGCATTATTACGGGGCGACGCAGCTGACCTACTGGAAACTCTTTCAACGGAACAGTGGTATGATTTCGAGGCTCTGACACGAGCACTGGAGTTGAGTTTTGGAAAAAAAGGTTCAAAAGAACACAGTTGACTCCAGTTAAAGTTCCGTTATCAGAAAGCGGGTGAAAGCTTACAAAAGCTGACATCAGATATTCAGAGACTGTCACACTTAGCTTTTTCAGACTGCAACGCTGAAACTCGAGATGATTTGGCCCTCTAATATTTCATCGATGCCGTGTGAGATCCAGGGATTCAAAAAGCCCTTAGAATCGCCAACGTCAAAGGTGTCGGATCGGCTTTGCATATGCATTGAAGATTGAGGTAACCCAACAAGCTTCCCTTAAAGACCGCTACACCATCAGAGCAGCCTCTCTAGATGATTTCCCAAGCTGATCTAGAGAAAATGAAGAAATATCTGCCGACATCATAAGGAGATTACGCTGTCTTGAGTGTAGTGAAGAAGATAAGAATCCGAAGGTCAAGTACTGGAGCTGTGGAAGAAATGGACATATCAAAAGAAGATGTCCATTACGACAAACTAAAGAAAATATTCAGAAGTCCTTCGACATACGTCATCAGAAAGGAGTTCTATATGAAAATGCAGAAGCCATGTCAAGGATCCCTGCTCTAAAATTGTAAGTACTGCTCTAGAGCTGAAGAGAAGTACCAGCTAATACATCCAGTTGCTTGCCAAGCTACAGTTTCAACGCCATCGAAACAGGATCCGTAGAGTGATGAGTAAGTTAGACAAGCCAAATTGGAAGATCCTTACATAAAACCATTACTTCAATTCAAGGAGACGACTGGCAACAGAGCCAGATGGCAGCTATCTCCCCATTTCGCCTCATCCCGAAATGTCACTGGGCATTCTGTGACAATCTTCATGTAAGAAACGGTGTAGTATACAGAAAATGGGAGTCTGACGATGGAAGGAATTTCAAGTGGCAGAACCTACTATCAAGGTCGAAGATTCCAGACGTGCTAGAGTAGTTGTATAGTAGCCCTACCGGAGGCCAAATTTGAGTGATGAAGACTCTCCAGAAAGTTCGGGAACGCTTCTACTGGTACAAGGCAAGGGGGGACATAAAAAAATAGTACAAATTTTGTGATGCTTGTGGAGCACGTATAGGCCCGAGGAAACGAAGCCGAGGAAAATTGCATCTGTATTATATGGGAGCACCATTTGAATGGATTGCACTAGACTCCTGGGTACTTTGCCACGGACCTCCAGAGGAAATAAGTAAATCCTCGTCGTGATGCACTATTTCACTAAGTGGTCTGAGGCGTATCCCATTCCCAATCAACAGGCATGCACAGTTTCAAAGGTTCTAGTGCAGGAATGAGTGTCAAGGTATGGCACATCCCTACAACTTCCTACCGATCAAGGTACGCACATCACTTCTGCGATATTCAAATCACTGTGTCAGTCACTCGATTGAGACAAAACTAAGACAACGCCCTCACATTCCCAGTCGGCGGCATGGTCAACAGGTTTAACCGCACTATCTTCAATAAACTTTCTCCTCTAGTATCAAGGAACCAGCAAGACTGGGAGTTGAAGCCCCTTTGTTTCTGCTGACGTATCGAAGTGCTGCCCACGAAACTACAGACTGTACTCCAGCACAGATGCTGTTTGGTCGTAAACTTCGTCTTCTGTGTGATCTTCTGTCATTGTTATATGTAACTTAGTTTTTGTAATCTATATTGTACAGCTTGTTTAGTTTTTATCTCCTGGTCGAGGGTTGCACTGCATGGGACGTGCAGCACTTGAAGGGAGGGGGCAATGTTAGGAATTTCAAAATAATAGTAGTTATAATTAATTAAATAAAACCTTTTAACAGTTGCCTCATTATTGGCCGTAAATCCTTCTGTTGGGTACCCAACCTTCCTCGGCGGCTTCATCTGTCGTGAAGTTCTTGAAGTGTTAAACTTTTAAGTTAAAGTGTTAAAGGTTTAAACTTAAAATGTTAAAATTTAACATTTCAAGAACTTCACGACAGATGAAGCCGCCGAGGAGGGTTGAGTACCCAACTGAAAAATTTACGGCCAATAATGACGCAAGTGTTAAAAGGTTTTATTTAATGAATTATGTGTAATGTCGCGTTTAATTTCTATAATTTCTGATATGTCTTTCTATGTAATTTCATTCAAAGAGACTTAATCAGGCTATTAAATTTTAATTTTCTGCAATTTTAGCTTGTTTTGGCGTTAAAATAGCGAATTTTCCTTTAAACACTCATTAAAAATCTTCACCAGGGCAGCTTCACCAAGTGCCTTGGTGACAAATTCGGCTACTTTATCACTCCTTGGCGACTTTTTAGTGACCTTTGCTAGAAAATCTTTATTATCGATATTTCGAATATCTAAACTTTAACTCGTATATTTCAGAAGTTACTAGAATATTCTGGGTTTATAAGAGGCTATAAACGGAATTCCGTTTTAACCATGATGAGTCTGTTCCATGCCAAGCAGCGTATTGTGAATAGCTCCCTGACTGGATCTTTTGCTATTGATTGAGTGCAGCCTATTTCTGTATGTTAATGTTATGGAACAGTTTATGCTGTAGTTTATGATATGTCAGCTGGGGCTTACGTTTTGTTTTCTCGGAAAACTGAAGTTGATACTTGGTTTACAGACCTGTAATCTTCTGGAAGTTTCTGTGAATAAACTTGTAAGCCTCTGCAAAATTCGTCTTTCATTCACAGACAATTTACGAATCCGAGTATGTAACAATATGCACCTGAAGCCAATGAGCATTGTTTGCCACTATAGACCTCTAATATATTAAGTTTAGTCCAATTATACACTCTAATTAAAACTCCGTAGAGAAAATATGAGGAATAAATTGTAAATGAAAAGGAACCATAACAAGTAAAATGTGTTGTGCAATGCCTAATTTAAAACAGTCAGCCAAAACATGTCTATAAGCTCTCTGTAGGATATTTCTTAAAGTCCTAATAAAAGAAAATGACAAAGACGATGGATGCAAGGAAAACTCTTCCATTATACGCTAAATTACAATAACATGTGGATATTTCAATTGGTAAAAAGAAATATTATTTTACACGATAAAATAGAGGTGAATATAATGCAAGAAGAAACGTTGTTTTTAGATATTTAAAGCTATTTATACAAGATATAGTAAATTCTATAAAAAAGTGAAAAAATTAAAAAAAAAATTTCCAATCTCATCGTGCAAAATTGTCTATCTTAGAACAATATTTGAATGTCGAACTTCCAAGTTAAAAATGTGTCCTACTTATAGAGGTATATAATGTTAAACGGGGGGATACATTCCGTTCCGTGAAAATGTGTCCAACTTGAAAGTTTTCACTGTACAGTATTTATGTCTTGTTGTGGGAATAGCGAAAGTATTTAGATAGATATGTACTTTTCAAAAATTATTAACTTTTTTGGCAAGTTTTTTGCTTATAACACAAATGAATTTCAAGAAAATTTTACAAAACTTGAAAAAAAATTCTCAGAAAGTTAGAGAAACATTATTCTGTTCTCACGTATGTAATATTCTCACAAATATGTTCATTTACAATAAATATTTGTTTACTGCGCATGCGCGAAAAAAGAATTTATTATTATTATCATTATTACATAGTTGGAAAGCTAGATATATTGGGAAAAATATGTCAAAAGTTCATTTCAAAAGAGTAAAAATTAAGAAAATTGTCGACTAAAGTTATTTTTAATAGAATACTCCTTTTCTCCCCCCCCCCCCCAAAAAAAAAAAAAAAAAAAAAAAAACTATTCCAAAACGTGTTTTATAAAAAAATTTTACTATTCATTAAAAATAATAATAACACAGATTCTTAAAATACTTACTTTTTAACATTTTCGAACAAGGTTGAAAAATGTCAATAACTTCGGTTTGTCTGTCTGTCCGCCTGTCTGTCTGTCTGTCTGTCTGTCTATCTGTCCGCGCTCTAACCCCTGTAAATATTCATGGAATTTCTTGAAACTAATATATGTTATTCGAGTTCACTATCAGATGTTCCCTATTGAAAATGGTGTGAATAACTTTATTGATTTGTGCACAGGGACATCCGGAAGTATTTAAAAGCATTGTGTTCTATGAGAGGTATTTCTATAAACTGTGTTTTAATACCTTTACTTTACTCAAATCCTAATGAAATTCAAGTATGTTGTTCATGTTCACTAGTGGACGTTTTCTATAGAAAATAGAGTAAATGACACCACCAGTTTGTGTACAGGGACACCCAAAAGTATTCTAAAGCATTGATTTCTACGAGAGGTATTTCTATAAATTAAACTTTAACAACTTTACTTTGCGCAAATCTTAATTAAATCTTAATTAATCTTAATATTATTCATATGCACAAATGAATGCTTTCTATAAAGTATAGTATAATTAGCATTTACAGGGCTACACAAAAATAATCTGTTACGTTAAGTGATATTATTGGAAATTCGCTGGAATTGCGTTTTCGTTTACATTAAGATTTTTTAACAATTTATAAAAATGTTTAAGTGTGAATATGATATGAATTTGTGTATCATTCTGTCCGACTATCTATCTGTCTATCGTTCCTTGTGATCGCTTTCAGCGTTCGTAAATAATTTCAGAATTTTAAAAAATGATGTATATTATTCAAGTTCACTATGGAATGTTCCCTATTTAAAACGGCTCTAATAGGTTTTGTACAACTGGTTTGAGTACAGGGATACACACACGAAAAAAAAAAAAACATGCAATGTGTTTTTGGAGAGATTTTTATAAATCACTTTTATATAACTTTCTACTGCAAAAATCATAAAGAAATTGACATTTATTGTTACTATGCTAAAATAATATTTTCTTTAGAATATGATATGCTTAATCTTCAGATTTACAAGGCTACACTAAAGTATTCAGGTACATTAAGGGCTGCATTTTCGTTTGTGTTAAGCATTTTTCATACTTTCCAACAAACCATATAAGGTAATAAGATAAGTTGATAGATTTGTGTTTCTAATTCTGTAATGAAAATTTTACGCAAGTTTACTTTTATTTATTTATTTTTACTCGTACAAAAAACAAAATTGAAAACAGCACGTAATTGGATTTGAGGCTATATTCAATCAAAAGATAAACATTCAAAGTTTATCATTATTCAAAACGATAGCATTAATCAAAACGATAAAAGCTTTTAGACAAAAAGGGAAGAAAATGTTTGAAGCAGATGTTTCTACGTTAGATTTATTATCTTTTTTTATGTTAACAAACTAAGTATGGTCACACTGTCACAAATATATAAATTTTTTAATCTATCCCTGTAATTCTTTATTGGAATTACCAGAAATTTTTAGACCATTTTATCTTCGTTTTAATTGCGAAACCCGACCCGTTTAAAAATTACTTTTTATTTGTCAACCAAAACCTTTTTTAAATTTATTTTTATTTTGACAGCCCGGTCCGGTCCGCTTCAAAAATCGTCCCTGTTTTGCTGGCTCGGCCGGCCCGTTTGAAAATTTAAGTTTGTCGGCCAGCCCTTTTAAAAATTTGCCTTTGGGTTGCGGCCCGGCCTAGCTTGCTTAAAGATTTAACCTGGGGTTGCCGGCCCGGCCAGGCCCGGGCCCGTGCAGACCTCTAAGCTACTTATATGATAGCCCCAAATAAATATTGTGTAAATTCAGAAAGTTATGAGAGATAGAATGTACACAATTTCAGTTCCTGTCAAAATAAAAGCTAAGCTATAAGGGGTTTTACCCACATTTTGGTTTTGATTCAATTGATGCCCAGTGGTAATGCAGTGTTCGCTTATTGTAAATAAATATGGATCAAATCACCTATCATCTTCCTTTTTTTTTTTTTTTTTTTTTTTTAAGCGGAAGGAACTGAATTTCTGTTCATTCTATAACTCATAACTTTTTTTAATTTACAAGATATTGATTTGGGGTTTTCATGCAGGTAGCTCAATACTTTTTGCTATTAAATTGTGCAAATGAAATTTTTTAAAAGCTTGCGTATGCGCAATTAATAATTATTTAGTAAAAATGTTCATATTTTGTAAAACATTTAACATTTTTGCATTCTAATTGCAGGATGCTGTGTCTAATGTAGTCTGCCAAGTTTCTTAAATGGTTTTGCACTGACTCTAGTACCCTACGTGTTATATAATTAAAATAGTGGAAAAATCTTTTCTACATTTTTAAATAAACCATTATATCTCCACGAATAAATGTTGTAGCCTCATAAAAATTTATACAGATAATTCGAAGATTTGTCATAATCACATGCTACAGCTAAAATGGATTTCAAGCAATACTTTTTACAGGGTGATCCAAAAAATTTTGACATTTGTTTAATTTTTTTACTAGTCCTCTTTTCCTCTTCAAGACAAAACTTTTGCTGAAATATATGAGGTGTAATATGTTCTTTATACTCCCAAAGTTTGAAGATGTGTGTGTGTGTATAGTTCGATTTCTAAAGAACTTTTCTAGATATTTCACAAAACGTCTAAATTCGAAAGTGTCCAAATACTTATTGGTAAGACAGTGTATAAATAATTCCAGAAAAAAGATTGTGAAAAGAGGAATTGAGATTTATTTATTTTTTACCCCGATCTATAATTAAAATTTAGATCAAACAATATCTATCATTTAAAACAAGGAATTATAAATAAATAAATAAAACATACAGCTAAAAACTTGTATAACCAATAAAATTGAATAACATCTTATAAAATTAATTAGGGCTGTTATTAATGATAGAAGTTAGTTAAAGTTCTTTAAAATATTAAACAACAACAACTAATCCACAATACTGTGTTGAATTTTAATTAAACGAAGATTAGGACTGCAATTAATTTATTATTCTAAAAAAGTTCGAAATACAAAAAAGAAAAGATAATAATCTGCGTCTTTTAAAAAATAAACAAATAATTAAACATAATACAACATAGAAATTAAACAAGAACGTTGAATCGTGCGATACGCATTAATTATTAACACTTTCCAACAGTACTTACTTGTATTGTATAACTTTCAATCTTCTTTACCTACGTTATCACATAACGGACCCTCAAAAGGGCTGAAAGGCATAAAAATAGACTAACTGAATTCATAATCATTCTTAAACATTGTCTAAATCATTGTTATTTGTATCAGGGATTGATGAAAGAATGCTTGATTTTACAAATCAGGAAAAGGCGGATACGCATTTTAAGTATGGTGGTGCGGATGTTAATGCTCTGAAAGTCCAAAGATTTTCACAGCAGTGTTTCCCGGCATGACTCTGTTCACCATGAAGAGCCATTTAGTAGTTCACTACTTGGATTGTGATCATACTATGTATGACAAAAAATTCTCCTTTAGATGTGTTTTATCGCCCTTAAAATTTTTACCATGAGTTCTGAAACACGTTTTGTAAACATATTTTGTGATTACATTGTACGTTCCTTGCTAAGTTAAATTTTTGAAAATGTTTTTATGCTGAAATTTGGAATCCAATGCAGATATTTAGCATTCTAACATAAAAGCATTAAAAAGAAAAAAACAGTTTATCAAAGAATCTATTAAATAATACCCAAATATGTTTAGAATGTACTGTTAAACATTAATAATGTAAAACGAAGGAAGAAAAAAAATAGTTAGCAGAGAACATTTAAATATTTAAAAAAAAAAAAAAATTGAATTTTTTTTTTTTTTAATATAAATAGTTTTCGAGAAATTTTAATATACTTAATATTGTTATATTTTAATCAATATGCATGCGATGATTTTTAATATCCAACATTTTCTTAAATTCTATTGTAAATTACTGTGTCAATGTTATAGAATTTTAAATATATACAGTCGGTAACAAAAGTGTCCGAACACTAGCAAAAATTCCTATGTAAAAAAAGTACACTTAATACTATTTTGTTAAATAAATCCTTGTCGAATCCTGCTCTTAGTCAATGTAAGAACAGGATTCGACAAGGATTTATTTAGCAAAACTGTATTAAGCGTATTTTTTTTATATAGGAATTTTTGCTGGTGTTCGGACACTTTTGTTACCGACTGTAGGTAGTAAAATAAAACAGTATTAAGTAGGGAAAAGGCACCAGTACTAGATTCTGTATCAGAAGTGGAAACTTTTAAATATAAACTCTGAAAAAAAAAAAGTTTTTTAATTCTTGTATAGCTTCTAGCAGTATTTAGATCTTATGTAGTACGCCTGTGCTATGAGTGTCTTGAATTACAAATATTTCATGCCATTAGGATTAGAGTACGATTAGTTTAACTTAAAAAATCGAAGTTTTTGTGATATTGCCGGTTTTTTTATTTAATTTTTTACTTTATCCTTATTTATTTTATTTATTTATTTATTGTAGATTTTAGTAAAGATTTTTTTTTTTTGTTTGTTTGTTTGCTTTGCTTCTTGTTATTTTAAATCAATTTCTTCCATCTTTTGCTTTCATTTGCCTTTGCCTAAAATAAGTATACAGAATTCCATTATTGCACTAAATTTTTAATTTTGTTTTAATGGGCGTCCGCTACTGGTATCAAAAAGTATCACAATGACCAGTAATGAACAACTTTGTCCACTTCTGGCTTATTTGATTTTTAAGGGGGGGGGCAAGTATAGTGGACGTAGCTCATTTATCTTCTAAATTTATATATTGGAAGTAATTTCAGTCATCAGATAATCTCAAGACATTATTAAGAGCTTTTTCCCTGATTTTTTGGGGGGATCCGTATTGCACTAGTTGGTTGATTTTGATTCTCACTGGAACAGTGGCAGTGAAACAGCACTGACTGTGGTCAGTATTTGGCGGGTTATGCCTCATTTCAGCATTTTAGAGAGGCATTATAGCCTCTCTTGACTATTCTACGAAAGATTCGAGAAATATGTGTTACCTTATCTTCCTTAATTTGTTCTGCTCTATTAAATGCTCAATTTTGCGCTGAAGTTGTTGTGGTAGAAAAACGGGACTCTTACGCGGAAGATCAAAACTGTGATGGTATAAATCCGGGCCGACCTTACAGATTGCCCAAGTTTGTTGCAAATAATTTACTACATACGTACCTCAAGTGGTGGGACTCACTCAACCTGAATCTGACCTAGTTGTCTCTTGTTGAGAATGGCATTATAGACACTGTATGATGTGTGCTCGCGATTCTGTAATCGCGAACACGTTTCGATTTTGAAAAATAAATGTGCAAATACTTTAGGATAGCAATAGTAAGTTCCGAAATAAAAATTTTAAGTTGTAATAAATTTGCTTTAATCTTGATCTAAATAGATTTTTTGCGATGTAATAATGAAATTTATGAATGTACCATCTGCATTTTTTATTTATTTATTAAGTTATTTATTTTTTCACTTGAAGAAAATTTTGCAAAACTGAGATAATCCTGATATTTTATTTTTAATTTTTTAATATTTTGAAGGTTGAATAGATTAGTGGGGAGCTATGCAGTAATTAATTGGAGCAGTAGTTCATTTACACTAAGGGCGATCGGGGAATATGCAATCAGAAATTTGAACTTTCTCAGACAGGATGGCTCCTCTGTTTCGGTAACCCCAAAAGTACTTTTTTTACGAAATATGGAGGACATTGTAGCCACGGCGGATTTTACGTGTATCAGTCAATACACAACTGACTTTTTCCGGCTCAAATTTCGATCTTGCAATCTTCCAATTACGATCTCGACGTTCTACAAACCACTCTACCTCGGCCCTATCCCTTTTAAATGTGATGTAAGATAAGGCTTAGGATATAATCTGACGACAAAACCGTAATTACCGAAGAATTTAAAAATACATCCGGAAACGATCAATGCCTTGATTGAAGAAAATACTGAAGTAAAAATTTTGCAAGAACTACCAAATGAAAACTCGATAGGTGTCCAAAATGGCTACGATTTACTAAATGAGGACTAAACGGAATAAAAAAATATTACTATATTCATGTCCCAAGTATAAGACTTCAATTTACAAGTATCAGGACAAAAATTCGGTTCAGGCATGGATTTTTGCAATGGCTAGAAGTCCACACAAAACGTAAGTCTTGATCTAATGAACCTTAATATGCAAAAAATAAACACAGAACGACACCCTAACTCCAAACATTCAAGAATCAAACAATACAGCGCCAGGTTCTTCTCGTGAGTATAAACAAACATCTAAGGTGTTTAGGATTTTCTAAAAATACAAAGAAAGACAAAGTCTAAAGCTGTTATCTAAAGAATCCTCACTTCGGAAGTGTGGTAAAAATATCACAAAGAAAAAATGGTAAAAAACTTGGTATTTACAGTATGATGAAAGTAGAATGATAAATTAGAAAGAAAAAGGAAGAAGAAACAGAGAAATAAAAAACTACACAAAATAACAAAAGAAAGAAGATGAGAAAAATAAATGGGAAGTAGCCCATAAGAAGCAAAAAAAAAAAAAATTTAGAAAAAACAAAAATGCAAAATGCAACAAAGAAATTTTCCCCAAAACGCAATTATGTATCAGAAATACTTTTATTTATTAGTATATGTTTTTTTTTTTTTTTTTTTTATATATATATTCGCTTTTTATCTCCCCTTTCTGAAATAATTCGAATGTATCCACAACTGATGCATTTTAAGCTGAGATTTTTTTTTCCTCATATAAATTGCTGCAATTTGAAACTTTCACAGTACAGTCGTGTAGAGAAAGAATTAATTGAGGTATATAACGCCGGTTATTTATACAGCTTCAAAAATTGAAAAAAAAAAGTATACAATAAATAGCCAGAAAAAAGTCCTAACCCATTAAGGAATTTAAATAAAGAACATTCCATAGTGAACTTGAATAACATATATCTATTTTTAAAAATTCTGAAAATATTTAAGGACGATGGGGATGGGCCGACGAACAGATACACTCATGTCCATAAATTAAGGATAATTCAGATTCACACTGAAATCGAACTTTAATGCAAAAATTTCACCTGTAGAAATACCACACACATCTTTAAGAATAATATGCAAATTATAGGAAGCCATCAGATGCCGCCGATATGATGTTACAGTGACGAAAGTGTAAGAAGGGAGTAGATAACCAAGATAAGGAATGGGAGCAAAGAAGGAAAATTGTTCAAAAGAATTCTGTGTGCCGCTCAGTGCCACAACCGAATGGTTATGACACAGAGGACGCATGCAGATAATTTTTTACGTGGTAGAATTATCGACCGACTAGAATGTGGGCGTACTCAGATAGAAGTATCGGGGGATCTTAGAATCGCCCAAAGTGTCATCTGTAGGCTTTCGCAACGATTCCAAGAGGATGGAAATGCTAGTCGACGCTACAGTACTGGTCGGCCCCTAGTTATAATGCCGAATGACCACCGATATTTGGCAGTAACTGCCAAAATAAGCAGATAATGCATAGCATCAGGCCTGACTCGTTAGCTGTCTGCAGCCACGAGTGCCACAGTTTCAAGACAAACCGTGTATAGACGTTTGGGAGATATTGGTCTATATGCTCGAAGGCCTGTTAGATGTGTTCTACTCACGGCAATGCACTGTGCCAGCGGTTAATTTGGAGTAGAGAACATGCAATGTGGACAGCGGCAGAGTGAGCTTGTGTGATGGTTTCAAACGAGTCCAGGTTTAGCTTGCAGCGTGATTCATGCTAGACTTTCATATGTAGAACGTCAGGTACCCGTTACCACCAAAACAACATCATTGAACGACACCGTTACTGTGGGGCAGGAGTGCTCGTTTGGGGGGGGGGGGGTTATATTGGGCACCAGAACAGATCTGCATATTCAAATCGGAAGAATGATAGGCCAAATTTATCGGGACATCATTCAGGAACAACATGTACGTTTGTTTAGGGGTGCCATGACCCCAGAATTTGTGTTTATGGATGACTATGCGCGTCCTCACCGTGCAAACGTTGTACACGGATGCCTACAATCTGAAGCTATCACCCGCATGGAATGGTCAGCATTCTCACCTGACTAGAATCCGATAGAGCATGTGTAGGACATGCTTTTCCGACGAGTTGTAGTCCGTCAACCCCCTCCTACATGTGTACCGGAATTTCGGAGAGCATTGCTTACTGAGTAGAGTAATCTTCCCAAAGATCAGAACAATAATTTAATACTCAGCATTCCTAGGCGTTGTAAGGACTGTATTCCATCATCTGAGAGACATACAATGTATTAACCATCATACCAACCATGTAATGTTAAGATTTGCAAGGGAGATATTTTTTGTAACTGCTTCAGGGAACAAAAATCGTAGTTTTTATAAATGGTATCCAACAGAAACCAACTTTTTTTGTTCTTGATCTTTTTTTTAATAAATGGACTTTATGAGTAAGTCATGTTTGTTTTGCTTCTGAACCTTTATTTGCCTCAGCTAGCATTATCCTTAATTTATGGACATGAGTGTAGAAAGAAAAACAGCCGGAAAGACAGATACATAAATTGAATTATATTCAAAGTTAAAAAACATTTAGAATGCGATGAAAATGTTTAATATAAATAATAATACAATTCCAGCAAATTTCCACTATTAGCCTATAATATAACTGAATATTTTTCTGTGGCCCTGTAAATCTAATGCTAATCATACTGTATTCTGTGGAAAGCATTCCTTTGTACGTATGAATAACATATTTTAATTTCATTAAGATTTGTATAAAGTAAAATTATAAAATTTGGCTTATAGAAATACCTCTCATAGAACTCAATGCTTTTAAATAATTTCGAATGTCTCTGTATGCAAACCAGTAATGGTATTTACTTCATTTTCATTGGGTAACATCTGATCGTGAACTTGAATAACATATTTCAGTTTCATTAAGATTTGTGGAAAGTAAAGGTATTAAAATAGGGTTTATAGAAATGCCTTTCTTAGAACACAATGCTTTGGAATAGTCTCGGGTGTCCCTGTACACAAACCAGTAGAAGTATTCACTCCATTTTCAATAGGGAACATCCGATAGTAAACTTTAATAACATATATCAGTTTCAAGAAATTCTATGAATATTTACGGCGGACAGACAGACGGATAGACAAACAAACCGAAGTCGTTAACACTTTTTAACCTTGTTGCAAAGTGATAAATGCTTTTCAAAATTTACTTATCAGTAAATGCCTTAATTAATTCTTAAATATGTTTAGAATATAGTGTTAAACTTTAATCATATAAAATTCAGGGGGAAAATTAAAACTAGTTAGGAAACAGTTTAAACTTCTTCAAGAATTTAAAATTTTTAAATTTACTTTTAAAATTTTAATGGTTTTCAAGAATTTTTAGTATAATTGATATTGTTACATTTCAATGCATGTCTATACAAATCTTTTAATTCTAAGACTGTTTACAAAAAAGTCTCATAATATTCAGAATACATTTAAATTTACTCTATTTCAGAACGTGCAAAACAGGTTTTTCAGAACGTTATGAGATATAGAACGTTCACAGAACGTTTCTGTAGGACTGACGGTAAAAGTTGTGCATGTACTGAAAGTTCTTTGAACCGTATAAAAAGAACGTCTTTATGATTGACATGTAGATATCTACAACATGTACAATTGGAACGTTCTTAGAACGTACTTGAAGAAATATTTTTGAACGTCCATATAATGTTTCGGTGCTGCTTGGGAAATGGATTACAATTTGAAAAGAAATCTTGAAGTGCAGTTGTGGGTCCTGAGATTACAGGCTCACACCTTTGCATCCGTTACTACTTGAGCATGTATTGTCATCGGAGTTATGCATGTATGTCAATTTCACCTCAATATTTATGATAGGAAATGCGTTAAAACTCAAAATGAAATTTTTAACAAGAGTCAGGGCTTAGGAGCCCTAGGCTCTTCTCCAAGTCTGTTGCTACTTGAGTCTGTTGCTATAGAGTCTGTTGCTACTTGAGTCTGTTGCTACTTGAGTCTGTTGCTACATGTATGTAAAATTTCAGCTCAATCGGATGGTAGGAAGTGAGTGAAAATTCAATTCTTAAATTTGATCCCTACAAAAAAAATAAATGAACAATATACCATGTTAAATGAAAGCGTGCATGTATATACACTGTAAAAAATATGTCTTATTTGCTGCCAGAAATTCTCTGTGATTTGAGAAAATACGTTCTGACAACGTAATTTTTTCGTAAATTACGCGTATGTTCTCAAATTACAGAGAATTTCTGGCAGCAAACAGGAGATATTTTTTACAGTGTATATATATGAGGAGCAAACATTCAAACCGTGTTTTCTCCAAAAATAAAAAAAAATGAGTTAGTGATTTTTCTGTGAACTCAACATTAAATAGCACGAAATTATACTATTATTTTAAACCAAAATAATTTTTATCACATTATAAATGCTCTTAGAAAGTTAGGGTTTCAATCAAACAGTGTTTCCTCCAGAGCCTGTTTTCAGTCAAACTGTGATTTCTCCAGCCAACCAAGTCAGTACTGCTCTTTCTGGTCCCGTGACTCGTACATGTACCAGCTTTTTATGTTTGTTTTTTCGTTAGTTCTATCTTCTTTTCTTCATTTTAGAGGAGTGTACTTTATTATTATTATTTTTTTTTTTTTTCAAATGGAAGAATTAATAGATGGTGTATTAGTGAGTACTTCTAATTATGGAACTAGAAAAATACAGAGAATTGGTCGAAAAAGAAAAGAAACGAAAAAGAAACGATATTCAGCACCTTTAGATAACAACATTTATGCTCCATGCAAACATTCTATTGATACTTTTTCATGCACTGATGTTAGACCTAATGACGTTAAGAAGTTTCGGGATAGACTTTATGAAATTCCGGACAAACAGCGACAAGATTCTATTATAGCTTCATTGGTTGTTACAAAAAATGTAACTCGACGTAGACCTAATAACCCAACCAAAAAAAAAAAAAAAAAAAAAAAAAAAAAAAAAAAAAAAAATCGCAATCATCAGGCTTACAGCATGCATTTTCTGCTTCTTATTTTATTACTAGTAGCAGTGGTAGGAGAATTCCTGTGTGTAAAAACAATTTCATGGCTATAACTAAAATAGGTCGTACAATGCTAGCCAATATTGTTACTAAGGTACATGCTGGTGAACCTATTGAGGAAAAGAGAGCAGGGGATAGAAAAAGCCACTTAAGCATTAATAATTAAAAAAAAAAAAAAAACAAGGTAAGAGAATTTATCTCAAACTTAAAGGCATCAGAATGACATAGACAAACTTTTACAATTGATGTATGGTGAAGAGTGAAAAAATCAGCCTGTTTTTAAATGGTATAAAGATATCATTACTAATAACTTTCATGTAGAATATGAAGAAACAGAGGAAGCATGAAATTGCTTAAGTGAAGATATTGGTTTAAAAATTTAAATTTGAAATTGGCTTAAAAGTTTTAGTTCTTCCCTACAATTTGCATGATGATGTTTCACGCGTAAATATTTAATTTAACTTTATAATTACATAACAAAATCTGTTCTGTTAATTACATTAAGAATGTTATTTCATCAATATTCGAGCTACATACTTTTTCATTCAAAAAATGTTTTGCCCACATTGGAAACATTCAAAACATGTTTTCTCCTCTGTGTTTTGGTCAAAACATGCTTTCTCCACATTGGAAACATTCAAAACATGTTTTCTCCTCTGTGTTTCGGTCAAAACATGCTTTCTCCAAATTTCAAATACATTTTTCTAATTAACTCTAAGTTTATTAGGTAAAGTAGGCCTACAGATCTTCCTAGTAACCAATAATACAACTAAACAAATGATAATTAGGGTCTAAGAATGGTTATTTTTTAATTTATCAGTTTTTTGTGTTTTCTGAAAAATTGCATTCGAAGGAGAAAACACGGTTTGAATGTTTGCTCCTCATATATATATATATATGCAAGACCTTGAATTTTATTAAATACGATTTTTCTATAATATTTTGTAATTTTCTGTTGGAAGAACACTAGTTCGAAAAATATAAAATGTCAATGCAGCGCTAGCCTTGAATTTTATTAAATATTATTTTTATTTAAAAATCGCTAATTTTCATCCGAATACAGCGATTTTTGAGCTCATAATCATTAATTTTAGACAAAGTCTGTTAAAAATTTCCTATTAAAAAAAAAAAAAAAAAAAAAAAAAAAAAAAAAAAGGAAAAACCTTCTTTATACTCTAATAAAAATAAATAAATAAGTATTGGACGTAATCAAACCACAGTGATGTGCTATGAAATCGATTGCAGTGAACTAACCATCTCACGGACAGATAATTAAAACATAGCCATAAATAATTGGTTGACCTTTTGTCCAGATCTACATCTCTTGATTTTCAATCCCATGGTTCCAAATTCATCTCGAGCTTTCCCGCAATTCACAATTAAAGCGCAAGGAAATCATTATCATCTCCAGCTCCACTTCTGGGCAATAGATGGCAGCATTAAGCTTAATTACCAACTGTATGTTTTTTCCCAGACATGAAAAATGAATTAATTCCTGAATATGTTTTAACTTAAAATTTGCTAATATCTCTTTTATAATACAGGTTCTTAGAGTAATCAACTGGCCTTAACTCGAACACCAAAACCAACACCAACACACTCTTTTATAATACGCATGCATTAAATTTGTATAAAATGTGTGTCTAGTTTTATTTTACTAAATTTAAATTAGTAAGTTTAACCCCTTATTCTAGATGCAAACTGTATGTTTCCTTATATTCACCAAACCACTTTGAAGTCTTAGCTGATTTTTTCATATTATATTAAATTTTACGATATAATTATCAGCTGGCGTTTCATCTAACACAGTTATTAACTTCCTTAGTGCGTCCTTAAAAAATTTAGAAATATATGCACTGTTTCGAGTTATTATTATTTTTATTTTTTAAAGACGAAAAACTAAAAAATAATAATAATAAACAAAACTTCTAGGTCTACTCGGAATTTCAATTAGTAAATTACATAATTTTTTATCGAGAAAGTCTAGAAATACTATTATTTTTCATAAAATCACCCAGATTCATAAATTTCATCTCAGATCTCAGTTCTAATACTATTTGATTTGTGTTCTAATTTCTTTATAATTCATTCTATTTTTGCCCTTTAATTTTACTTATCCTCACTTTTATTATTAGCAATGTATGTGACAAATTTAGGATCACTGTTAAAGCTTTTAACTGTAAAAGTGAAAAAAGCTTTTTAAACTTTTTTTCATACGTGTTATTTCAAATAGGTTTTCAGGAACAGTTTCAAAATTTTCAATGATAACCATTTAAATCTTTAATGTTATTCAAAATGCAATATACACTAATTATAATTTCACAAAATTGATAATTAAAAATTTCAAGTACCTTACACAATTCCTCTAGCTGCAACTGTTGGACAATATTTATAGTTTATTCGTCAAAATTACTCTCAGTACAAACAGAAAAGTGGTTTCATATGATTATTTTATTTATTCATAAAAATTTTCATCATGCCCCAGTACCTTTAGTCTTAAAAGTGGCCTAGTGATTCTGCGATCAGAGCGGGTGGACGGGAAGTGCCAGATTCGATTTCAAGGCGCGCTCTTCGAACTAGCAGCTCAGAGTTTTTCTTCACTTTTATCCGAAACACGTGTAAATACCAGCTAGGACCCTTTAGAATGATCCCCTTACGCAGGTGAAAACACTCAAGCTTAGGACCTTGCGCATTCATTCAGCTTACATCTAACAGAAACAGAACCCAGATTCTTAAAAATTTGCTCAGAGAAAAATGAATTAGATCAAGAAAATTTTTTATTGACCGGGAAAGTTTAACTAATTTTTTTATGCACTGCTTGAAAATATCATCCAAATGCAGTCGAAAATCAACATTGTCATTCCGTCCCCCATCAAAAAAAAAAAAAAAAAAAAAAAATGAATAAATAAATAAATAAATAAAATTTCTTATAAAATTATTAATAAAATAAATATTTAATCAACTAGTATGTTGTGGCCACCACAAGACTTTCTTCTATATTTTCCTATACAAATTCATTCAGTAACAATATAAAAAAAAATAAATAAATAAATAAATAAATAAAAATACGATTTTTTTTCGTTGAAAGTAAAAAAAATCGATAAATTTGTTTTAAATTGTCATAAATTATAGTTCAACCATTCGTTTTAAAGACTTTTCGAAAGATACCCATCTTGAAAATTTACCCCCCCCCCCCTAGGAAGGGAACCGATGCCTCCACATGTACAAAATTTTTTTCCTAGTTAACTACTGCTATTATCAATAATTCATATTAACTTTACAATCACAAATTAAAAATAACTCTCATTATGTACGTTTATACGAAATTTTGTCCTATACTGCCATGTTAAAAGTTTAAAAAAAATGCGATCACAGCGCCACCTGCTGAGCGATTGATCCCCATATCTAATCAGCACCATTCTATGTCAGGGTCCAACTATTTGGTTAAAGTTTGGTTAAATTTCATTAATTGGTTCGTGAGATACGGTTAAAACAAAAAACGTGATACAGACACACACACACGGACAGACAAACAGACAGTCAAACATTTTTTAAAAACCACTATTTCGTGTTCAGGACCTCTCAAAACGTGTAGATTTGTTAAAAAACGGAGGTCGAAAATTTTCGCGAATCCAATGCTTTCTCTATATTACATATAGAAGAAAGCAAAAATATAATTCTAAATTTATTTAAAAAATAACAGAAAGAAAAAAATTAAGTAAAAAAGCATTTCTTAACGTTAAAAGCTTTTTACTGTGGAGACTTAAAAAGCATGAAATAAAAGTTTATTCTTGAAAAGACATACTATAAAGAAATTATGTTTCAACAATAAGAAAAATATAGAGAAAATATAGATATTTCCCTTTTACAAGACATGACAAATTTTTAAATATTCAAAATATTTAAAAAGCATTCGAGACCAATATTCTTAGTTATTAGGTTTAAATAAGTAATCGTTGAGCCATAAATTTAAAAGGTCTCGAAAGCTTTTTAAAATATTTTGAATATTTAAAAATTTTCATCTCTTGAAAAAAAGAACTATCTATATTTTTCTCTATATTTTTCTTATTATTAAAACTTACATTTCTTCATACCATGTCTTTTCAAGAATAAACTTTTATTTTCGGCTTTTTCGGCCACAATAAAAAGCTTCTAGCTTTAAAAAGTGCTTTTTCACTTACATTTTTATTTTGTGCTTTTTAGTTAGAAAGAAAAAGCTTCTAAAAGAACTAATCAAAAATTCTTTGGGTATTGTGCAGACATTGAAAGATTTTCTTTTATCAATTGATATTTTTTCTATTAATTATCAGCAAAATTTAACACATCCGCCCTTGAAGGATCGAACCCACGACCACTGCGTTATCAGCATGACGCTCTAACCAAAAGTCAAATAACACGCAAGAAAGGTCACAAAACCTGCTAGAAAATCCCAACAAATATATATAAAAAAATTAATGACTAAGAATATTGTGTTTTAGAATGTTTTTTAAAATATTTTGAATATTTAAAAAAAAAAAAAAAAATCATACCTTGCAAAAGTGAAGAAATCTATATTTTTGAATGATATCTATATTTTTCTTTAAAATTTTCTTATTGCTGTAACTTTTATTTTTTTATAACATGTTTTTGCAAGAACAAATTTATCTTCTAATGCTACTGTTTTTTGAACAATAAAAATCTTCTAATGCTATATATATATTTACCTAAATTTTTATTTTGTGCGTATTAATAACTATAAAAAAAAAAAAAAAAGCGTCTGAAAAACGATAAAAATTTCTTACAATTTTGTGAAGACAATGGAAGGTTTGTTTTTATCAATTGAAACCTTTTCTATTAATTATCTGCAAAAAAGTAACACATCAGCCCTTCGAAAATTGAACTCATGAACACCGCGCTATCAAAATGACTCTCCAATCAACTGAGCTAAGGATCTACGATACGCGTTAGCTTACATTTACATTAAACTGGAGACGCCTTGTATTTTAGCGTTACACTAACACACGATGACACAAATCCAATTTTAATAAAAAGCTACTAAAAAATTATTTGTTTATTTATTTTTACTTAAATTTTTATTTCATGATTTTTAGTAACTGAAAGAAAGCTTCATTACATTTACTTTAAAATGAAGGCGTCTTGTTTTTTTAGCGTGACACGAAGACGCGATGACAAAATCCGATTTCAATAAAATACTTCTAATAAAAAGTTTCTAATTACTCAAATTTTTATTTCGTGCTTCTTAGTAACAACAACAAAAAAAAAAAAAAAAAAAAAAAAGAGCTTTTTAGAAAATTCTTAGGACACTATGTTGACAATGAAAATTTTCTTTCATCAATTGGTACTTTTCTATTAGTTATCTCCAAAAAATACCCATCGGACCTTCGAGGATCGAACTCACAACCATCTCGTTATTAACATAACACTCTAAACAACTATGCCGACGAGCGACGAAAAGGAGCTGCTTACATTTACTTTAAAGTAGAGGCACCTTGATTTTTAGCGTGACCAGAAGACGCGATGACAAAATACAGTTTCAATAAAAAGCTTCTAAAAATATTATTGTAATATTATTAACATATTAATACAAATTCGCATTAAGTGCTTATTACACATGCGTACACAGAAAATAAAAAATATAATAGCAGTTTATTTATTTATTTATTTATTTATTATTATTTTAAATAACACTTGTATTTGTAGCGATTTTCTTCATAGTTAAAATATTAAAAATAATTTCATTTACAGACTTTTTTTTTTTATAATTAATTAGTTTACCATTCGATTATATTTTAAACTTAACTTTTTTTTTCAATTATTTCCTTTTTAACACTTTCCAACAAAGTTGAAAAGTGTTTATGACTTCGGATTGTCTGTCTGTCTGTCTGTCCTCGCTCTAACTCCCGTAAATATTTATGGAATTTCTTGAAACTGATATATGTTATTCAAGTTCACTATCAGACGTTCCCTATTGAAAATGGAGTTTAAACCTCAAATGGTTTGTGTACACGGACACCCGAAAGTATTTCAAAGCATTGTGTTCTATGAGAGGTATTTCTATAAACCATATTTTCATACCTTTACTGTAGACATATCTTAATGAAATTGAGACATGTTATTCAAGTTCACTATCGGACGTTCCCTATTGAAAATGGAGTTTATACCTCTACTAGTTTGTGTACAGGGACACCCGAAAGTATTTCAAAGCATAGTGTTCTATGAGAGGTATTTCTATAAACCATATTTACATACCTTTACTGAAGACATATCTTAATGAAATTGAAACATGTTATTCAAGTTCACTATCGGACGTTCCCTATTGAAAATGGAGTTTATACCCCTACTGGTTTGTCTACAGGGACATCCGAAAGTATTTCAAAGCATTGTGTTCTATGAGAGGTATTTCTATAAACCATATTTTTATACCTTTACTGTAGACATATCTGAATGGAATTGAAATATGTTATTGAAGCTCACTATTGGATGTTTCCTGTTTAAAATGGAGGAAATACTACCATCGGTTTATGTACAGGGGCACTCAAAAGTATTCCAAAACATTGCGTTCTATGAGAGATATTTCTATAAATCAAATTTTAATAACTTTACTTTCCACGAAGTTTTACGAAATTGAAATATGTTATTTATATGCACAAAAGAATGCTTTGCGTAGAATATAGCATGGTTAGCATTAGATTTACAGGGTGGCACAAAAATATCCAGTTATATTTAGAGCTATTAATAAAAAATTGCTAGAATTGTACTTTCGTTTACGTTAAGTGTTTTTAACTATTTCTAACATTTTTTAAGTGTGAATATGATTTCAGTTTTATGTATCTGCCTGTCCGTCTGTCTGTCTGCCTGTCTGTCTGTCCGAGCTCTAACTCCCGTAAATATTTATGGAGTTTCTTGAAACTGATATATGTTGTTCAAGTTCACTATCGAATGTTCCCTATTGAAAATGGGGTTTATACCTCTACTGGTTTGTGTACAGGGGCACCCGAAAGTATTTCAAAGCATTGTGTTCTATGAGAGGTATTTCTATGAACCATATTTTTTTACCTTTACTATAGACATATCTCAATGAAATTGAAATATGTTATTCAAGTTCACTATTGGATGTTTCCTGTATAAAATGGAGGAAACACCACCACCGAATTATGTACAGGAACACTTAAAATTATTCCAAAGCGTTGCGTTCGATGAGAGATATTTCTATAAATCAAATTTTAATAACTTTACTTTCCACGAAGTTTTAGGAAATTGAAATATGTTATTTATATGCACAAAAAAATGCTTTGCATAGAATATAGCATGATTAGCATTAGATTTACAATATCCATTTATATTAAGAGCTATTAATAAAAAATTGCTAGAATTGTACTTTCGTTTACATTAAGCGTTTTTACCACTTTCTAACATTTTTAAGTGTGAATATGATTCCAGTTTGTGTATCTGTCCATTTGTCTGTCTGTCTGTCTGCCCGCGCTCTAACCCCCGTAAATATTTGTGGAATTTCTCGAAACTGATATATTTTATTGAAGTTCACTATCGGATGTTCCATATTGAAAATGGAGTGAATATCCCTTCTGGTTTGTGTACAGGGACACCCAAAAGCATTCGAAAACATTGTGTTCTATGAGTGTTATTTTTATAAATATCTCCCGAATAGAATGTTCCCATTTAAAATGATATTAATAAGTCCTGTATAACTAGTTTGTTTACAGGGACAAAAAAAAAAAAAAAAAAAGCCAATGCATTACGTTTTAGGGCAGAACTTTTTGAAAGTTATATTTAAAAATCTTTCTACTGTAAAAATCTTAAAAATATTGAAATGTATTGTTAATATTCTAAAATAATGTTTTGTATAGAATATGATATGATTAACTTTTTGATTTACAGGGCTATACTAATATATTCAGAGAGATCAAAAGCTATAATTATAATCTAATGGCTGCATTTTCTTTTGCGTTAAGCCTTTTTTATACTTTCCATAATGCCTAAGAGTAATTTAAAATCAACTAGTCTATCTGTATATTTTTCAGTCCTTCTGTCTGTTGTGTGATAACGTAGGCAAAGAATATTAAAAGTTATTCGATACATAAATTACGTACAGTTGGAAAGTGCTAATAATCAATGCATACTGCATGATTTTTCTTTCTTGTTCTTTATCCCTTTGTTGTTGTTGTTGCTATATTTAACACAATAGTATTTAAACAATACGTATTAGCTTCATATTTAGATGTAACACCATTAAAAAAAAAAAAAAAATAAGATATTCTATCCGGGAAAAAGGTACTTAGTGCGCATGATTGGCGCTTTAAATATAAATGAGGCACAAAAAAAAAAAAAAAAAAGTAATAATAATTATAAAAATAGAAGAAAAAAAGAGAGGGAAAAAAAAGGGAATGTTTAAAAATTGCGAAAAACGATATTATGTGCAAATGAAGCCTAAATTACAAGATGAAAGCTAGAGCTGACGCCAATTAGATAAAACATAATTTAATTTTATTGATGATGGAACATAAAATAATGTTACTTATATTAATTATTCTATATTTACAAGCAGTTTTCTTAGATATTTTCTTGTTTTGAATATTTATAGCCAACTCCAAGCAATCAATCCGTTCCAGTATAAAATGTGTATTTGGTTCACTCATGGCTTTTTAACCTTTTTTTTTTTCATTTTTCTCTCATTTATGGGACACCTACAACATATGTTTTTTTAAATTCTTAACCCAATTTCAATTTCCCACATGTCTCCATCATTTTACGAAAGTCAAACGAAGTGTATTATTATTATTAGTCCAAAGTCTAATTTCATCCACCAACCAACATTTTACAGAAAAGTTGAGGCTACAAGATAGCGATTGGTATTCCCTTTTTTGTGTAATCACCATCCAAGTACCAGCTAAAAGAACTCTCAGCATCCAAGAATCTTTTTCTCATAAATTTTGGACAATAATTTTTTTATAAAAGTGCATAAGAATTCCAAACATCAGTATTCACGTGCTCTGAAATTGAAAAGCTTTTTTTTCTTTTTTAAAATAAGGTACAACTTTTAATCATATAATCGATCAGTGCTGGATGAAAATTTCAAGGTTATATTTCCATGGAAAATGCTCGTTGTGAAAATTTTCATAGTTTGTATTCATAGTGGAAGGAATCGCATTTCATTGGCTCTATTCTTGGATATAATTTACATGCATTGAATTTTATTAAAAATGATATGTCTCATTTTGCATCTGAATAATTAAAACTTGTAATTTTTAATAATAGAACATGGAACGAGTCGAAAATGCATTTGTAAATATGCCAGCAAAATTTGGTAGTTGACTCCCCCCCCCCCTAAATTACAAAAAAAAAGGGGAATTATTACTTTCTTCTATATTCAATAGAAGAAAGTATTGGATTCGTAAAAATTTTCGAGCTCGGGTTTTTGATGGATTTACACGTTTTGAGAGCTGTAGAACACGATTTCACCATTTTTAGAAAATGTCTGTCTGTCTGTCAGTCTGTGTGTGTGTGTGTGTGAGACAAAATTTTGTGGCAACTGTATCTCAGAAACTGCCGCATAGAATTTCATACAAATTGGTATGTAGTTGCACCTTGACATAAATTAGTGCCTATAACTTTTGGTAAAAAATGTTTTACAGGTTGCGTTGCCATTCCGCTTTTTCTAAATTTTTAACATGGTGATATAGGACAAAATTTTGTATAAATGTGCATAAAGAGAATTATTTTTTAGTAATCATTATGAAATTTACAAGAATTATTTATAATAGAGATAGTCAACTGGGAAAAATTTTTTGTATGTGTAGGAGCCTCGCCACTCCCCCCTGGGGGGGGGGGGGGAAGTCCCCCCTCGAGGGGAGTAAATTTTCAAGATGGGTATCTTTCGAAAGGTCTCGTCAATACCTTTAAAACGAATGGTTGAACTATAAATCTGTGATAATTTAAAACAAAGTTATCGATTTTTTTTTTTTTTTACTTTTAACGAAAAAAAACGAAAATCTTTTTTTTTTTTTTTTTTTTTTTTTTTTCTTACGAAATTTAACCAAACTTGGTATTTAGTTGGCTTCTGACATAAACTGGGGCTGACTAGATTTGGGGATCAATCACTCAACATGTGGCGTGGTGATCGTATTTTTTCTAAATCTTTAACATGGCAGTATAGGACAAAATTTCGTATAAATGTACATAATGAGAGTTATTCTTAACCTGCGATTGTAAAATTAATATGAATTATTAATAATAGTAGTAGTTAATTAGGAAAAAAAATTTTTGCATGTGGGGGCATCGCTTCCACACCTTGGGGGGGGGGAAGTACCCGCCGGGGGGAGGGGGGGAGGTAAATTTTCGAGATGGGTATCTTTCGAAAGGTCTCGTCAATACCTTTAAAACAAATGCTTGAACTATAAATATGTGATAATTTAAAACAAAGTTATCGATTTTTTTTTTTACTTTTAACGAAAAAAAAAACCTGAAAAAAATCTTTTTTTTTTTTTTTTTTTTTTTTTTTTTTTATTGTTACTGAGTGAATTTGAAAAGGAAAATATAGAAGAAAGTCTTGTGGGGGCCACAACATACTAGTTTTGTTTATTTTTTGTATAATTATTACTATAAAATCGTTCTACTTATCTAAATTCATAATTAAATAATAATTATTTAATGGTGCTGCCATCTGTCAAGCAGAAGGAAAGTTATTATTTGGCATTTGATGAAATAGAAAACCTTCCCATCTAAAAAACGTCACGGAATAATTATATAATAATAATAATCTGCAGAAGACAGACTTTAATTTAGTGCATATCAAATTTTTTTTCTTTTCCATTTCCGTAAACCAGACGATTTAAGGAATGATACACTTTCATTTATCATTAATTATTATCGATCTGTTTAAATCCGATGGTTTCTGTAATATTTTCTATTTCAGTGAAGATAGAATTACTAGTAAACATTTACCTCTAGGATATACACAAATCAATTTATAATCCTCCAGCACTCTTAATCATTGCCTTTCATTAAACTATTTAAAGCAATCTGATGATTTATACAGAAACTCGACTGATTACATAAAGCGTGCCATTTTTTCTTTCTTTCTTTTTAATAAAAGTGTATTCTTAAGATCACAGGGAAGGGCAGAAGGAACTAATTATACGAGCATGAAAAGCAACTAGAGGATGCTTAACAAAGCAGAAGGGCTAAAAGAAAAGGGGAAAATACTAAGGGGAAAAAATTAATTATCTAAAAGAATATTGATAAAATTAACTGATAAAATATTGAATTACCCCGTGGTTGTCAAGAATTAAAAGTGATGGAGTTATTTGTCCATCGTCGGATCGAATGAAAATTCTTCAAATTTGTTTCGAAAGCCTGGTGAAAATCTCCCTGGGTTGGGTTTTGGAAAGATTTACTTCACTAGCGTTCTAGGGACCCTCGCGACCTGGGATCGAACTCAGCACCTCACGTTTACCAGCTTTGAGCACAGGAAGGTTCGGCCACTGGTGGGCTGAACTCAAGTGGGCAGACGCCTAACTTTAGTCAAGGTCAAATTGTCTACAAATTGAAAGACCATCCAGTAGAAATGATTGAAAATAATAATAATAATAATAAATAATAATAAGCCTATGATATTATTGTGCTAAAAATAAAATTAATAAATATATTTTTTTTAAATTTCTCTAACATGAAAAAATTCTATTACAGATTTAAATGCAGGATTAGTAAAATAGAGTCACTCCACATATTTCTTTCTCTAAAGTTTTACTCTTTTGTAAAATTTATGTTAATATTTGATTATAATTTTAAACTTTCGATTTAAGTTTTTTTACACCAAACAATGTGGGCAACAATTTTCCAAGCTGGTAAATGATTCGAATCCGGACCGTATTCGTCGGGCTAGTTGTTCGAAATTTCCAGTGGTTTTCTCTGTGAATTACATGAAATTTCCTTGAATACGGGTTAGGATACCTTTGAAAGGCCCTCAAGGAGGACACACCGATGGTTCTCGGAATTTTTGTTTTCTTTAAAGAAAACAATGTTTTACAAACTTTTAAACAGAATGATTTTTCCAATTTTATAACTCCCAATTTTAGATATTTTTCTAATTTTATATATTTTTCTCGTCTTTTCGTATTTGATTTTACCTTTCATACTTTCATACTAATTAAAGTTTAATATGCGACAGCATACCAGTTTTACAGTTTCAACGCAATTTAGGCATAATCATGTATAATAGGATAATCTAAGAATATACAATTTGTAAAATTACAAAATGGCACTTTCCTAAGGTATATTTAGTGCAATAA